>CM053034.1:40616074-40996074 GCA_028564925.1 Lithobates sylvaticus | reverse complement strand
TCCCATAGACTTTAACAGTGTTCCAGCGGCTTTAGAATTTGCCCCAAACACTGCATAACAACCAAAGTTCGGCCCGAACTTATGCTCGGGCCGAACCGTTCGCCCATCCCTAGTGAGGAGGAGGAAGAAGAACTGGTGCAGACTTCAAGGGGGATGTTTCACCCCTCCCAAACCCTAGGACAGTGATGGTGAACCTTGGCACTGCAGATGTTTTGGAACTACATTTTCCATGATGCTCATGCACTCTGTAGTGTAGGTGAGCATCATGGAAAATGTAGTTCCAAAACATCTGGGGTGCCAAGGTTCGCCATTACTGCCCTAGGAGTTGTACTTTGATAGGGTGAGATTGTTAAGGACAGTGTTGTTCTCAGTGACATCAAGTACTTGGTTCTGCTGCAGGCAATTTGTGGCAAAAGGGGTCTTTTATGCTGAAATTCCTACACAAAATGTGGCACTGTGGGGAGATGATGTGTATGAACCTTTTGCTGCATTTCCAGATGGTGGCAGGATCACCATTATTGACCAACATGCTTTTGATCCTCTGTTCCCTGAAAGAAGGAACAGTGGTATTATTGGTGGCTGCCTCAATATTGCAGTCAACACTCACAGTCAGTGCCTGAACTACATTATAGTTGACTTTATTGGGTCCAGGGCTGATGCAGACTCTCTCAGAACCCAGAACCTTATGGACTATTGAGTACCCAGGCTGGGCCACTGGCTGGAGCTTGTAGTGGAGTATGTACTGGAGCTTTTGATTTGCTCTGCAGCCAAACGTAGGGTTTTTTTACATAAAAAAAAATCTGCCTGTTACCTGACAGTGTGGACCAGCTTACATTCATTACAATGAACCAATCTTTGATTACCAATTACTACAAAACTCCTACTGCTGATGATACAGAGTAAACTTTTGTCATCCAACTCTCCCCACCATTACCAGCCCCTACCACATTTCCTGTAATATTCCAGTGCTCCAGTATAGTAAAGGTGCCACACTGCCTAACTTTCTGTAGTTGGATCTCAGCAGCCAAATCTAACATTTTTGCTGCATGGTAAATTTTGCATTGTGACTCATAGTTTGTGGCCTTTTCTGATACTCAAGCACTGAAAACATCTGTGGCTATTTTGTCTGAGATAATACACTCTAACGTTTATTTCAAAATAAAACCTTCCTCTTTTTGCCCTGTTGTATTGTGGCCTAACCAAGCTTTTAACTTACTTGTCCAGCCACTGAACAACATTTGTGTCTATTGTTTCTCAAATGATAAACTCAAATTTTTATTGTAAGATAAACCTTGCCTTGTTTCTTTCTATTTGCTGTCAATTCAAGTCCTGCATACTGTCCTGGGACTAGCCAGTTTCTACCAAACACTTATCTATCCTTCGAAGCTCAATTTCCCCATCCTTTAGCAAGTATTGGAGATCCATGGCGTTGAGGGCCTTTTAAGAACAGCTGATGGCGAAGGTGGCAGTGTTGAATTGTAAGTCTGTTAACTTGTTGCACATTTTCAATGGCAAGTTGTACACTTGCAGAGCACTTGAACCATATGTTTTAGTTGACACTTTTCCAATTTGTAGAAAATTTGTGTAGGAAGTCTCTAGCAAGATCAAAGTTGCAATGGTGAGTCTACAGCAAGAGCTCTGCAAATCTACAGCATGAAAATTCAGCCACTTTGACCCTGTGGTGGAATGACTATTGCACAACATAACTGAACCAGATCTTGCAGCAGACTTGCAGAATGTTTGCAAAGAAAGTTGATCTGGAGTCATGCAATGCGGACTTGCTGCATTTGTGCAACAAACTTGTGAAGCCTGGCAAGTCAAGCAATAGCTTAGAAAGTCTGTGAACAGCAATTTTCAAGTCTTGCCACAGATTCTCAATTGGATTTAGGTCTGGACTTTGACTAGGCCATTCTAACACATGAATATGCTTTGATCTCAACCATTGCATTGCAGCGCTGGCTGTATGTTTAGGGTTGCTGTCCTGCTGAAAGATGAATCTCTGCCCCAGTCTTAAGTCTTTTGCAGGTTATCTTGGCTCCATCCATCTTCCTATCAACTCTGACCAGCTTCCCTGTCCCTGCTGAAGAAAAGCATCCCAATAACATGATGCTGCCACCACCATGTTTCACAGAGGGGATGGTGTGTTCAGGGTAATGTGCAGTGTTATGCTACGTACACATGGTCGGATTTTCCGACAGGAAATGTTGGATGTGAGCTTGTTGTCGCAAAGTCCGACCGTGTGTATGCTCCATCGAACATTTGCTGTCACACTTTCCACCAACAAATGTTTCTTAGCAGGTTCTCAAATTTTCCGCCAACAAAAACATGTTGTCGGAAAGTCTGATCGTGTGTACACAAGTCCGACGCACAAAAGTTCATGCATGCTCAGAATCAAGCAGAAGGAGCTACACTGGCTATTGAACTTCCTTTTTCTTGGCTTATAGTACATCTTGTATGTCACCGCATTCCCACGTTCTTAATTGTTGGCCAACTTTTGTGTGACAGTGTGTATGCAAGACAATTTTGAGCCAACAACCTTCGAACAAAAATCCACTGTTTTGTTGGCGGAATTTCCGATCGCATTTTCTGACAAACCTAGTGTTTTTCTTTTAGGCAAGAAAGTTAAATTTTGGTCTCATCTGACCAGAGCACCTTCTTCCACATGTTTGCTGTGTCCCCCACATGGCTTCTCGCAAACTGCAAATGGGACTTCTTATGGCTTTCTTTCAACAGTGGTTTTCTTCTTGCCACTCCTACATAAAGGCCAGATTTGTGGAGTGCACGGCTAATAGTTGTCACAGTTGGACAGATTTACCCACCTGAGTTGTGGATCTCTGCAGCTCCTCCAGAGTCATCATGGGCCTCTTGTCTGCTTCTCTGAATAATGCTCTCATTGCTCTGCCTGTCAGTTTAGGTGGACGGCCATGTCTTGTTAGGTCTGCAGTTATGCCATACTCTTTACATTTTCAGATGGTGGATTGAATAGTGCTCTGTGAGATGTTCAAAGCTTGGGATATTTTTTTTATAACCTAACCCTGCTTTAAAATTCTCCACAGCTTTATTCCTGACCTGTCTGGTGTGTTACTTTGCCTTCATGATGCTGTTTGTTCACTAAGGTTCTCTAACAAACCTCTGATGCTTCACAGACCAGCTGTATTTCTACTGAGATTAAATGACACACAGGTGGACTCTATTTACTAATTAGGTGACTTCTGAAGGCAATTGGTTCTACTAGATTTTAGTTAGGGGTAACAGAGTAAATGGGCTGAATACAAATGCACGCCACATATTTCAGATTTTTTTTCTAAAAGAAATGTGAAAAACATTTATAATTTTCCTTCCACTTCACAATTATGTGCCACTTTGTGTTGGTCTATCACATAAAATCCCAATAAAATACATTTACGTTTTCGGTTGTAACATGACAAAATGTGGACAATTTCAAGGGGTGTGAATACTTTTTCAAGGCATTGTATATAGGGATCTCTATGTAGATTGTGCTTTGGCATTGTTTAAAGATCTGTCCCTTTTCTTTCTGGGTTATTTGTTTAACATTTAAGAAGGAACCCAATAATCCTCTTTAAATATTAATAAAATTAACTTTGAAAATGTATCTGCTCATTGGTATTGTAGCCAAAGTCTGAAAGTATTGTTCATAGCAGATCAAATTCCACTGCAACCTTTTCATGCTACTGCAATCAAGCAATTCAGAAAAATAGCTTAAAAACATCAAAACAAGCTAATAATTCACAGGAAGCCTTAAATAAATAACAGGATCAATTAAATAATAAATAACAGGTGCAATTAAATAATCCACTAATTGCTCCCTTGTTGCTGTATAACATTTTGTATCAATCAGGTAATTAAAGGGACACTATCATTAGGAGCAGACAAAAGTGAAAAAAAGGTGCATTTTGGACTGAGATCTGCTTAGTAACATCTGAATGATTCTCCGGGGATTAAAAATGACGTTTAATCTTCCTGTATTTAGCTTCCCTGGTTCCTCCTTCCCTGTCATCAGCTTGCTAAAATTAGGCCTTTGAGCCCACCTCACCAACCCACCAAAACTTTCAACACTACACAACCACAGTATTCATCCAACAACATTGCCTTTATTCCTGATGCCACAACATTACATGAGACAATTATACTTTTTTTTTAATCACACAATGGTGCTAATACAGTTGTGCTCATAAGTTTACATACCCTGGCAGAATTTATGATTTCGTGGCCATTTTTCAGAGAATATGAATAACACAAAAAAATTTATTTCGCTCATTGTTAGTGTTTGGCTGAAGCCATTTATTATCAATCAACTGTGTTTTCTCTTTTTAAATCATAATCACAACAGAAACTACCCAAATTACCCTGATCAAAAGTTACATACACTGGTGATTTTGGTCTGATAACATGCACACAAGTTTACACAAAGGGGTTTGAATGGCTATTAAAGTTAACCATCCTCACCTGTGATCTGTTTGCTTGTAATTAGTGTGTGTGTATTATAGGTCAATGAGTTTCTGGACTCCTGACCCTTGCATCTTTCATCAAGTGCTGCACTGATGTTTCTGGATTCTCAGTCATGGGGAAAGCAAAAGAATCATCAAAGGATCTGGGGGAAAAGGTAGTTGAACTGTATAAAAAAGGAAAGGGATATAAAAAGATATCCAAGGAATTGAGAATTCCAATCAGCAGTGTTCAAACTCTAATCAAGAAGTGAAAAATGAGGGGTTCTGTTGAAACCAAACCACGGTCAGGTGGACCAACTAAAATTTCAGCCACAACTGCCAAGAAAATTGTTCGGGATGCAAAGAAAAACCCACAAATAACTTCAGGTGAAATACAGGACTCTCCGAAAACATGTGATGTGGATGTTTCAAGATGCACAAAAAGGAGGCACTTGAAGAAAGATGGGCTGCATGGTCGAGTCGCCTGAATAAACCATTACTACGCAAATGCCACAAAGTATCCCGCTTACAATACGCCAAACAGCACAGAGACAAGCCTCAAACCTTCTGGTACAAAGTCATTTCGAGTGATATCAAAATTAAGCTTTTTGGCCACAACTATAAACGCTTCATTTGGAGAGGAGTCAACAAGGCCTATGATGAAAGGTACACCATTCCTACTGTGAAACACGGAGGTGGATCGCTGATGTTTTGGGGATGTGTGAGCTACAAAGGCACAGGAAATTTGGTAAAAATTGATGGCAGGATGAATGCAGTATGTTATCAAAAAGGAACATCTTGGAGGAACATTTTCATTCATCAGCCAGAAAGCTGCACATACTTGGACATTCAAACATGACAATGATCCAAAACACAAGGCCAAGTCGACCTGTCATTAGCTACAGCAGAATAAAGTGAAAGTTCTGAGTGGCCATCTCAGTCTCCTGACCTCAATATCATTGAGCCACTCTGGGGAGATCTCAAACGTGCTGTTCATGTAAGACAACCCAAGACTTAAAGGAACTGGAGAATTTTTGCCAAAAGGAATGGGCAGCTTTACCATCTGAGAAGATAAAGAGCCTCATCCACAAATTCCACAAAAGACTTCAAGCTGTCATTGATGTTAAAGGGGGCAATAAAAGGTATTAATAACTGGGGTATGTAAACTTTAGATCAGGGTCATTTGGGTAGTTTCTGTTGTGATTATGATTTAAAAAGAGTAAACACTGTTAATTTATAATAAATGGCTTCAGCCAAACACTAACCACGAGTGAAAGAAAAGTTTTTGTGTTATCATTCATATTCTCTGAAAAATGGCCAAGAAATCATAAATTCTGGGTATGTAAACTTATGAGCACAACTGTATATAGCAGTCTGCATACAAGGGAGTAGAAATGTTTGTTCCGTAAATATATTTAGGTTAATAAAGGTATACAGCATCTTGGGCAAATGCAGTGCCTACCAACAAAGTGAAATCACAGTGACCACAAATCGCATATCCGATGAGAAGATTAAAAAAACCCTCAATGTCTAACAAGTGTCAAACTAATAAGAAAAAAAGGGAAGTGTCAAAAATGAAATAAGCCCATAACCAGTTTATAAAATAAATCCATCCAAATGGAGCATGTCTTCCACCAAATAAAATAAAATAAATCACCTTGATGTCCAAATTTTGCAAGTGGCAGGACGTGGAACCCAACACCCATAGGGAGGGATCGGAAATAGTCACCCTTTGAACCGGAAGTGACGTGAGATCGGCGTTTAGACGCCATTGTGCTTGCTATTTGCTTGATCTGCTTTTTAACACTGTAAGAGTCCATTTTAGCTATTTTTAAGATTTGTTTTTGCTTATTTGTTCAATAAAGTCTCCTTACTTAAACATACTTCACCATTGGAGGCACTCCTTTTCTATTTTTGTTTGTCCCCATTTTGATCGTTTGGTGGTGTATACACGTGGAGAGGACCCATATCTATCCATTCGTAGCCAGCTAGGCTGGAGAACAGAGATCCAAGGGACGTGATTTGACACAGTATACCGGGGCAAGGCTCCCCCAAACGAAGATAGGACCTCAAGAGAAAAGGAGGATCGGAATGTCTCTGACCACACGCTTAATAAAGAACCCATGAGGTGAGAGGCTAGATAGCCCATTTTTGGATTTTACATATCGTGGTTTGCTGACAGTTATCTACTACTACTGGGGATATTGATTAAGAGACTATCCATTGTAGAATCTGCATTGGGGATACCTCCTCCTGGTTATCTTCAAAGTGACCCTTTGATTTCACCGTTCATGTGGCTCTATATCTATTAGAGTTTTTTCCTGAACTATTCGCCTGTCATTGGTTGTTCCAGCAGTACCTGGACTTTTATGTTGACTGACATATTTGTTCATCTATTTCTTTACCACTGTTTGTCACACTAATTTAATTTTATCTTTATAGAGATACACCAGCACGAATTGTTGCTACACTTGATACATTTGTAAGAGGGTGTTTGTATTTATGCGCTAGATCACTTTATTTTATATTATTGTCTATGTGTGTGTGATCACTATTAGATTTGGCTGCTTCTTATTCCAAGGAAGATTTTATCTCTATTGGATAACACACCTCAGTTATATTCCCTCAAGGTTTACTATATATGGGATATTTATATACATGCACTTATTAATATTTATTTATGCACATGCACTTGTTTTTCTAAGAATATTTATTGATTGTACACGGGTGGAGTAATTTATTCCACCATCCACTAATACAGCGCGGAGGTCACCTTCACATATTACCAAAAGTTTGACCTCAAAAGCATAGGTAAACAGTGCATGAAATATCCCCAGACTAAATGGGTCTCTCCTTGCTCCATTTACACTACAGCTGAAGCCAAGACAGCTCTTACATAGCAATTCTTGGACACCCATGGATGGATCTCTTCCTGTTTCAATTACACCACAGCTGAAGCCTAGGCAGCTCTCACACTGCGATCCCTTGTCTCATTGATAATATTCTTCTAAGTAGCACAGCAGACATATAGGATAAGGAGAGGCTCTCATAGTGTACTGTCGTATTAAAACTTATATTATAAAAACATTCAAATGAATACACTTTTTGAAGGATGTCATCATAAATTGGGTTGAGCGAACCTTTGGGTGTCCGGGACCCGGACCCGAACCCGAACTATTGGCTGTAAGTTCGGGTCCGGTGTTCGGCGATGTATTGGTGCCTTTTTAACAGCTGCAGGGCAGACAATCGACGCTAGTTTCACTAGTGTGCCCTTAGAAGCCATCACAGCCATGCCTACTAATGGCATGGCTGTGATTGGCCAGTGCAGCATGTGACCCAGCCTCTATATATAGGTCAGACACACAGCACACAGCGTCATTCTGCTATAGACAGGTTCCTGTGCTGCTGAGAGACAGGCACAGAGCTGACATCGGAAGTGCAGCAAAGGGATGGACAGAGGGCGGGACCTGCCCCAGTTAACTGATTGGTTGATATAATGCAGAGCAGTTCTAGCAACCAATCAGTTAACTGGGTCAGCCCCTGCCCTCCGTGCATCGCTGTGCTGCTCTTCCGATGTCAGCTCTGTGAAGACAACAGAGCTAGCAGGCAGCGGCAGCTGAAGATAAAAAAATCTAATCTTAAATGGCGTGACCGCGGCGGGGCCGCACAGATCATTGACGCGGTCCGGACTTGGCCCGCCGTCCGCCATTTAGTGATGCCTGTGCTGTGCTAGAGCCTCTGGCGGCTCTAGTCCTGAAGAGGGAACGGCGTTCCTGCTGTGAAAAAAGTGCAGGGACGCGGTTCCTACGCGTTCCCGCAGGACTCGATCCCTGGAAAAACATTGCAAAAAAATTAAATTTTGCGGTGTTTTTTTTTCCCCAATAGCATTTTCTGCGTGTTCATACATACACGCTTTAGACACTGTCCGTGTATTCTGATATTGGAAAAACAATGCAAAAAAATTTAATTTTGCAGTGTCTTTTTTTCCCCAATAGCATTTTCTGTGTTTTCATAAACGCTTTAGACACTATCCGTGTATTCTGATATTGGAAAAACATTGCAAAAAAATGTAATTTTGCAGTGTTTTTTTTCAAAATAGCATTTTCTGCGTGTTCATAAACGCTTTAGACACTGTACGTGTATTCTGCTATAGACAAAAACACCCATTTAGGGCGAGATCATAAATTTTGAAAATATGAGGAGATCATCAAAAAGGGGACATGGCACGGGTCGTGGTGCTGCTGGTGGCGCTCCTGTTGCAGGGAGAGGACGTGGTCGATCTGTGCCAGCTACACGCACTAGTGAAACACCTTCCTCAGGTGCGAGTAGACGACAGAGCCTGCGGCGGTATTTTGGCGCGCCTAATGAGGCTGTATGAATGTTGAGGCCAGGACAAGTACAGGCGATAGTAGATTGGGTTGCTGACAGTGCCTCCGGTTCCTTCACATTGTCTCCCACCCAGTCTCCTGATGAAAGTTAATAATTTTTTCCAGAAAGTGCGTATTCTGGGGTATTCCCACCATATGTGCGGCATCGTGCCGTTGAGTTTCTGAGGTTCTTAATGACTTCCTGTACCTCTTCTGCTGAGAAGGGGGCCCCCAGCATTTTATTTTTATTTTTTTATTTTTTTATGTTATTTTAAGTTATTTCCCTATCCACATTTGTTTGCAGATCACTTGCCATGCTCTTAACAAC
This sequence comes from Lithobates sylvaticus, assembly GCA_028564925.1. Classification (NCBI taxonomy): domain Eukaryota; kingdom Metazoa; phylum Chordata; class Amphibia; order Anura; family Ranidae; genus Lithobates; species Lithobates sylvaticus. The sequence continues at coordinate 40,986,931 of CM053034.1, read as the reverse complement.
ATTTTGTTGCCATTTGCAGCCCTCTAGCCCTTTCCATGACTTTTTACAGCCATTTTAGTGTTCAAAAGTCCGGGTCCCATTGACTTCAATGGGGTTCGGAGTTCGGGTCAAGTTCGGTCCCGAACCCGGACTTTTTTCCGAAGTTCGGCCGAACCCACCAAACCCGAACATCCAGGTGTCCGCTCAACTCTAATCATAAATTAAACTTTTGTTGATATCCCTATCAGTGTTCAGTAATATAGGAGGCCTTAGAAGACCTTAGCTTGATCTATTGGTTACACATTTTTTACTCTTAATTCAAATGCCTATACAAAATCTAGTATCAATTTTTGACTATGCTTCAGAACTGTAACATAGCGAAGGACTTTTTCTAGGTGTTGTGTTGTACCTATGCATGTCTAAATTGTTGGCTCATATTAGGAAAAAAGTATGCTTTTCTTAAACAAAGCCTTCATGTTGTCAACTGCTGGAGGACAGCTGGGTGTTAAATCATGCGCAATGACTGTTGGCCTGGGCATGGCATCAGGAATGAGGCACTGCTTCTGGGGGACATCACTTTGTTGCATTTTGCTTTGGGGGCGTTGACTTGGGGATGGCAACATAAATGGGGCAATGCTGCTTGAGGACATCACTGTGTTACATCTTGCTTGGTTCGTGTTGACATGGGGATAGCATTAGGAATGGGGCAATGCTGCTGGAGGATATCACTATGTTACATCTTGCTTGAGGTTTCCAAATATTATGATTCTTACAAAAATTTTAGACATTTAAAGTTTTAGGTTATAATACCTTACAAAAACTTTTAGGTTAAATAATGAACTTAGGTAGAGATAGCAATAATGAAAAGTGTCTCTATCGGGGGCATGGCCGTCTGCTGGAGGAGATGGTCGCACTGTAGACTAGCTCCGGCTCAGCAGGATCTACCAACTGGCTAACAGTGACTGAGGACCACCGAATCCTTACCCCAGTACCTCATACTACTTCCAGGAAGCGGCAGTGACATGAGGGGAAAGAGAAAAGACCATGAAGGTCCTCATAGGCTCACAGACTTTTTTGGCCCAGCAGGAGCCCAAGCCTTCCAAGATGGCGCTGGCGCTGCGACCTTAGCACACAGACAGGCAGCAGCGGCTGCCTTCTCAAAGGGAAACTCCAACCACAGCCACTTGGCCACACCAGGATCAGAAGAGGAATCACCCTCCTCTGATTTCAGCAGTCCAGTGAAACAAGGTAGAAAGCTAACTGCAAACAGTGAAACAGTAAGTGACCCCCTAGCTGATACTGATATCCCCAAGGAAACCAATGGGTTTAGTGAGAAACATGATGCATTTTCAACTGTGGGCCAGCCCATACTGGATTCCACACTAAAAGATATGCTTATAACCATCAGGGGAGCTTTAAAACATGACATGGCCAGTTTCATGAAACAGACCAACAATGAGATTGAAGCTATAGGCAACAGGGTGGACCATATTGGAAATAAATTGGGCGATTACACACAGGCCCATAATGAAGTGGTAGATGCACATGAGAATCTGGCAGAAGAAATCCGCAATATTAAAACTTAAAATGGCGGACTTGGAAGACCGATCCCGCCGGAATAATGTAAAATTCAGAGGTATTCCCGAGATGGTCTCTTCAGTGGATCTCCACCCATTTCTTCAAAAAATTATTGCTGAACTGCTCCCATCAACAAAGTCTCATGAGCTAGTTATAGATAGAGCACACAGCCTCCCAAAGCCAATATATCTTCCAGAACGTGTACCCAGAGACGTTATTGCTCAGATCAATTTTTTACATGTTAAGGATCAGCTCATATTTTTCGCATGTCAGTGCGATTAGTTTCCGGAGCCCTATTCAGGGATCTCCCTAATTACACATCTTTCCCAAGCAACCATCCAGGCCAAACATTCTGAGAAATAACAGCATCTCCTACAAGTGGAAGTTTCCAACTAAGTTGTCCATTGATATAAATAACAGGAATTATCTTGAAGTCCTGGTGCCTCTTACCCCAAGAAGAAGATGACATTTCCTACCCTTTCTCCTTCAATCGGGACTCCAGAGGAAGGCAAGTGAACTCTAACTAGTGACTAAAATAATGCCCTTTTGACCTAATTCACACATGGTAATGTGATCAATGCTCTTAAATGGTCCTATTTTCTCCTACCCGCTCAATATGTATGGGAACATATTGGCACTACTAACCCCACTATACCTCATACCATGATCCTGCCTGGTTAGACTTTCAGCCCTCACCTGACATGTGTATGGGAATTGCCCGTACCTGGATACTACTTCCTAAGAAGTCTGTATGGCTTGCCAACATTCTGCTGGTTCTTTTCACATTGTTTTGTTATTTACTCACCTTGAAATCGCGTTTGAATCCTACAAACTGATTGACTATTATTACCTATGGTATTAAGCTCCGGTCTCTAAATGCCAAAGGCTTAACAGCCCCTATAAATGTAGAGCACTATGGAAAGAGGCTCTCAGCCACCACTGTGACATTTTGTGTGTTCAGGAGTCACACTTTTCAGAGGTAAACCCCCCACGATGCACACATAAAAATTTTCCCCAAATATATCAGGCTAACTACAAGAAAAAGAAAAGAGGGATCTTGGTGGCAATTAAAGACACAGTCTCCTTCAAATTGCAAGCCTCCCTACTGGATGAAAGAGGCAGATTTATCATCCTAGTGGGGGAAATGAATGGAAAAGTGCCTCTATCTACCAACGCCACAGGTTAAATGCAAACAGTCACTCTAAACAGTAAGTCTGTAAGCCTCAACAGAAGTCTGTAAGTGACTGGATAATTTTTGCATCATGACCACCCTCTGCTGTCTATGGGCAGTTTACCCTGACGGGTACAAAAACAAAACTCCGAAAAAATATACTTGGAAAAGAGGATAGTAAATATTGACCTCTTTGTTGCCCTTTGCTGCTGAACCTACTCAATTTCAATTAAACCAATACTTTTGGGATTGGTAATACCTCTAGTACACTTGTTGGTTAATACCACTGACCACAATGTCTTTGCTGACTCCCACGTATTCAATATCTTATTTTTCAGATAGACTTTTTTGAAGTTATTTTGTACCTGGTATTGAAGAAAATCTGATGCAGGCAAAATATTGAAACAATTTTTAGCAAATACTTGCTGTTTTATGAAGGTTTACCTACACTTGGCTCTGATTGACTGGTCTGCCCACAATGTGAACTGCTACTGAAAGATAGCTTTTCTTTGTGCTCTAGAGCAGCGGGACCACTGATGGTCCATGAGAAAACTTTCAGGGGTCCTCAGGGGTTCTGCTGCAAAGCAACATTGTGGTGGATGTATACCACCCAATGTTGTTTCCAGTGTTATTCTCAATGCACGCTGACAGTATTGACTGTTGATTTGATACCCAATGCCTCCTCTGTAGTTACAGCTCCTGTGAACTCAGAGGGAGGTGCGGGGAGTAGTGCAGAAAGCGCGAGGTGAAGAAGGAGGGGACTTCTAATGACAGCACTGATCACAGATGCTAAAGCCAGACAAAGCACACTTTAGCTCTACCTAGGACTACCCCTCTCCACCCAATATGGGCTTGATCACCGTCATTTTACCTTGTTTATTGTTTAGATATAACAGTCAGGGATGAGTGAATCTGCTTGGGTTTGGTTAGAAACAATTTTTTGAACCTTGCACGAAGTTTACAAACTTTGCGGTGAACTCCAATAAAGTCTGGGGGCAAATCTTGTTATTCAGTTTTGGCAATTTGTAGGGCTAATAATAGCAGATATTGTAAAACAATAGGTATAGAAGACTTGACCCTGGCATGGGGTCATGTACCAATGGCAAAATAAATAAAAAGAAGATTTATATATATATATATATATATATATATATATATATATATATATATATATATATATATTATATATATATATATATATATATATATATATATAAATAGTGTGTGTGTATATATATATATATATATATATATATATATATATATATATATATATATATGTATATATATATATATATATATATAAAGAAAACAGTAGCTCTCCCTACACAGTACTATCAGCTCTCCCTAACAACTCCAACATACTGACAATATGGCTGCTGGGAGCACACCCCTTTTATAGAAGGGAAGCTCTTTTTTTTTTGCATTCTTTTATTTAAGAGATTTAAAGTATTACAAAGTAAACATATGAAAAACACCAGTAATATATAAACAACTATTGGAATAATAAAGTAAAAAAAAATATATATATAATAATAATAGAAAATGATTTAAAAAATAAAATAAAAAAATAAAAAATAATACATTTTCTCTCCCCATAGGGGCTATGGACAAAACGATGAGAGAATGCATTGGTATAATATACACTATATTACGAAAAGTATTGGGACACCTGCCTTTACAGGCACCTGAACTTTAATGGCATTCCAGTCTTAGTCCGTAGGGTTCAATAATGAGTTGGCTCACCCTTTGCAGCTATAACAACTTCAACTCTTCTGGGAAGGCTGTCCACAAGGTTTAGGAATGTGTCTAGGGGAATGTTTGACCATTCTTCCAGAAGTGCATTTGTGAGGTCAGGCACTGATCCATACCTCATGGATGGAACTCGCCCATCCATATCTTTGTGGATCTTGCTTTGTGCACTGGTCCAAATCATTTGGTGGAGAGGGATTAAGGTGTGGGGTTGTTTTTCAGGGGTTGGGCTTGGCCCCTTAGTTCCAGTGAAGGGAACACTTAAGGCATTAGCATACCAAGACATGGACAATTTTATGCTCCCAACTTTGTGGGAACAGTTTGGGGATGGCCCCTTCCTGTTCCAACATGCCTGCCCACCAGTGCACATACAAGGTCCATAAAGACATGGATGAGTGTATGTGGAGTGGAGGAACTTGACTGACATGCACAGAGTCCTGACCTCAACCCAATAGAACACCTTTGGGATGAATTGAGCGGAGACTGTGAGCCAGGCCTTATCGTCCACATCAGTGCCTGACCTCACAAATGCGCTTCTGGAAACATGGTCAAACATTTCTATAGGCACACTCCTAAACCTTGTGGACAGCCTTCCCAGAAGAGTTAAAGCTGTTATAGCTGCAAAGGGTGGGCTAACTCAATATTGAACCCTACAGACTAAGACTGGGATGCCATTAAAGTATATGTGCGTGTAAAGGCAGGCATCCCAATACATTTGGTACTATAGTGTATGTTACATGACATGAGATTACATAATAAATGATGGTGTAATTTACTGGATAATCGAGGAGGAAAAATAAAATAAGTAGGATAGTAATGAGGGGGAGGAGTGGAGGGTGGGGGAAGGGGTGTTAGGGAGAATCGTACCCCTGATCCAATCGGGAACAATATATGGTCCATAGATATACGGATATTATTTTTTCGATGAATGATGCAAACAAAATCTACCTTAAGGGCTCCCCGAAGAGGAGGGGGAAGAGTAATGCGGCGTACACACGGTCGGAATTTCCGATGGAAACAGTCCGATGGGAGCTTTTCAACGGATTTTCCGACCGTGTGTATGCCCAACGGTCTTTTTCTGTCGGAATTTCCGACGGACTTTGGATTGAGAACCTGTTCTTAATTTTTCGGACGGAAAACCTTTCTATCGGATTTTCCGATCGTGTGTATGCAATTCCGACACGTAAAATTACGACACATGCTCAGAAGCATTAAACTTCCCTTCTATAGTGCTGTCAAACGTGTTTTATGCCGCTGTATTACAGACCGTTGGAATTTGGTGTGACCGTGTGTAGGCAAGACAGTTTGAGCGAAATTCTGTCGGAATTCCTACGGGAAAACCATCAGAGCTTTTTCTGACGAGAATTCCGACCGTGTGTACGTGGCATTAGTCAGAATAGGGATGTAATCTACAAAATGAGGGAAGTCATTTCAGGGTGACCATATATTGCTAAAATGAATGGTTGTTCCTTAACTTAAGTTTTTCCATATGTTCTATTTATCAAAAATTTTTGTGACTCAGGGAAAAGGCTCTAGGTTGTGCAAACCTGCAAACCTTTTGGCCAAAGTTCACAATTTTCTAATTTTTCTAGAGTTTCACCGGGAACTTGTGATAGCACTGAACCCAAGCTTCATCTGTAGTAGCAATATAGATCCATTCTTTATTTTTACATTTGCTCCACAGTTATTGTCTTGATAACAGATGATTACAATGAGAATATAAAGTGAAATGATTCTGCAGCTGCACCCTTCTGTAGCCAACGAACAACTGCTAACTAAACTAATAGAATTAACTTGTCTCTGCTTGTTTTGCCTCCTTATTCCATGGAATGATGAATTTCTTACAGGTGTCTCCGTCTCCAGAACCAGGTGAGGATTGATGGAGAACAGAGCAATGATCCATCATCATGGGCAGGTGGCACAGTATCGGAATTTCAGAGAGTCTGTTCCCAATCACATCCACCGCTGGGCAACTGTAACGACCCTATTTGTGATGTCTTGGTGAAAATCAATGCGCAGCATTCAAGGTCAATGTACTGATAGGAAACTCTTTAAAGATTGATGGATGGCTTGTATTCATTCAGAATAAATGCGAGAAGAAAGTGACAAGCGAGAATCCTAATATAGTATATGTGCCAATTCTTTTCCCTCATCGTTAGAGGAACTCTATACTATCAGGGATTACATCACCTTTCCTTTCTTTGTTCTGTCTATAGTTTCTCCAATGCAGCTGTTCAAGCATTATTGCTTTTTTACTGTATCTGTTCCCTGCTCCTTTAAAAGAGGTCACTTGCACTAAAATGTGTTATTTCCCAATGTAAGTGTATTTAAATGAACATTTCTGTTAAAGAGACCCTTGGAAAAACTTTAGAAATTGCCGGCTAATGAACAGAAAAAAATAAGTATTTTAAACATTTAAAGGACTGGACTGTTTCACCCCCGTCCAGTGCAGGCCATTGTTCAGTTTTTAGAGCAAGCCCACTTTGAATGACAATTACTCAGTCCTGCAACACTGTACTTAAATATTTTATATAATTTTTGGAGACCAATACAACTTTCTTTTGGTGCTATTTAAAAACCTGTTTTTTTTTTTCTTCTTTTTATTATATAAAGGAAAAAAGATTGTCAAATTTGCAAATAAATAATCTTACTTCATAAATGTTGGCCAAAACATATTTTACAACATTTCTTTGGTGAAAAAAAGAAAACTAAATCAGTGTACTGTATATTATTCAGTCGGTGTGAAAGTTATAGGGTCTACAAACTATGGTTTATATATATATATATATATATATATATATATATATATATATATTTGAAAATTGACCAGTCCTGATGTACTGCTTATCTCATTTCCTGAAGCCCTAAAATACCAGCACAGTACAACTATCCTGAAAATTAGCCCTTTTAGGAAAGTAGACAGTTCAAGGTATTTAGTTAGACTTTTGATCAGTTTTTGAAGTTGTTATTTTTTGTCACAATACTTTTGAAAATGAAGAAATTAAATAAGATATGTTTTTTTACAATGTTGTCATTTTTAACAGATCAGGGTATTTTTCACACATCATAGACATACTTACAATTACACCCCAAATCAACTCTGTTACTCCTTCCAAGTATGGGGATACCACATGTGTGAAAATTGTTCACAGCCTAGATGTAAAGAGGGGTCCAAAAACCTAGACACATCACTGGCTTTCAAAGAGCATAAATTACACATCTAATTTCCTGACTGCCTATTATATTTCTTGAGTCCCTGAAGTGCCGGGACAGGAGAAATACTCACATAATTACTCCATTTTGAAAACCAAATACCCCAAGGTATTTTCTGAAGGGCATAGTGAGTCTTTTGAAAATGTATTTTTTGCCTCAAGTTTTCATAAAATGCAGAAAAAATGAAAATGTAGTTTTCACACAAAGCTGTCAATTAATAAGATATTTCTAGTACAAAACATGAGTAAACTTAGAATTACACCCCAAAATACATTCTACTACTCCTCCCAAGAAAGATAAAACAACATGTGTAAGACTTTTTCACACCCTATGGAGGGGTTCAAATCCCAAGGAACACCTCAATGCATTCTAGGGGGGGGGGATAGATTACACATCCAATCAAATATCCTGACTACCTATCACAATTTTGGAGGTCCAGGACAGGAGAAACACCCACAAAATAACCACATTTTGGAAAGCAAAAGGGATTTTCTAGGAGACATGGTGAGTCTTTTGCAGACTTCATTTTTTGCCTCAAGTTTTCGAAAAATGTGGAATAAAAATGAAAATGTATTTCTTTACACAAAGTTATCAATTTATAAGATATTTCTAATACACAACATAGACAAACTTAGAATTACATTTCAAAACAAATTCTGCTACACCTCCCGTGTATGCTGATATAATATGTGTGAGATTTTTCTTACAGCCTAAGCACATAGAGGTGCCAAAAATCCAACAAGAAGTTTCAGGCTTTCTAGGGGCATAAATCACTCATTTATTTTCCTGACTACCTTTCATATTTTTGGCCCTGGAGTGACAGGACAGTAAAAACGTCCACAAAATTACCACATTTTGGAGACTTAACACGTCAAGGTATTTGTAGGTGGCATGGTGAGTCTTTTGAAGACTTCATTGTTTTGCCACAATTTTTTGGGAAAATGTGAAAAAAATGAAAATTTGCCAATTTAATAAGATATTATTCACCCTTAGCATGAACATACTTAGAATTTCACCAAAAAACGCATTCTGCTACTACTCCTGATTATGGTGATACCACATGTGTGAGACTTTTTTCAATGTTTGGACTGATTATGTACTAGACATTGTATGTTGTGTATCACAAAAATCAACCAATTGCATTAAAAACAGTGTACTGTAATTGTCACCTTTGTAGTGTCACCTATAACAGTCCAGTTTCCTGCAAGCCTTGCCTACTGGTACCTGACTGACCCCAGGAATGCCATGTTCACTGACCAGGAAGTACAGGAGGCTAAAGAGAGAAGGAATAAAAGAGTCCCTGTGGTTCAAGGAATGTAGTTGTCTGCAGATGATGGCTGGTACTGGTGTCTCACAGGAGGCTTAGGTTTGGATATGATTTCATCTGCTTATATCTCTGGACCTACTGATTGTTTTGGAATGCAGATTTCACTAGGGGACCTTTGGGCAATTTTTTTTATCATATGCCCAGTCTGAATTGCCTATGTTATGTTAGGTTTATATTAAATTCAGTTCCAAATAGGTAATTTTCATAAATCATTGTATTTTTCAAAGACTCTCCTCTGTATACAAAGATGACATTGTCCAGGTACATCCGTGATTGTCATATTATGCAGAGGCTATAAAAGATTTGCATGTTGCTGCAGACATCTTGCTGACAAATGCTAAAATAATTATCCATTTGGGATAGGATTTTACCATCTCGTTGAAATTGTTTCACAGAAGAAACTATTTAATAGAATGATACACTTGTCCCTGATTTATGAATGGATACTGAGAATCACCTGCACCATTATGATGACAAAATGCCTTTTATGTATTTTTTTTGTTGAGAATATCATTGAACAGTGAAATTCACCCAGGTGAAATAAAGCATCTTCTTTCCAGCTAACATTGTGTGTGACCAGAAGCTAATTTGATTCACCTGCTTTTATCAAACAGCCATTCATTACCGAAATCGCACAGTAAGTGTACCAGACGTCTCAAATGAAAACAGGTATTATTACTATCAAGGACATTATTCAGACCTTAATTACATGCTGGAGGATAAATAATTTGCTTAATGTCGATCTTAAATAACTATAAAAAGATTACAGCAGAAATGAGGTAATTATTGAAGATGGGTCAGGATAGGATGCAGTCTAGTGAGCTTGAACATATAGCATTTCTGTTCTCTGACAGGTGAAAAATATCAAATATGCAAATAAAAGCTATTGTGAAGCGATGGCTCTTAAATGTATTTTTTTTTTTTCTAGATCTTTCAATATGACCCACACCATAAGCTAGAAATATATTTTGGTCCAGTATTTCTCTCTACCTCGTCTGATATTTTTGTAAACCAGTTATAAGGTATATAAACCCTAATGCACCGTACACACAGTCGGATTTTCCGACAACAAATGTTCGATGGGAGCTTCTTGTCGGAAATTTCCGATGGTGTGTAGGCATTTTTTGTCGGAATTTCCGACAACAAAAATCTGAGAGCTGGTTCTCAAATTTCCAACAACAAAATCCGTTGTCGGAAATTCCGATTGTGTGTACACAATTCCGACGCACAAAATTCCACGAATGCTCGGAATCAAGCAGAAGAGCTGCACTTGCTATTAAACTTAATTTTTCTCGGCCCGTCGTACGTGTTGTACATCACTGCGTTCTTGACGTTCGGAATTTCCGACAACATTTGTGTGACCGTGTGTGTGCAAGACAAGTTTGAGCCAACATCCGTCGGAAATAAATCCAAGATTTTGTTGTCGGAATGTCCGATCGTGTGTACGCGGCATTACAATAAACTTATTCTGAAGCCAATTAAACAAAAGCATAGCATAGTAATCTAAATTGTTTTCTAAAGCTCTATTAACGTAAAAAAATATATTTTGTGGCCATGTGCATGGTCACAGGCTCCCTTTTCCTCCCTTTCCAAGTGCAGGGGGTGTATTTGTGTTGCCAAATAAGGATGAGCTTTGGGTCCATGTCAACAATGAGTTCAACCCAAACTCAAACTCAAACCCAAATTGTCAAATAGGTGAACTAATAGGTCACATCAGGCCACTTTGCCTGTCCACCCTAAACTTCCAGCTTCTGCAGATAGAAGTCAATCATTTATTAGAGGTACCACTTCCACCACTAAATGACAGCTTCCCACCAATTTGTTTCTCATTGTAAACAAGCCGGCAGGTATTCTGGATGACATCAGTGACCAAAATATGTTAATGACCACATTTTGTAATTGATGTCACCCATGACATTCAGCAGCCGAACAGGGAGCTGTCATTGGTGACTGAGGCAACATCAAATTGGATCCTTGCGGCACAAGTCGTCCGTTTTTGGGGCATCGTTGTAATTGGCATTGCATCTTCATCGCTGAATGATGTGGTTGACATTGGATTTACATCAGGGGCAATGCGTATTTATTTAATATACATAAATGCCCCAAAAAAATGTATAGGTGGAATGTTGAAAAAGTCATACATTGAAATTACACTAGAGGGGAAATCATTCCCAAAATTTAAACTAAATAACAAAATAAAAACAAGTGGGACCCTAAAGTGATACTAAAGTGTTATTTTATTTTTTGTTTAACAATAATAAACATATTATACGTACCTGCTTAGACATGTGCGATTAGTTTCGTACGAATCGAAAATTCGTATGAATTTCTGTAAATTCGTACATTTGGGAGGATCTGAAATACGAATTGCTATGCTTCCGAATTTTGTACAAAATACTTTATTTGTTTCTTTATTTGTTCTTTATTTGTTTTACGAAAAAGGTAACGAACCTAAAAGTTAAAAACCCAGGAAGTCAGCACAGCACAGGGATGGTGGGAGCCCCTCATAATGATAAATTCCTCATAACGAACATTCGTAATTGTTACAAAAAGTTAATTCCTATTTCGTACGAAATTTCGGACACGAATTATCAAATACTAATTAATTCCAATACGAAACATAACAGAAATACATTTATTGACAGCGCACATGTCTATTACCTGCTCTGCAAATGCAGCGTAATTTGAGCCCATACAAAATGAATGGGCTAAAATCACACAAGAATTGCATGTGATTTAAACAGGAATGCGGTGCGATTCCTGTCTGAATCCTGTCTGAACTCCTGTGTGAACCCAGGCCGAAGTCACTTTGACAACCGCATGTGATTCGGACAGGAAACGCACCACATTTCAGTTCAAATCACATGCGATTCTTTGCAGTGCGATTTGTGCCCATTCATAAGTATGGGTTTAAATCGCATCGCAAAGGTACAAGTACTCGTGCAAATGCTTGGTATCGGCACTGATACACGGTACAAAGTGGACAAACTGGTAACAAACTGGTAACATAAAAAAAATGCAGTCAGCTAGAGATGCCTGACTCACCATAAGATATCTTCCAGAGCACCTTGAAAGCCTTAGAATGCCTTGTTATTCGTATTATGACTTCTAGGAAGTTGATGATTCAGCCCACTCATTCCCTCCTTCTGCACCCTCATTTTGGACCAGCAATGTCAATCTCACACATCAATAGCACAAGCATATAAAGCATCAGCAGGATTAAAGGAAATTACTGATAATAGGGGAAAGAGCATCTAGGCTGGGTTCACATATGTGCGGCGGCCACTGCTCACAACATGGGGTTTTGGTGCATTTCTGTACACCGATTCACCAATTTTTTTGCCAGGAATTCGCATCTGAACAGGACCTAAAGACACACAGGACCCTTCTTCAATCCGGACTGCCGGTCACGCGCGCCTGTTGTGCGAATTAGGTGCGGAGAAACCCGCATCCAATTCGCATATATGTGAACCCAGCCTTAAAGTGGAACTAACACTTTCAATCAACTTTCACTATTTTAATCCTTATGCTGCTAGAATTAGTAAATAGATAGCAATTTATATTATATTTACTGGTTTCAAAATTGTATTTACAGTTCTTTAGTGGCTTCCTGGTTTCTGGCCTAGGCCAAAAATATGTCATACATCCCAGGAGTCTTCATGCCATTTTTTTTCTTTCACCTGGAGGAGGGGCTTTCTCAGATAAGCACACCCTCCTGGCTGCATGCCTGAGCTAAGGGCAGAGAGATTTGAGGAAGTACATGCTACAAGCACTATCTGCCCTTATTCCTATGCTAAGGGGTGTTTTTCAAAAGTGATTTCTCAACAAAATAAAGTATGGATGGATGGATGAGTTTGCTTTGAATATTTAAAATTAATTAATTCAGTTTCTTGTGCTCAGATACAGTTTAGTTCTGCTTTAAATTTTAGCTAGGTGACAAAAGCCTTTTTTTTTCTAACCAGCTAGTGGCCCAAGGGAACCCCTAAACACTGCTCCACTCTACTCCTGAATTGGAATCTTACATTATTCTTTGCAACAGTATGTTTTGCTTTGGGTATAACATGTGTCTTAGGGATACATTTCATTCCTCAAGTCGGTATGGAATTTTATGTCAACAATGAAATCAATATTCTTATTTTTCAGTGTATAGTTTCAAGGCATTTAACCACAACAAATACATAATTCTCTGGAGAGAGGTATCAAGAATCTTCATACTTTCCATTCAGTTTTTCTCCAAAATATATATATTATTCACCAACTATCATCCAGAAGTAACCTTTGATAGCACCTATTGCTTGTACACTGATGGTAGTACAATCAGTACAAGGCCTACAAAGACTGATTGGGCCCAGGCTGGGTTTAGTTTATGCACCTAATATTGAGACTTCCTCCTGTTATTTTTATGCATGGGGAAGAATAAACATTTCCATATACACAAGGATTGTAAGGCCACGTGTATGAACTCTCTACTGATATTTTGGAAGGAATTTTTCTAAACTTGTATGGTGCTATGGAACTTCCGTCTACGCCCACTATGGCATGCTGGTGAAAAAGGCTGTGGTTTCAAAAAAGGCCACACAAGCTCTGTGTCCATCCATCTTTGCTTTTCCTTGAGTCTTATATAAAGTTTGACTTATTTTTATTGTCTGGTGAATGTGTGATGAAAACAGGATTCATCTGGAATTTTCTCCAGAGCAATACCTCCTGCATCTATCTAAAATTCCCCCCAAAAAAATATTTCAAATCGATAGCCATGCACTTGATCAATGCGGCTAGGCTGTGTATTCCGGTACATTGGAAGTCTTTATCCCCCCCCCCCTCGATCAAAAATTGGATACAGCGTACAAATCGCATTGAGATGATGGAGGAGCTGATACACATCTCTCAAGATAGAATGTCTAGCTTTACAGACACTTGGGAGACGTGGCTCACGTTTAAAAAATCGCAACAATATCAGGCACTGATTCAGAATAATGACTGATTTTGGTGCCATACATAATGTCGCAGCGACGGATTTGCGACACAGGGAACAAATCTCGATGTACACCGTTCTAGGCCTGCCTGGGATACCAAGCAACCAGGGACCACAGAAACCTAAGGCTTGCAACAGACGGAGAGGGTAGCTGGTGGGAAATTCCACCCCCTCTCTGCCGGAGAACTTAGCAGTAAGCACATACACCCTCTTCCCCTCCCCCCTCCCTCTCCTCCCTCTTTTTCCCTCCCCATTCTTCCCTTCCTTGTCAATTCAACCTTTCTCTATCCCCTCTTTCTAGAATCTACTTAATCTTTTTATGTGTTATCTTCTCCCTCATGCCTTTTTGCCTTTCCCGGTTATCCCGGGCAAAGCAACAAGCGAGTTGAAAAAGGAGCGGAATTGAAAACATGAGCCATAAAGTTTGCTGAAACACACACCTAGAGTACGTGGATATTAGTGACAAGTCCACCCCTGGCCGACAAAGTGATCTCACCAGCTCACATTATACCAGAGGTGGGTGGACTTACAAGTGGACCTTATCATAACTCTCCTGCAGTATGTTTCTTATGTTACGGGTCTTTTACACCTTCTAGAATGTTGTACACGGTTCTAGTAGCACTGACATAAGCCATTTGAAATGTTGATACTCTGTATTGTATGTTTTTTTTTACGATCATACCATGTCTGCTGTTAAATTTATTCAATAAAAAGGTTTTTTGAAAAAAAAAAAAAAAACAGGATTCATCAACATTTTATTGTTCCTCATGAAATATGCAGAATCCCATGTGTGAGTACTTATGGCTACAAATGCAATCCAGTGTTCACGAAATTTTTGATAATCAGACAAAACTCCTCCCTATTTTTTTTTAGAATCGAACACCACTAGTTACAATTGATAGTGTAAAGGCATATAAAGAAGTAGGAAGAAAATGAAAATCAAGAACACATAAAAGCCCCAAATCTGCAATCCTATAATTAGTAACTCCACTCTACACTAAGGCCGGGTTCACATTGCCCCAAAACAAGCAGCAGAGAAGACTGGAGGAAGAAGACATCACCGGAGGGAGAAGACAGCAGCAGAGGGAGGAGATTGGAGCAAGAACACATCACCGGAGGGAGAAGACCGCAGTGGAGGGAGACAACTGGAGGAAGAAGACACATTGGAGCTACAACGGGGACAATCTTAAATTTTAAAAAAAAGGACTTGTCAAAAACCATCTCTTTTTATTTTATTTTTTGGGGTGAATGGGTAGGGGTACAGTGTACCTCATACTCATTCACAAGGGGGGCAGGATCTGGGGGCCCACTTGTCAAATCAATGGGCTGAAGCATGCCCAAGTCGGACCAAAATAGTGCTGGAACTTTTTTCTAAGTTTTGGATGTCCCGCTAGCGCACAGGCCGAGTGTGAAAAGTCAAACTGGAATAAATGGGAGGCGGTTTTCAGAGTGAAAGGGGTCTTAAACATTTATTTCATAGTAAAAAAAGCCACTCACATTGTTTGTAGGTAAAAACAGCATTAAGAATCCACATAGAAAAGTTTCCAATCCAAAAGATGGCAGCACTTTGCTTCCTTTTGGTGCCGCAATGACATCACACGCCATATGTAGATTTTCGGCAGCTCACCATGGATCATCAATTTCGTACAAACGTTTTTTTATTCAAGAAAGATCACATCACAAAATGGTGTAGTCCAAAGTTTCGGACATGTGTCATCACATGCCTGATGAAGGGGTCCTGCGTGGCCCTGAAACGTTGCACTACACCATTTGTGATGTGATCTTTCTTGAATAAAAAAATGTTTGTACGAAATTGATGATCCTTGGTGCGCTGGCAAATATCTACATAACGTAGGTGGTCAGACACTATAGCTGGCTACTGTGTACTTCACCTATAGCAGCCCCCTTTCCCTTAAGGCAAGCAGGCCTACCGATACTTGGTTGCCCCCATGACTTAAACACAATGCTATAGTGCCTGGCCTCCACACCAGGGCAGGCGTGAACAGAGGAAAGGCAATAGATACTTGCAGTTAGCAGACAGGTAGCGTAGTTCTATGACAGTCCAGGTAAAGTTCAAGGAATAGTCCAATAATCCAGTCCGAAGTCATATACAGGGAAATCCAAACTCGTAAAGCAGGGCGGGCAGACAGACAAGAAGCTCGATCAGGAACAACACAGGTATCACTCAATATCACAAGCAAGGGACTGAGCACTTGGTTTGCTTATAACAGGTGACTGACCACATCAATCACCTTGCAGGTGGACACAGACAAGGAGAATGCAATAACCAAAACCCGGATGAGGAGCAGGAGCACTTAAGTGATCCTGACAACATCCATACCTTTATGTGCACTTTAGTCTATGTAGGAAAGCGCTGCAGTTTTTATATTTTATATCTGCAATCCTGGCTGTAGTGGATATCAGTGGATGCCAACCTGAGAAGTGTGATCTAAAGGGTGTGACTTTCCACATCCAGTGGCATGGAAACTTTTAGGATTGATTTTAGGATTTAGGACTAGCCCCAAACACTCCATTTGTGGAGTGTTTCAGGCTTATCTAGTATTCTTTTTCAGGAGTCTACAAGTGTCTGCAAATAGTAAAATTCTTCAAGCAGAACAAAAGTACTTTTTATTTTTTTTAGCTTTCCTACAAGGTCATAGAACTGCTAGCCACCACTCTAATCAACTGTTAACATGACTAACACGCTCAGCAAAATGCAGGGAGCACGCCACACTTTGTATCTGTTTTCAAGCTGCCGGATATTAGTGGATGACCACATTATGGTTACATCTAAATGTTGTACCATAGTATATGATAAATACATATAGTATGTAAAGTATTTTTGAGTGATAGGACATATTTAAATGATCCACAGAGTAAGAAGTACTATTTATTCTGGGTAGGTGAAGCCTAGGAGAACGTTTGCTGAAAGCTTCCATTATGGCATTCATCGGATGTAGGTCTAGCTCTACTCT
This sequence comes from Lithobates sylvaticus, assembly GCA_028564925.1. NCBI lineage: Eukaryota > Metazoa > Chordata > Amphibia > Anura > Ranidae > Lithobates > Lithobates sylvaticus. The sequence goes on along the minus strand of CM053034.1, from coordinate 40,969,964 downwards.
CCAGTAATGGCTGATCTGTCAAGAGTTTTGATACCTCCACGACTTGAACCAATTACAGGTCAATATCAAATAAACAACTTAATGAGTTAAAAAAATGTATTAGGATTCAAAGCAGCAAATCTTAGGCTAATTCTGATTCATAGACTAATTAGATCGTACTTGTTAATGTTAAATGGATAACATGATTGAATAAAGGCATCACACTCATTAGCGTAATGAACTGAACTGCAAAGAACCACTTTCTCACTTTGTTATTTTGGATCTAGCTTGTATTGTACTAAAAGATAGCTGTGAGTACTTTCATGCGCTAACATATATTATGGGGTGGTGAAATATACATTTATATAAAGAAATCATTACATTGATTTTGTATTATTTGGTTAATTGGTGGTTATGGGAGAAGAACAGTCCTGTTCCTGAGATTTGCACCTTTAGTTTTCTGTTTCAGCAAAAGAGCATTGTGCTCCCCTGCCAGTCGCTTCTCAAAAGACATTTTCCTTTCTTTATCTCCTTGTTTATTAGCACAGAAAAGGGTTAAAGCCAGATGTAACTCTAATGGGCACACCCTAATGGTATGTGCTATTATTGCTAACTTGACTTATATGTCACTGCTTATGGCAACTGACATTTTTCAAAATTTGTGTTTCTCAAACTTTTTTTCAGTCAAGGCACTCTTGAAATTCTGCATCTTGAGCCACCCCATTCTATAATAAAAGAAAATGAAACTAATATTTTTACATTTTGCAGCAGCTTCCACATACATAAACAGTAAACATTAGAGGAGATTGATTTTTAGAAAATTACACAATTGCACACTGGTACTGACTAGCATTTGAGTGTTTCTCTTACCCTCGGTTTCTCTTCCTCACTCAGCTAACCTGACCCAAGTAGTAATAGAGAGGGGCAAGGGAGAAGCCAACAAAGATGCTGTGCAGGTGCCCAACGTCCTCCTTATCAACCAAAGATATCCCTGGTTGCTAGGACACCAACGGCTGGCTCGCAAAGGGCCCAAGGTTGTAATGTTGGACAATGAAAACCTGTGGACACAAATTTTGGGCAAATTTGAGCAATTTTTAGGCATTTTGCCAAGGCACCCTTGAAGAACACAGACGGCACCCCAGTGTGTCGTAGCATCCTGGTTACAAAAATGCTGTTCAAGAGCAATTGATGGGCAGGAACTAAAGAGACACAAATTTTACCTATTCAGGTCAAAGTGACTTTGTCTTTAAAAAGGTCCCTAGAAGGACCAGTGACATCCTTTGTTTCTGTAAATGACGATGCTTACATGAGCACTGTCACATGGGAGGAGGCCACATGCTCCTTCGTACACGAAAGCACTGGGTACTTTGCTCCAGCTGAAATATAGGAAGGTATACAGGTAAAGTAGGTGCTAACAGGTGCCTGCAGATAAGGTAAAATTGTTGAAGAGCTCCCTGGGGAACTCTAATAAGATTGACCCTGCTCATCATAATCATAGACCAAAAAAAAAGAGGCTTTGGAAGTGGGAGGGGGCAGAGCAAGGTGTGATTTCAAGAACTATACCACCCTGGGAGCTCTGTGAGAAATGTGGTCACCCATTCATGTGGTTTTTCACTTCAGCCTCACCGAAATATTTTTTATTTTTCATAATTTTTTTCCCAGGACGACTCAAGGACATTGCCTACTCTTTAATTTTTCCTGTTTTTTTTTTTTAACATACCAATTTGTGAGAATCTATGAATTTACAAACTCAACAACTAATACCCTGTTATTTTGTTTTGTACTATCCTAGAAAATACACCACTTGACTTTATATAGTTTTATTATTTTCCTTCATTAATAAGAACTTGTTTGTCCTTTCACAATAAGCCATAGTATATTACACTCCTGATTACCAGTCTTGTGCCCAGTAGGCACATTATTCAGTCTTGGCTATAATGTCTTCTTTCACAGAGGAGCAACTTGAATTTCAGCCATAAATTTCCTTTTTATGTAAAGTTCTTACCCGTAAATTGTAACATGAACACTGAAACATCCGCCAGTTTGACAATTGAAGCATGTAAGATTTAAATCTCTCTGTTTAAAAAATGAAGCATTATGAGTAAACACTGTATAAAGAAGTACATAAATGGGCTAATTTCATAAAACGTACAGTGTGCAAAGTGCAGCAAATAACAGCCAATCAGATTTCATCTTTTACTGGTCTTTCTCTAGTAAACAGTGTTCTTTCTGACCCATTGAATACACTATGTGATTCCTCATTAAATAAGAATTAATATATTAATCTGAGTGCATTTTATTAACATGTTCATGTTCAGATGAGCTTCTTGAGTGATTGTGACTGAATTTCTGCTGGAGTGTTTTATTGTTATTCTTATAGCTATTATATAATTACTGTTTTAAATTGAGATCCAGCAGTCTGACTCTCTTTTTCTTCATATGAATGAGCACAATAAAAAAATAACCTTGAGAATGCACATCCCCATTGTCACTGTTTTGAATGATCAGTCCTTATTTCTAAGCCAGAAGTTGGGTGGTTAGGGTACGGAAAACTTTGAAGTGACATTGTTTTTTTGCCCTGCATATGCAAAGCACAAGTTAATTTTTGACATTCATCTTCCTTCTTCATCTACCTCTCATATGATCTCATTTACATAGTATCAGCAAGATAATTGATGCCCCTGGGGTGTAAGTGGAGATTTTCTGTGCAGGACAGTAGGAGGTGTGGAGCATGGAGTATAAAAATATTCAGGAGTAAAATTGAGACATTGCATTGGTTGCCATTTGGCTAGGTGAGCCTATAAGTAGAAGCCAGCTACAGTAGACAGCATCATTTTTAAAGGGACCATGTTGCTTCTCTAAATGGGAAGAGAAACAGAAGGCGCCACTCTAAGTGCAATAAATAGTGGAAATCTTCAATGTAAAGGGTTAAAAATAGCTGTACTCACAAAAGTACTATGTCCAATGGCGTGTGAAACTGAGATGGTGAGCCAGGTGTCCATGGAGGGTGTAGAACAAGCGATTTCCGTATCCTGGAGGTGCTGTCTTGTTGCTAAAAACGAGCTGGGGCATCAGGCCTGAGGAAAGAGCGCATGCTCTGAAAACGTTTGCCTATTTGACGAGACCGGCTCCTGCCCCCGGAAGTAAACCGATCCACCTGGTTGCTGGTGTGCGCTCCACTGACTAGGAAGTGTCAGCAGTGGATGCCCCAGCTCGTTTTTAGCAACAAGACAGCACCTCCAGGATACGGAAATCGCTTGTTCTACACCCTCCATGGACACCTGGCTCACCATCTCAGTTTCACACGCCATTGGACATAGTACTTTTGTGAGTACAGCTATTTTTAACCCTTTACATTGAAGATTTCCACTATTTATTGCACTTAGAGTGGCACCTTCTGTTTCTCTTCCCAGTACCTCCAGAGGATTTCTTTGCCGCTTCTTAGATCTTCAAACTGAGCTGCCTTCTAAAAACTGCTGCTATTATTCTCCAAACCATATGACATGGACTGTCACAGAACAATATTTTAAGCTATTGCTTTTTTATTTTGGTGACAATTCACATGCAAGTTTTATTGGCCCATCCTTCCCCTGTGCTTTTTTCCCTTCCCAAAGTTTTATTTCCCCGTACCTTCCACCAACCCATTTGTTCCCTTCCCAGTAGCAATCAGATAATAAACAGATATTGCCAGAATCAGCGCAAATCCACTCTACCAAATCTGTATGTTGCTTCTCTAAATGAATCCCTTAAGATGCACCCAGTAATAGAAGAGACCGAACAATTACCTTGCAGCAGGCAGTGGGTGAAGTCTTCACTCTTTTGTAGAGCTATAAACTTAGCTGCTATAATATTATGGTTATGCCAGGAAGTGTGTCCCCTGTAGGGCACTGTGGTTCATTTTGCAGGCTACTACAGGACTCAAGAGCTGGCAGGAAGAACCACGATACCCAGTGGGGAACACGCTATCCAACACCCCTAAAATATAAGATATCGTGCCTTGAAGAAGTATTCATACCACTTGAAATGTTCCACATTTTGTCATGTTACACCCAAAAACGTAAATGTATTTTATTGGAATTTTATGTAATAGACCAACAGAAAGTGGTACATAATTGTGAAGTGAAAGAAAATGATAAATGGTTTTCAAAATGTTTTACAAAAAAATATCTGAAAATGGAAAGAGTATGGCACAACTGCAAACCTACCAAGACATGGCCAAACACCTAAACTGACAGGCTGGGCAAGGAGAGCATTAATCATAGAAACAGCCAAGAGGCCCATGGTAACTCTGGAGGAGCTGCAGAGATCCACAGCTCAGGTAGGAGAATCTGTCCGCAGGACAATTATTAGTCGTATACTTCACAAATCTAGTCTTTATGGAAGAGTGACAAGAAGAAAGCCATTGTTGAAAGAAAGCCATAAGAAGTCCTGTTTGCAGTTTGCCAGAAGCCATGTGGGGGACACAGCAAACATATGGAAGAAGGTGCTCTGGTCAGATGAGACCAAAATTGATCTTTTTGGCCTAAAAGCAAAAAGCTATGTTTGGCGGAAAACTAACACTTCACATCACACTGAACACACCATCCCCACCGTGAAACATGGTGGTGGCAGCATCATATTATGGAGATGCTTTTCTTCAGCAGGGACAGGGAAGCTTGTCAGAGTTGATGGGAAGATGGGTGGAGCAAATGACAGGCAATTTTAGAAGAAAACCTGTTAGGGTCTGCAAAAAACTTGAGACTGGGGCAGAGGTTCACCTTCGAGCAGGACAAAGACCCTAAACATACAGCTAGAGCTACAATGGAATGGTTTAGATCAAAGCATATTCATGTGTTAGAATGGCACAGTCAAAGTCCAGACCTAAATCCAATTGAGAATCTGTGGCAGGATTTGAAAGTTGCTGTTCTCAGACGCTCTCCATCCAATCTGACAGATCTTGATCTATTTTGCAAAGAAGAATGGGCAAAAATTTCACTCTCTAGATGTGTGAAGCTGGTAGAGACATCCCCAAAATGAAGGCCTCTTGAGCCCCTCCGTAGGGAAAGAGAGCCTTGACTGATGGGGGCATAGCTAGGTATATGACAAGGGGAATGATTGGTTGGGAAATGTGGGATGGAATGGGCCTGAGCTCAGGAAATTGTGTAATCCGGGGAATTCTGGGTCTTTCGGAAAAGTCGTTGGAAGAGCTGCCCACCCTCCCGCCCCCTTTTTCTTATGTTATGGTATGTCACAGCTTGCTGCGGTTTTCTTGACCTTGCCAGCAGTTAAGGTTTCTGTAATGGGCTATGCTCTTGATGGAAGATTGGAAGTAGGCTGTCTTTCCAGCACTTATGGTAAGGACAGGCCCCACTTCCCCCTTTTGGTTAAGTGCTCACAGTACGACTGTGACTGGCACTGGTTAAATATGTTCAATATGTTATGTGTTGGAATTTTATAAAGCTGTGGCCTTGCCTTTTCCAACCTAATGGTTGTAAGTGTCTTATTTAATGGGTTAAAGGGCAATGGTGGTGGGGGATATGATCCCTTGGTGTTACGGTAATTGCAACCTAAGCCTATTGCGCCTCACCATTCAAGACTTCCAGCTGTAATTGCAGCGAAAGGCGGTTCTACAAAGTACTGACTTAGGGGGGCTGAATACTAATACACATATTTATTTGTAAAAAAAATTGAAAACCATTTATCAATTTCCTTCCACTTCACAATTATGTCCCACTTTGTGTTGGTCTATCATTTAAATTCCCAATAAAATACATTTACGTTTTTGGTTGCAACGTGAGAAAATTTGGAAACTTTCAAGGGGTGTGAATACTTTTTCAAGGCACTATAGCAGTAGTGTTTCTAGCCCTGGAAGATTTTACTCACTGCCACTGGAGAGGTAAGTATTCAGTCTGATCTATTACAATGTGCAGCTTAGTGAATTATTTAAGAAGCAACAGGGCTCTGCATTAATTGAGTTGAGCAGCTATGGCCTGTGTGGCTTAACCACTTTCAGACCGGACCAATTTGCAGCCAAAGGACCAGGCGCCTTTTTGCGATTCGGCACTGCATCGCTTTAACTGACAATTGCGCGGTCATGCGACGTGGCTCCCAAACAAAATTGATGTCCTTTTTTTTCCCACAAATAGAGCTTTCTTTTGGTGGTATTTGATCACCTCTGCGGTTTTTATTTTTTGCGCTATAAACAAAAATAGAGCGACAATTTTGAAAAAAATGCATTATTTTTTACTTTTTGCTGTAATAAATATCCCCAAAAAATATATAAAAAAAATTATTTTTCCTCAGTTTAGGCCGATACGTATTCTTTTAAATATTTTTGGTAAAAAAAAAAATCGCAATAAGCGATTATTGATCGGTTTGCGCAGAAGTTATAGCGTTTACAAGATAGGGGATAGTTTTATAGCATTTTTATTAATAATTTTTTTTTATTAGTAATGGCGGCGATCTGCGATTTTTTTTGTGACTGTGACATTATGGCGGACACATCGGACAATTTTGACACATTTAAACGCATTGATTCCTGTATAAATGACACTGGCAGTGAAGGGGTTAACCACAAGGGGGCAGTGTAAGGGTTAAGTATGCCTAGGGGTGTGTGTCTTCCTGTGGGGGGGCGTGGCTGTCAGCTAGTGAATGCTGATCTCTGCTCCAATCACAGGGAGCAGAGATCGGCATCACTAGTTGCTAGGCAGAACGGGGAGATGCTGTTTATCTCGGCATCTCCCCGTGCAGCCTTCCCGTGAGACGATCGTGGGTCCCGACCGGCGCGCTCCCGATGGCACGGACAGGCTAAAGGAGGGACTTATATATACGCCCTCCTGCCTGTACGTGCCATTCTGCCGACGTATATCGTCGTGCGCCGGTCGGCAAGTGGTTAAAGTGGTTGTAAACCCGTTTTAGGCTATCCACAAAAAAAAAAAACCTGCAAGATAAAGGCATAATGAGCTAGTATGCATAGCCTGCTAGCTCATTATGAATGACTTACCTGAGATCTAAGACCCTGAAGCGGTCCTTCTTTGCCGCTCCGGCGGCTGACATCACCCTGGGGACTTCCAGGTTTTGCGGCTCCGGCGGTGTGATTGGCCGGAGCCACGATGACGGGGAGCCGCCGGGCACATACGTGCCATTGCTTCTGTTGGCTTAAGTGTGCATGTGCCGATGACGTTGGCACATGCAAATACAGGGATATCTCCTAAACCGTGCAGGTTTAGGAGATCCAGTGCAGCTACAGGTAAGCCTAAACATAGGGTTGCCTGTAGTTTAAAGTGGTTGTACAGGGTTTACAACCACTTTAATGAAAAATTCAGCCCTGCCTATCCTCAATTGGGAAATTTAGAAGTCCTGTAACCATTCACATCATGGCATAATATGCCTTGATGATGTCATCATCATTTCAAAAGGTCCGTAGAACTGTTTCTAGGCTCACGAATGGGCCTACAAAACAGTGATATGAACGTGAAAGTGGATTGTTTACACAAACCAGAAAAGACATGCTTGTGGGTGATATAACATCCAAAAAATATAGACAGGCTAAAGTGGCCAGACAGACATCTGTATATGCCAAGGCACCAGTACGGCCAGAACTGAACATAATATATAACAGAATATAATCTACCTCGATAATTAATGGTTCTCAAAAAAGTAAAATGAGCTATGGTAAATCAGAAAGGATCAGGGAATGACACGTATTAAAAGTGGAGAATGGGACGTGAGGGAGATCGACTTCTAGGTAAAATATTGCAGATGTATTCATGATTGTAAGGTATCGCTGTCATAGAGAGAAAGAAGCAATCCATCAAATGAATCATGTATATCACCAAACTTCATGGCTGAAACTGGAACGTGACAGCTACAATTATTTGCCTTTTAATCACCTCTCCTACTTCCATGCTGTAATTTTAAGCCAAGCTATCATTTGTTCGACCACCGGTTCCTAAAAAAGATGTGGGAAAATGTTACATAGATATTACGTCTTACTCATACTTTTTCCATGTAAAGAGTGTAAGTTGCTGGCATGGAGGATACACGACGATTAGTCATTGACAGGAGCAAGTGAGGAAGGTAAAAGCCAACAATAAACACTGGTACCCCTACCTAAACTGATGATCAAGGAGGGCCAACGTGTTATGGGCTATGAGCCATTTATGAACAATGACTAATGGAACATCTAATGAAGTAAGGCAGATCTGAGCTGCGCGTATTTGGACAAATGTTATAGTTTAGTAAAGTAAAGTTTAGGCAGCAAACTTAGCCAGATATAACAAACTCACACTACAAAGAAAAGAACACATTATCATAAACCCATTATATATATATATATATATATATATATATATATATATATATATATATATATATATAGAGAGAGAGAGAGATATATATATATATATATATATATATAGATATGTGTATATATCTCTATATATCTATATATATATCTTAGGGCTGTTACTGATTAAAATTTTCATGTTCGAGTAATAGTTTTATTTTTAATCGATTAATCGACTAATTTGATTAATTATAACGCACATACAGATCCAACTACTTTTAGCTGATCTCCTAGCATTGCAACTCTGCATTAGTCAGTGGTAAATGTGGTATACACTATATACAATCACCCGACACTAGTTAGTTTTCCACAATCCATGACTTAACTTCACAGTTCACACAAATACGTTTCAAATTCAAACTGTAGCACTGGTGTAAGTAATTTTTTTTCCACAGTAGCGTGACAATCCCTCCACCTCCGGTCTAACTAATCACTCTCACCTTATGGCATGGACCCCTGTGCAAACAGGTGGTCATGCAAGCGGGTATCAAAAGGGTTAACACGGACCATAAACTTCTCTCACGTCTCCTTACGTCTCAGCAAGGACGCCAGGTCATGGGTAGAAAGAAAACATCTAAGTGCTCACCGCTTAAGTATAAGATAACATTTTTGTGTTCAAACACAAACTACTCACATAAAGATGATAAAAACACAGCATGTAAAGCCGACAATCGTGCTAGTTCCGTAGGGCAGCAGCGGGTGATGTCATGCGTAGCTCCTCCCCCATACTCGTTACGTTCAATCAGAACTTCAAAGTCACTGGACTCCTCCCCCTTCCCTTCGTTAGCAGGCGGAGGCACTTGGAGAAGGGGGGAGGAGACTGCTGACGTCGATGTCCGTTGCTGTACCCAAGCGAAATTTGCGTACTTTTTTCCCCACAAATAGAGCTTTCTTTTGGTGGTATTTGATCACCTCAGCGGTTTTTATTTTTTGCGCTATAAATAAAAAAACAGCAACAATTAAAAACAAAAAAAAGTTTTTAAAAAAACAAATTTCCTCATCAGTTTAGGCCAATATATTGTATATTCGTTTACATAATCAGTAAAAAAAATTTCAATAAGCGTATATTGATTGGTTTGCTCAAAAGTCATAGCGTCTTCAAACTATGGGAAAGATTTATGCCATTTTTATTAGTTTATTATTTATTATTTAATTTAATTTTTTTTTTTATACTAATAATCTAGTAGATCTACGATTTTTATCGGTACTGTGACATTGCGGCAGACAGATCGGACACTTTTGACACATTTTTGGGACCACTGACATTTATACAGCGTTCGGTGCTATAAAAATGCACTGATTACTGTATAAATGTCACTGGTATGGAAGGGGTTAACCCTAGGGGGCGATCAAGGGGTTAAATGTGTTCCCTAGTTAGTATTTCTAACTGTATGGGGATAGGACTGACTGGGGAGGAGACATATCGTTGTTCCTACTTAGTAGAAACACATAATATGTCTCCTCTCCCCTGACAGAACAGGGATTTGTGTGTTTACACACACAAATCCATGTGCTGGCTCTCGTGCCTGCGATCGCGCGCCTCCAGCAGGTCTTAAGGGGAACGACGTACCCATACATTGTTTTGTGCAGCCGTGCCATTCTGCCGACGTATATCGGCGTGAGCCGGTCGGCAAGTGGTTAATGGCATCCCACTTTTAGTCCGTTGGGTTCAATACTGAGTTGGCCCCCCCTTTGCAGCTATAATAGCTTCAACTCTTCTTGGAAGTCTATCCACAAGGTTTAGGAGTGTGTCTATGGGAATGTTTGACCATTCTTCCAGAAGCTTTTTGTGAGGTCAGACACTGATGTTGGACGAGAAAGCCTGGCTCGCAGTCTCCACTCTAATTCATCCCAAAGGTGTTCTATCGGGTTGAGGTCAGGACTGGTCCAAACTTTCCGTTGGAGGGGGGATTATGGTGTGGGGTTGTTTTTCAGTGGTTGGGCTTGGCCCCTTAGTTCCAGTTAAGAGAACTCTTCAGGAATCAGCATACCAAGACATTTTGGACAATTTTTTGTGCTCCCGACTTGGTGCAAACAGTTTGGGGATGGCCCCTTCCTGTTCCAACATGACTGCACACCAGTGCACAAAGCAAGGTCCAAAAAGACATGGATGAGCGAGTTTGGGGTAGAGTAACTTGACTGGCCTGACCTCAACCCGAGAGAACACCTTTGGGATGAGTTAGAGTGAAGACTAATCCTGAAGCGCACAAATGCGTTCTGGAAGAATGGTTAAACATACACACTCCTAAACCTTGTGGACAGCCTTCCCAGAAGATTTAAGGCTGTTATAGCAGCAAAAGGTGGGCCAACTCAATATTGAAGCCTACAGACTAAGACTGGGATTCCATTAAAGTTCATGTGCGTGTAAAGGCAGGTGTCCCAATACTTTTGACAATATAGTGTGTATATATATATATATATATATATATATATATATATATATATATATATATATATTGAGGGCAGGGACTGATGTGAATATACAATATAGATACAAAGTACTGCGGGAATGGATGGTGCTATATAAGTATCTGTCTATTAAATCCTGTGAGGTGATGCCAAGCCTTACTGCGTGTGTCTATGGATGCACACAGCCTGGCTCAGGAACACACCTGCATGAGTGCAGTCAGCTTGCTATGGGGGTGTCACGTCACATTCGGCTACCCATCACATTTTGCTACCCACTGTAGAGCGCATGTGCGACGCCGCCATATGCGTTTCAACTGTTGTAAGACACCACTTTGCCACAGGGACCCTCGCGGGCTCGCTTCGCTCGCCACGCTACGGGCATGGCCTCGCTTCGGACAGCATAATTATAATCTAACTCTATGTCCACTTGGATGGTGGGGCTTGAACATGGACTCAGGGGTGTGGGCACAAAATTCTGCGCAAGCGCAGAGACGCCACAGTGTTGTAACGCATATGACGCAGTCCAGCGGGTAGCCAAATGTGATACATCGCCATATGTGACGAAACAGGGGCACTTGAAGAAGAGGGGGTGGGGCAGCAGACAAGGTAAGGGGATGCTCTGTGCATTAACCTGTGCACATAAGTATAACCTCTTTTTTATTTTAGGGAAAAAAAATGAAGGTTTACAACCTTTAATCATATTTCAGAGAATCATGACAGACTATATATTTTTTGCCTAATTGGCCGTCTGTGATGCGTGCAATAATGCCTAGACATGGCGAGATGCTCCTCAACAAAATGATTTGCCATGATCAGGTATGAACAAACTCCTCTCCAGAGGATCACACCGCAGCAGTAATTTCACACATTACACATTATGAATGCTTTACCACCACCATGTACAAAGTTAGTCAATCAGTTTTCATTTTTTCCTCTTCAGTGGTGTTGAAGGAAATGGTTGAGGAAACATCACCTTGAAGGAGATGCATCACAAGTTTTGCCCTTGATGGCAACCTTCAAAGGACAGAATAGTGGTCTAGCACACAAATGCCTTGCATCTATTTATGTCACTAAAGCCATCTGTTCTATAGTTAAGGAAAATAATAATTATCAGGGGTTTAGCCATTTGTGCATTTGAAATAGTCATAGTTTATTCAGTTTAGACTAAATTAATTAAGGCAAAAGGTCATCAATTGTATGTCCCTCTCCATAGTTATTCAGTAGTAGTAAATTTGACCACTATAGAAGCATGTATCTTCCAAACAATTGGAGGAATGTTTTTTGTTTGTTGAGCAATCTATGCATTAACATGCTTAACGTGGTTGTAAACCCTTACAGACCTCTTTGACCTACATGTAAGCCTAGATTGAGGCTTACCTGTAGGTCCAAGAAAAATCTATTAAACCTACACGGTTTAGGAGATATTTGCAAAAAGACAGTCACTGCTGTCTACGGCGCTTGCAGCGCAGGCGCACTGACAGCGGCGCGCAGGCGCACTGAGCACGCCGCTGTTAACGATGATATGCCGCTCGTGATGGCTCCCGTGCGCCTGCATGGGAGTGACGTCATCGCAGCTCCGGCCAATCACAGCGCCGGAGCCGCGAGACCCGGAAGTCACTCCGGGATACATGGCAGCGGTGGAGATGAAGAAGGAGGACCGATTCGGGGTGCTTCGTTCTCAGGTAAGTTATTCATAATGAGCTAGTATGCTATGCATACTAGCTCATTATGCCTTTGCCTTGCAGGGTTTATTTTTATTGAATTTTTTTGTATGGGTTAAATTCCTCTTTAACAAACATAACCTTGCCTAATAACAACATAGAGAAAATCTAAGCTGAAAAAGGTGGCTAGATATGTGATCTGCCACCAAATCGCAGCAGTTCTCTGCTGTTAGTTCTAGTATGTGGGCGAGTCCAAGGAGTGATAAGCAAAGTGGCACGGGTGCGCAAAACAACACACCCGTATGTCACTCCATCATCGGCGGCTAGTGGGCGTGCGGCTTGAGTGTACCCGTGGGTGGCATGCGATCGCGGCACGGTGACGGTGTAAACAAGGCATTTCCCTGTTCTGCCTAGCAACATGACAGGGGTCTACTGCTCCCAGTGAATGCAGCAGTGATCTCTGTCATATTCTAATGAGCTCATCCCCCCTACAGTTAGAACACACTGAGGGAACACACTTAAGCCCTTGATCGCCCCCTAGTGTTTAACCCCTTCCCTGCCAGTGTCATTTACACAGTAATCAGTGCATTTGTATAGCACTGATCGCTGTATAAATGCCAATGGTCCCAAAATAGTGTCAAAAGTGTCCGATGTGTCCCCCCCCCCCGCAATGTCACAGTCACGATAAAAATCGCAGACCTCCGCCATTACTAATAAAAAAAAATTATAATAAAAATGGCATAAATGTATCCCCTATTTTGTAGACGCGATAACTTTTGTGCAAACCAATCAATATACGCTTATTGTGATTTTTTTTTACCAAAAATATGTAGAAGAATACATATTTGCCTAAACTGAGGAAGACATTTTTTTTATATATATTTTTTCGGTATATTTATTTAAGCAAAAAGTAAAAAATATTGCTTTTTTTTTTTTTAATTGTTGCTCTTTTTTTGTTTATTGGCGCAAAAAATAAAAACCGTAAAGGTGATCAAATACCACCAAAAGAAAGCTCTATTTGTGGGAAAAAAAGGAGGTCAATTTTGTTTGGGTACAACAACGTACGCAATCACTTGTCAGTTACATAGCGACGCGTGCCGTATCGCAAAAAAGGGCTTGGTAAGGAAGGGGGTAAATCATTCCGGGGCTGAAGTGGTTAAATTATCGTTTTTTTTCCCAGGAGCAGTGGTTTTAATTATGCTTAAAGTGCAACAAAAAAAAGGAAAATTCCTTTAAATACAGTGCCTGGGGGTCCACTTAGTCTGCCTGTAAAGTGGCGCATCTATAGTATATATATATAACATTTTGCAGCAAAAACTGACATTTCTAAAGAAGAAAAAACGTCAAATCCCATTTGAAATGATTTGCGTTTGCAATTGCCGGCACCCGGCTATTGAAAAAATTAAGAAAAAAACGACGTCTCCTCCCCAGTCCATACCAGGCCCTTCAGGTCTGGTATGAATTTGGAGGGGAACCCCACGCCAAAATAAAAAAAAAAACAGCGCAGCCCCCCCCCCCAATCTATTCCAGACCCTTATTCGGGCATGCAGCTTGGAAGGTCAGGAAAGGGGGTGAAAGTGAGCCCCCTCCTGAACCATACCAGGCCACATGCCCTCAAAATGAGGGGTGGGTGCTTTTGGTCAGGGGGGGGGGCTCTCCGATAATCCCCCACCCCAAAGCACCTTGTCATGTCATCTTGATTGCATGTGGCCTGATATGGTTCAGGAGGGGGCCCGCCCCCCCCTTTCCTGACCTTGATGTCGGCCATCCCAGAAGGCGGAGCGTTTATTTTTCCAGGTTGGTGTTGAGGCAGGCGACGATGGATTTACTGACCACGGTTGTGAGGATGAGGCTCTTGTCCCCATCAACATGGAGACAAGGTGCTTTGGGGTGGGGGGTATGTGGTCAAGTATGGTTCATAGACACACTCCTAAACCTTGTGGACAGTTTTCCCAGAAGAGTTGAAGCTGTTATAGCTGAAAAGGGTTGGTCAACTCAATATTGAACCCTACAGACTAAGACTGGGATGGCATTAAAATTCATGTGTGTGTAAAGGCAGGCGTTCCAATACTTTTGGTAATATAGTGTATTAATCCTAATCTGACATCTGAATTTCTGGATTTATTCTAGGTTGGAGCTACAGCAGAGGGTTTGAAATGCCAGCTGCTCTGTTGTCATATGCACATCCCAATCGTTGTTGGTTTTATGTAGCTTAGCTAGCTAAGATGCATATTTGAAAGGTAGGGAGAGAGATAGACAGATAGATACTGCAGACAGATTTGATTTTTTTTTTTTTAAGCATTTCAATTTTTACCCTATTTTTTATGAGCAATATGCCCTCAAAATGCATACCGAGTTCACCTTTCACTGGAAGCCTACTGCAGTTCAAATTACAAGTATTAAAAATAGACTAGACACTATTATGCTTATGGAGCGAATATAAAATACATTACGTCACACAGTACTATGTCCTTTTTCCATAAACAATGGGCTCTTTGGCATAATTGTAGAGAACTTATGTATGAACCCTCTTTTAGTTATCAGCTGTTCTAATCACATAGTAAATTCCATGGGTATAGTTGGTGCCATCTGGAAATATTATCTCCTTACATACATTTGATTTTGGCATAATTCTATTTTTTTATTGGGCGTATATGGAACATAATTGATTGTCCATATCTTTTTAAATATTTGATTTGGATTTGCAGCTTCAATTATTTTGGTATATTTTGACTTTTTGTGCCTTTATATTGGCGTCTTGAATGCCAATTTTTTTTATTATGTTTAATACTCAAAAATTTTGTAAACAACAAAAAAAAGTAAAAATTTTAAAATCACATTATTTTCATGACTCATGACTTGTTACGGGAAATGTTCTTCCAGCAGTCTACAGCCACCAACTCATTAGATAATATGCACTATCATATAATAATATGAAATTCATGGAAAACATCTCTTAACAGCTAAAAACAAAGCTTTTTCAGGGCACCAATAAATCATACCTTTTAACGCGAAGTAGACATTGTGTGCTTGGAAAAGAACAGATGAACAGGGCCTTTGCCAAAACAATATTCTCTTTGCGCTCTGACATGCATTGAATAAGTCAGACAACACAGGACAGTTCAAAACATATTTTGTGTGCTCCTTGTGTCTAAAGTCCTGTTATGTAACCTGAAGAGTAATAACGATATCCTGTTAGTCCATCGCACTGTTCTGTTAACCCATTGTTCTCCAATCTGGCGTTCAAATCACTACGGCTGTAAAACTGTCTGGGACATCTTTAGCTTCTCCCCCCCCCCCCCCCAACAGGTGTTTCCTTTGTTTTACCTGTGACCTCATGGAAACCGCACGGTTGGGTTACAAGCTGTTCCCGACATTGCATTCCCAGAAAAGAAAGAAAAACGAATTTGGCCCGGATTCATCACCTTCCCTTTCCTTTTTCACCAATGCTGCCAGTTCATTCATTTGGAAGAGACATATCAAGACAGTTTATCTTCATGAAAATGAAAGTCAACAACAAAATGGAACCCATGGTTTCCACACCTGTACTACGAGCAAATGAAATAATGCTCTTATCAATTTCTTTATTGATGAAATATATTATTGCTCACTCTTCATGTAAGTGGTGGACTTTATAGCATGCCAATACATTGCTGGCATCTATCTCCAAGGTGACCATACTTATGTCCCATACACACGGTCGGATTTTCTGACGGAAAATGTCCTATCGGACCATGTTGTCGGAAATTCCGACTGTGTGTGGGCTCCATCGGACATTTTCCGTCGGAAAAAGTTTTATCTCCTGCTCTCAAATTTTCCGACAACAAAGTCCTATTGGACTTTTTCCGATCGTGTAGCGAATTCCGACGGACAAAGTGCCACGTATGCTCAGATCACATTAGAAGACCAAAGCTATTGGCTACTAGCCTCTGCGTAGTCCCGTCGTACACAACGAACGTCACCACGTTCAGGATGATCGGATTTTCCGACAACTTTGTCCGACTGTGTGTATGCAACACCAGTGTCGGACAAAAGCCGTCGGAAAAAATCTGACGGATTTTGTGGTTGGAATTTCCGACCGTGTGTACGGGGCATTAGTAAGAAGAAAACGCTAGGAAGTTGGGACTTTATCGGTGCAAAAGATTTTTTATTTTATTTTGAGAAGCAAAATAAGAATTGATCCATTAAAACATAAGAAGGAAGGAGAAGATACACAATGGCTAGCACAGTATATTACAATTTCAGCAACGCAGCGGGATAGAACTTCCCAACATGTTTCGCTCATATGTTGGGCTTCCTCAGGAGATGCTGTCCGTTTGCAATGCCTTCTATATCTCCTAGAATGGGACCAACAACTGCCGGGGTGGTTAGATGTTCAGCTGCATCAGAAAAACCCAGCGCCAAAGGTGGCCATAGATGGCAAATAGAGACCAATTGGTTAGGTTTTGAAGCTGGCTTAACACCAAGGGCCACACACCTCCATATACTAAGGTTTTCTTTAAGCCTATCTGAAACAGATCTGGTGGCATGCTTGTGTCCCTTGGTTCCCCCAGCCAGTCTGGTGGCTGGTGTTAAGCCAGCTGCAAAACCTAACCAATTTGCCATCTATGGCCACCTTTGGCGCTGGGTTTTTCTGATGCAGCCGAACATCTAACCATCCCAGCAGTTTTAGGCATTGTACTTTGCAAACGGACAGCATCCCCTGAGGAAGCCTGACATATGGGGGAAACATGTTGGGAAGTTCTATACTGCCGCGTTGCTGAAATTGTAATCTACTGTACTAGCCATTGTGTATCTTCTCCTTCCTTCTTATGTTTTAATGGATCAATTCTTATTTTGCTTCTCAAAATAAAATAATTTTTTATACATTATATTTGATACATTATTTTGCACCGATAAAGTTCCAACTTCCTAGTGTTTTCTTTTTTTTTTAAATCTGGGATGTGGTGCTAAGAATCAATGGTCTGTGTTCATAAAAATCATGTCATACTTAGTAAGGTGATCCGTGAGGAATCTTCCTGTTGTTGCTGAGAATGGGGACCAAATGGACCCATGTAACGTTTCTCTCCAACTTAGCTGCCATTTGTAACATGCCATTGCGCTGTCTGGAAATCCCATGTTTGATCACAGTAGAGTCCCTATCGGTAAACGTTTAAACTATACAGAAGTGTTTACATCCTAGATATTCATATGTCCTATTTTGCATGTGGGGTATAGGCACATTATCCCGTTTCCAATACTTAGCCATAGCAACCAATTACCCCATTTGTCAATATAGTGTCTCTTATTTCAACATTTTCCATTTATTACCAGTTTAGGCCCTTTTGTGCCATGTGTAAGACCAAGTCAGTGTTGTTTGTTTCGAGCCACCTTTCTCAAAGTTTATACCCCACAAGGATCCCTTGAAATAATATTCAGGTCTCAAGGAACCCCTGGGGATTAGTCTATCAGATTAGCTCTGGTTTGAGTTCCTGTTTAAGACTCCTGAAATGCAAGAACTGCATGAGCATTGCAAAAGATATCTGAGATAATGGTAATTAGAAAAATCTTTTGTACTACGTATGTTGTTGAGAGCATGACTCCCACAGGATGGGGTATAATAAAATTGTAATTTTATAAATTTTTGTAGAAAAGGCTTTGATTTTCTAATCATAAGCATGTTGTAGTTCATTGAGATGAAAGTGCTGGCGGCAGCATGAATGGTCACAGAAAGTTGCTAATCATCCCTTTTCCCTGCTTGTTGTTGTCTTTGAACAGATTGTAAAAAGTGTTGCCTAAGTTCCTCTCCAACAAGGCCTTGGTTAAACGCTCCCAAGCCTGGCTGTGTAACACACCGGAACAGACAAGAATTGGCACGTTCGTAAGCAGACCATATCGGGATCTTGCTCTGACCCAGCGATTGGGCAAGACTGAGTCATCAGCAGATGCTTCTTCTGACTGGGTGAGCGGGTTGACACATTCAAGGACATTAGTCAAACTTGCAAGTAAACAATTTTATTATCAACTTGCTAGCAAAAATAAAGCATCCCCTTGAAAGATACACTTATCAAACCACACTGGTGTTACAAAGTATATTTACATTTTTCAGTGAAGGCTCAGACCTGTTTTCATTTTACTATTTTATTATAGAAACTAGACTGACCTTAAAATAGATACAGTTTATTATCAGAATCATTTTTATTCAAAGAGAGTCTGAAATGAAATACAAAACTATTCAATTAAATGTATATTGTTCTTGTTCGAGTATTTTATTATATGCATAGAAAACAATATGATTAACAAAAATATCACCCAGGGGGAATCTCAACAGAATATACAAAGTATAATATGGAACATCAAAACAATCCCCCCTTCAAGGGTTGTAGACTGATTAGGATTGATTAGAGTCAGCAAATTGATGGCATCGATAACATGTAGAAGGCAATGAATATAGAAGAAGAGACGAAATGCCAACTCTTGTTTGGTCCACCCCAGCCTTAGCTCGGGGGAACTACGAGGAACCAAACAGTGCTGAGTGAGTACACAGTATATGTCAAAAAAGCGTAAAGAGAGAGGAAGAGAAAAGGAAGAAAAGAAAGGGGGGAAGCAGAATAGGAAGGAAAATGGGGGGGTTCCAGGAAGTGGCAAACTTATGGGAAGGGTGCAAGGTGACTCAGAGCTCCAAGATACCTAATATTTTTAACTGTCACTCTGGAGTCAGGCTCAGAGGCCAGTAGCTATAGCAGCAGAGCAGGTATTCACACAGGTCACCCTGGCTGATGACACGGGTTGACCTGAGGTGCGGGGTCTAAGCCCTACTAACAGGTATTCACCAGAGCTTCTGATGGTGGAGATGGGCTTTGCTGCGTGTTAGTGCCAGGTCGCGGTCCTCAGGATAGCCCCACCAGGAGGTGAGCAGGCCAGGGTCTGGTAGCAGATATAGCAGGTAGGAATCAAGCAGACGCGTAGTCGAGAAACAAGCCAAAAGTCAGTAACAAATAGTTGCAGGTTGGGATTCAGCAGAAGCGTAGTCAAGGAGTGAGCCAAATGTTGGTAACGAATGGTAGCGAAGATATGGTTGGCAGCAAGAGAGACAGGAGCAAGATATTGGCTGGTGAATGCACAATATTCTGGCAACCAGGAAGTGCAGAGACATGGCTTAAATCTTGAAGTTCATGGGAGGAGCAAAGGGTTCAAGGTTCAAGGCAAACAAGATTCAAAACAAGATTATTCAACGATTTGTCTAAGGAACTATCCAAGGAACTGTCCAAGGAGCTGTCCAGCATTCCAGGTGGCTCAGCAAGCAGAGTCATGTGCCAAACACACCAGATATCCCAGGTTCAAGCCCAGGTCCTAACACCAGTACAGAAATAGAGAGGGAATTGTCCACTAGAAACACTTGTTCTGGTGACGACTAAGAAGGAATTTCCCTCACTTTGGAGAAATTCTATTTTGCACATTTATGTGCAGATTCCACCAGGAATGTTTTAAACCATGATGCATTGCATGGCCTTTGAACTAAAGTATGATCAGCAGGTTTAGAAGTACCAATAAGCGGGCTTTAGATTGGATAACATGCTTGTAGGTTGTAGTTCCAAAAGAAGGTTTTGGTTAAATGGGTCCCTTGCTATAAAAGAGGAACATTTTCCTAAGAATAGTTCACTCTTGCAGTATCACCAGATGATAAAGTTCTTCCAAAGTGGCACATCACGCAGTTCCTGGTTTGGGTGATACATTCTGGTGGTGGTCCAGTCAATCACCATTATACCTCTTGTCAGCCACGTGTTCTCCAGGAAACTCCTCTCTTCAACATTCTTTTCAGCCAGAGCTGTAACCAATGAAAGCCACTGTACATTATCAGAGATTTCAGAAAGATTCTAAAGGTACACATTCTTTCTCACTTCACTTGTTGTGACCCCATTACAGCCGTTAACACAATTCCTTGATCATTACTAGAACAAACTTTCAATATAACTAACGTTTGACAGTGAAAGGGCTTTCTAGTTAGTTAACTTATCATGATAATTTCCCTGATACATTGAGTGAGGAAAAGGTCCAAGATTTTCTGTAATCAGGGTTAGATTCACAACATAGGCCATGTAGAACTTGCATATTCTACTACCTGTGATGTGCTGACCAGTGTTCTAAAACATTCATCAGTTTCTTAAATCTTTAATTCTATCCAGTTGCAAGATTTCTATACAGGCCAGCCCAGACCCACCCAATCAACACTGCCCTTACTTATGGGCTCATTCTTGTAGTTGAATATTTCATTAATTTGATAGTATGTAGTTGGCAAATTCCAGGTTCAGGTGAGTTGTGGGAGACCCAGGGTATTAGAAAGAGTATCTTCTTCCTGGGATAGTTGGGGAATGAAGACTAACCCTTTGAAGCAGTTGGTGTTTAAAATATATGAAGACTTAAAGCGGAGTTCCACCCAAAAATGAAACTTCTGCTTTAAGGGAGGTGACCCCCTGACATGCCATAATTGGCATGTCATTTTTTTTGGGGGGGGGGGGGGGGGGTACCCATCTCCCACTTCCTCCCGGCGCACCCCGGCACCGGAAGGGAGATCACCTCTCCCCCCTCCCTCTTGGCAATCATCTGGGACACATCTTAGGTCCCAGATGATTACCTGGCCATTAACATGCACAGTGGGTACCCGACTGTGAAGCCACAGCCAGGCGCCCACACTTCCAATGTCTGCTCCGCAGAGAGGAGGGGGAGATAAGCGGGGCTTCGCTCCCCTGCATCGCTGGACCCTGGGACAGGTGAGTATCCGATTATTAAAAGTCAGCAGCTGCAGTATTTGTAGCTGCTGACTTTTTTTTTGTAACAGAACTCCACTTTAAAGTATAACTAAAGGCAAAACTTTTTTTTTTGGGGATATAGTGGAGATGAATTAGGACACCTATTCAATCTGTATTGCGTCTGTGCCCCCATTTGGGAGATTCACCCTCTCTATTTGGACTGTTTGCCATTATCATTGAAATGAAAAAGGAAAATTAAATCCCAAATTTTGGGTTGTCCCCAGAAAAATATTAGAAGGGAAGCATTTCAAAGGGGACCTTCGGGGCCCCAAGGGATTCTCTCATTTTGCAGAAATTTATTCGAACTTCCTGTTTTGAAAATAGGATAGGAAGTGAAGAGAAATATCCTCCAATAGGACACAGATGGCAATAAGAAAAAAAAATCTGACGGCAGTTATAATTGCCTATAGTTCTACTTTAAAGTGATTGTAAAGCTTTCTTTTTTTTATTTTTTATTAATATAATAAACATGTTAAACTTACCGCCTCTGTGTAATGGTTTTGCACAGAGTGGCCTGGATCTTCCTCTTCTCGGGTCCCACGATGGTGCTCCTGGCTCCTCCCTCCTGTCAGGTGCCCCCCACAGCAAGCAACTTGCTATGGGGGCACCCGAGTCAAGCTGCTGCTCTGTGTGTCCATTTACACACGGAGCCGTGGCTTGGCCCCAACCCTCTATCTCCTGATTGGCTCACTGGCTGCTGCCAATAGCCAATCAGTAGCGTGAGTTCCCAGAGAGGTAAGGCTTTCGTGGACATCGCTGGATCGAGAGGGGGCTCAGAAGGTTTTTTAACTTCATGCGTAGAATGCATGAAGGTAAAAAACTTTGTGCCTTTACAAACACTTTAAAGACAGAATATAACTTGAGAAGAAATTAAATAAAATATTGAAAAATGCAGTATATATGTATATATATATATCAATCAGATGGTGCTGGACAAAAGGCTGAGCCATTCTTGTTTTACTGGAAAAAAACAGGAACACTGAGATAGGAAACTACATCATAACCATTTAGTTCCACTAAGAAGGACAGCACATTATACAAGAACCGTACCACCTAGAATGTCTGCATAGCCAACATGCAAACAGAAAATGACTTAAAAGAACATTAAGCAGTCAAACTCAAGGAGAGGTCAAGGATTCCCAATGCCGAGATTTATAGACTTGTACTGGACTGAGCTAAGAGGCATTAACAAGCAGTGTTTGGCATGCTATAGCTGATGAGTTTCTGAACCAAAGAGCTTTCATGTGAGGACTCAGTTTTGGCCTCACTGCAAAGTAATATACTTTATAAGAGATTAGATGAAATCAAATGCTAAGCCTATGAAAAGAACATGCATAGCAGGAGCAGAGCCAGGTCACAGACGCCCTTTCCTCTTCTCTTGTGAGCATCCTTCATGTACACGGTTATTTGTATCTCAGCAGTAATTAAAAACATGAGTTGCGATATTAATACCAATACCTATGTGACCACAATAAAAATTGCCCATAAATTTCAACCCTACAAAGAAACGGGTCTGTGAATTGTCTAAACTTACTCTGCGCCCATCACGGTTCATTGTTAGGAGTCCAAAAGCCTAGTCTTACAAATTTATTATATTTATGTGGACATTAAATACATTAGTTTTACCAGCCTAGAATAAAGAAATGAAAGGATATGTTTAAAATGCATTATCTTGTTTATTTTCTCTTGGAAACGTTGGCATTTATTTGTAGTTCTATGAATCATATTGCAGAGGCTTACTAGTAAAGTTCAGAAAATATTTCCATTTTCTTTTGCCTTACACTATTGGTAATTTATCACATATGAACTGTCATTTCCATAGTCATTATACTCATTTTACAGGAGCAGTGCTGAGCATTTTTTTTTTTAAAGTGGTTGTAAACCCTTACAAACCACTTTGACCTACAGGTAAGCCTAGATTAAGGCTTACCTGTAGGTCCAAGAAATATCTCCTAAACCTACACGTTTTAGGAGATATTTGCCAAAAGACAGGCACTGCTGTCTACGGCGCGTAGACAGCGGCGCGCAGGCGCAATGAGTGTGCCGCTGTCAACGGCGATATGCCGCGAGTGGCGGCTCCTGTGCGCATGCGCGGGAGTGACGTCATTGCTGCGCCGTCGAATGACAGCGCCGGAGCCGCAAGACCCACCAAGAAGATGGAGGCTCCATACACAAGGGGACAGCAGTGACTTTGCTGGCTCCTGTGTCAGGTAAGTGACACATAATGGACTACTATGCGATGCATAGTAGTCCATTATGCTTTACCTTTGCAGGGAAACAAAGAGGAAGTAAACCCATCAGGGTTTACTTCCTCTTTAAAGCTGAACTCTGGCAAAAAAAATAACATGATAAAACTGAATAGCCTATTACAAGATAAAACAATAAAACTAGCTTTTGCCGCAATATTCACTTTTATTCCTGAGATTTCCCATGCAATACTTTTTTCCAGTAAAGAATAAGGAACTATACATGTTCATATAAAAAAACTGTCACAAAGAAAAACACTGCATCAAACTCAAATGTGCACGTTAATGAGAGAATAAGCAAGCATAAACTCCATGAGTGAATAAATCCCAACACTAAAACAGAAATACTCTGAAATAAAACTTCTAGATCTTCCACCACGAGTGCTCAGTATGAAGATGGCCACTCACCAGAGTGGTTTGACCCCTTTTTACAGGATGGTCAAGAAACACTTTGGGAACCCCAGATTGCTTCCACTAATGGCATGAATCCACTCCAATGGCCACTCATCCTATAGGAGCGGAGGATCCATCATTGTCATTTACGTGTCCATATTTGATACCCCACAAAGTAGTGTATTTAGGTTTTGTGCTGCCCTAGGCCTGATTAAACTCATGCACCCCCTAATTTAAATATGACTCACCCCTTCCTGTCAAGGCCACACCCCTTGCTGTTTAAGTCCTGCCCTGACATTTTCAAGTGGGTACACTAGTTCTGAGGGCCTGGGGGGGGGGGGGGGGGTGGATACCCTTCCTGTTTGGCTATGGGGCAGGAAGTGAAGGGAAATCTCTGAAATGGGACAGGGATGGTACAAAATAAACTGACAGGGGCTATAACCATCCCTTACTCTATCCAAAATGAAAAAAAAAAAAAGTGTTGCCTATAGTTCTACTTTAAGCACAAATTTCTGATAATTTTATGGAGGGGACTAAGAAGATATAACAATGCCAATGGTGCAGCTGAAAACACATAGCACAATGAGGAAGGTTTGTGGTCCAGGATGAGAGGACAGTCAAAATTAGAAGCGGAGGCCCCCCACAGTTGCGGAGTGCCAGCCACCCGCATACCGGAAGCAGTGAGGCCACTTTATGGGGCGCTAGACTAATTTGCCTCTCATCCCAGTCCTCCCCACAGATAAAACAACTGGGATCTTTAACCAGCCCACTATAACATTAAAGCCAACACTCTAGAACAGGGCTTCTCAGCCAGAGGTTGCTGGGGTTTCTTAGGCAATGAGCAATTTCTGTCCCTCAGATAAGTTCCCACTGACACCATTGATCTTTCTGGCTATCTGTTCAGGGCAGGGGCGGATCCAGAGTCTAGTCTCGGGAGGGGCAATGCCAGAAAATAAGGTGTTGCTTACGGAACTGAATTTAATGTATAATACCATGTAATACAGTGTACAGAGGACGGTAAGTAGTATGTAAGGTAGTATACAGAGGTCAGTAGTAGGAAGGGTAGTGTACAGAGGTCAGTAGTATGTAGGGTGGTGTGCAGGGAACAGTAGGGCACACGCTGGGGGTTGGGCCGGGAGGGCATACACTAGGGGGGGATTGGGAGGGCATACACTGGGGGGTTTAGGAGGGCATACACTGGGGGTTTAGGAGGGCATACACTGGGGGGGGGTCAGGAGGGCATACACTGGGGGGGGGGGGGGGTCAGGAGGGCATACACTGATACACTGGAGGGGGGATTCAGGAGGGCATACACATACACTGGGGGGGATTCAGGAGGGCATACACAGATACACTGGGGGGGGGGGGTCAGGAGGGCATACACTGGGGGGATCAGGAGGGCATACACTGGTGGGGGGATCAGGAGGGCATACACTGATACACTGGGGGGGATCAGGAGGGCATACACTGATACACGGGGGGGGATTCAGGAGGGCATACACTGATACACTGGGGGGGGTTCAGGAGGGTATACACAGATACACTGGGGGGGGGGATTCAGGAGGGCATACACAGATACACTGGGGGATCAGGAGGGCATACACAGATACACTGGAGGGGATCAGGAGGGCATACACTGATACACTGGGGGGGATTCAGGAGGGCATACACAGATACACTGGGGGGATTCAGGAGGGCATACACAGATACACTGGGGGGGATTCAGGAGGGCATACAAAGATACACTGGGGGGGTGGGGATTCAGGAGGGCATACACACATACACTGGGGGGGGGGGGGAATCAGGAGGGCATACACAGATACACTGGGGGGGATTCAGGAGGGCATACACTGATACATTGGGGAGGGGGATTCAGGAGGGCATACACTGATACACTGGGGGGGGGATTCAGGAGGGCATACACTGATACACTGGGGTGGATTTAGGAAGGCATACACTGATTCACTGGGGGGGGGGTCAGGAGGGCATACACTGATACACTGGGGGGGGGATTCAGGAGGGCATACACTGATACACTGGGGGGGGGGGTCAGGAGGGCATACACGGATACACTGGGGGGGGATCAGGAGGGCATACACTGATACACAGGGGGGGGGGGGGTCAGGAGGGCATACACGGATACACTGGGGGGGGGGATCAGGAGGGCATACACTGGTACACTGGGGGGGGGGGGGGTCAGGAGGGCATACACCGGGGGCAGTCATAATCTTTTAATGAGTTACATTTTTCACTTGTCATGAAAATAGATGAAGCTCTCATTTGTCATCTAACAGCACCTCTATGATAAGCTGCAGTAACTCAGCATAGAGGTGCCTGTAAACAAACCCACAATGTAGTGCTAGCAGCCAAGCTCACCTCCAGGAACTTTCACATGGATCTCTGCTCAGCAGCTGCACACATCTCCCTCTTCCAGACAAGCGTGATCTGGGGTAAAAGGCACACCCCCATCCCGCCCACTCAAGCAGCAGCCTGCAGGAGAGAGGCTGAAAAACTTCAGGGGGAGGTACAGGGGGCGGAGAGTGCAGTCCTGAGGGCCCTGAACAGCAATTCATGCTTAGAATGGCTGCTAGTTGTTCAGCCCATCCGCTGGCCGGGTAACCAGAGCAGATCTGGTTACCTGGGGCATGCTCAGCCTCAGTCTTTAATGTTTTCTCGAGGGGTGCAATTGCCCCGTTGCCCCCCCCTGGATCCGCCCCTGGTTCAGGGGTCATTCTTCCCAATGATCACAAGTGTAAGGAGCATTCTTCCCACTGACCGTCTCACAAATGTATCATGAGTTGTAGATACTGTATAGTATTGTTTAGCAGGGGTTCCCTAACACCAGAAAGTTATTTCAAGGGTTCCTCTTTGTTGATAAGGTTGAGAATGGCTGCTCTGGAATCTAAAAACACAACATACTACTATACTGTACAATAAGGGGAAGTACGAAGTCCGTTTTTTTTTTACTACCAGAACCGGAAAAATTGGTGATCATGAAAACACTGTTGACCTATTGCTCCAGCGAGTGCCTCTCAGGAAGATGGCTAGGCTATGTAAATTGTACTCTAAACCAGGGGTCTCCAAACTTTTCAAACAAAGGGCCATTTTAATGTCCTTCAGACGCTAGGGTCTGATTGTAGCCAGCGGGGCAGAAAATGTCCCGAACCCGGCATCAGTGAGAATAAATATGGCCTCAGGGTTGGTGGTCAATAGGAGGAGGAGGAGTGCCCCTATTAGTAGGAGGAAAAGTATCCCGTCATTGGTATCAGTAGAAGAAATAGTGCCCATTGTTGGTGTCAGTGGAAGGAATAGCGCCCCATATCAGTGGGAGAAATAGTGGCCCAAGGGCCGGATAAAAGCTAGCAAAGGGCCACATCTGGCCCTCGGGCCGCAGTTTGGAGACCCCTGCTCTAAACGACACAGTGACCCCTGCTGTGTGCCATCCACAGCATAACAAACTTGTACTGGTATCAGCCCAAATAAAAGTGATATTTCACTTTTTGTGCACAAACAGTAGAGTTAAACCAAACAATGGTTTCCTTATCCCTCAGGATCTGGTGGTGAGGGGCCATTGTATTAAGGTTCCTACATCTTTTCTGGCTATACTAGAGGGATCCCACTCTCTCGCATAGATTTTTTGGGTTAAGAAAGTCACCCTGTCAGTTGAGAAAATAATTGAAAAAAAAAAATATTTAAGAAAGTCACCCTGTCAGTTGAGATTACAAGTTACCTATTTGTTACATATGAAACTTGATTAATTCATTATCTCCCGAGACCCTCAGTACGGTCTATGGGAAGCTACTCTAGAATTACATTTAATCTAAGCCTGCACACAGTGTGAACCTGAGAGGCCATTTTCTACTGTTCTTTTAGTAGCTTAGATACGTTTTTAACTCCCAAATTTATTACCTCAATGTCGATTACCTCTACCTTGTAACTACCTGTTGTATGCAATGTTTCATGTATCACATGTAAACTGCAAAACTCAATAAAAATCTATGGTTAAAGAAAAAAAAGAGTTTTGGAGACTACAGAATGTTCAGTATGTGATAAATGTGTCAGATGCCTTTGTTGACTAGCTACATGCTTTCATTCCTACCACTCACCCCTACATCACTACTGTTTCCTATAGTGACACAGGAGCTGGCAGATGGAACCACATTGGGCAGTGGGTGACAAAGGCATTAGACACACACAGAAGTAATGAATGCTAAAGGTCATAGGCCATAGCTTTTGAAGGCAATGAAGATCCAACACATTGCCCTCTGTAATTAAAGGGTCCATTGAGTGAGGTGAGCGGCCATCTTAAAGTATCGGTAGGTTTATCACGAAGTCACCTGCATCCATTGTTTATTAATTTTTTAATTTTTTATTTTTTTTCTATTATTTTTAATATTTTCGATTTTTTTTAATTTTGTATTTCAAGTGACAGAGTTGCTTTAATGTGTGTACTATGGAGTTGATAGATTCACCCTACCCAGAAGAAGGACATCCACTAGAGCACATTTAAAATGCCTCCTATGTTCTTTGACCGGGAAATAACAAGTCGCTGTGTCCTTATATAATCACTCTTCACTGAATTACTTGTTTGTGTTTAATAATAAGCAGATAGAATCACTTCTAGCGCCTGTTGCATGAACTGAAGTCAGCACGAAACAAAGGCTATATTAGAGAGAATGATGTGGTCATCTCAGTGCACGTTGGTTTGGATGGCTATGTGTGGTTTTTCTGTAGAAGGTCTTGCATCAATAGATTTCTTGTTGTCTGTTCAAACCCTCACGGGGTTACATGAGGACTGATTCAACTCAATGGCCTTGCCCTCTGCCATTGTGTTTTAATATAGGTTTATAATCTCAGAGTTATATTCTGCCACCCTGCAATTATTCATAACTCGGTAGTATTTCTATAGGCTTTTTTATAGCACTCTACATACTGTCCTTTGTCCAGACTGACAAGGGGAGCATTGTTAAGACTAGATGTATGAGGTGAACACAATGCCTTTAGTTCAGTTGGACAAAAACTGGTAGGAAGTGGGTATTCTTATGCTTATTTCATATTGACCAATGTGTTTTTTTCCATATTTTGCCATAAGGTAGTCAGATATGTTACCCCGTAAACAATTAATTTAAAGCAATGTCACACCATCATTAATCAGGATTTAGGCTCCGTTTCCACTTGTGCAACTTGCGACAAAGTCGCATGACAAGTCGTACCCCATGGTTTACAATGAGTACCATCATATCTGTGCAACTTCAAGTCGCAGCGACTTCAAAGTAGTCCCTGCACTACTTTGGTCCAACTTTGATGTGACTTGAGGCCCATAGACCTCAAGAATACACAGGCATTGCTTCAAGTCGCATCAAAATCCCAGGAAAATCACAGCAAAAATTGCCGAAAAATCACGGGAAAAAATTATGGTAAAGTTGCATGACTTTAAGGTCGCAATAGTGGAAACCTAGGCTTACTGTTTATGCAATAAAAACACAAATTTAAAGAAAAATGTAAATATTTTTAGCTTTAGATGGAGTACTTAGGGGTTAGAATATCTCTTAGGTATTTATTGATGTTTGCATCCTGTCAGCGAAATAAGACTGTATGCTATGCACACAGCCATATCTCCTGATCTCCTGTGCTCGTAAGCACCCATTTCCGTCTAATGATATAATGTACCTTACCTATCATTCCATGTCTCCCCTGGTTCCCCAGTAAACATACATCACCACCATTCCTTACGTTCTCAGCTCCGTCAGCATCACTGCCTCCCTGAGCCATGCCTCTGCTTTTATTTGCATATCAACAGGAAGTCCCAAACTTGAGGGTGTGCCTCCAACAGCCAAACGCCTACAAAGTTTGTGACCTCACAGGAAATTACCAAATAAGGACATGACCAATACAGGATGTAGACGTCAACACAGGACATAAATACACAAATACAGACATGACACAGAATAAATGAATTTATACAATAACCAATGAACGATGACTACAATTCCGCTGATAGGAATCCTTATTATGCATTGTTCCAGAGATCAATGCATACCTGGATTGTGCTACCCTTCCTTGTAGATGGAAGGCTATCCGCAGGTGCACGCTGCGAATCACCACATGTGCTGGTCAGAGACAAAGAGCATACATCCGCTCATAACCGATCCTTGCAGAGCAAACATATCCACTCAGACGATCGTCTGTGCAATGCACAGGGGCCCTTTCCCTGACGGACATACCCCCATGCCGCAAAAGCCTCTCTCCATTCCCAGGAAGTTTTCCACTACCTAACGGATTTTCCGATGGATTTTGTCCTATCGGACAATGTTGTCGGAAATTCCGACCGTGTGTCAGTCTGCCCCAGTCAGCTCTTTAGAGCGGCCTGCGGGAGTGCTAACACTGGGAGACTCTTATGACAATACATATTAAAATACATCTTATGAAATTTTCACAACAATCCCCACTAGGGAGACTCACCCTCTCTATTGGTCCTAGTCACCAATGTCACCAGGACTGAAAGTGATGGCAAATCCTAGTCCAAGACTTCCATGGAAGGATAGTGAAATCCCTTGCATAGATGGCCCCTTTCCTCAAATATTATATATATATATATATATATATATATATATATATATATATATATATACACACTATATTACTAAAAGTTGAGTTGGCCCACCCTTTGCAGTTATAACAGCTTAAACTCTTCTGGGAAGGCTGTCCACAAAGTTTAGGAGTGTGTCTATGGGAATGTTTAACCATTCTTCCAGAGGTGCATTTGTGAGGTCAGGCACTGATGTGGACAAGAAGACCTGGCTCACAGTCTCCGCTCAAATTCATCCCAAAGGGGTTCTACTGGGTTGAGGTCAGGACTCTGTGCAGGCCAGTCAAGTTCCTCCACCCCAAATTCGCTCATCTATGTCTTTATGGACCTTGTTTGTGAACTGGTGTGCAGTCATATTGGAACAGCAAGGGGCCATCCCCAAACTGTTCCCACAAAGGAACATGAAGAGCATGACATTTTCCAAAATGTCTTGCTATGCTGGCGCCTTAAGGGTTCCCTTCACTGGAACTAGGGGGCCAAGCCCAAAACCTGAAAAACAACCCCACACCATAATCCCCGCTCCACCAAATTATTTGGACTAGTGCACAAAGCAAGGTCCATAAAGACATGAATGAGCGAGATTGGGGTGGAAGAACTTGACTGACCAGCACAGAGTCCTGACCTCAACCCGATAGAACAGCTTTGGGATTAATTAGAGCGGAGACTGCAAGCCAGGCCTTTTCCTCCACATCAGGGCCTGTCCTCACAACTGCACTCCTGGAAGAATGGTCAAACATTCCCAAAGACAAAGCCTTGAATGAATGAATGATTTGTATAGCGCTGCAACTGCGAACTGAATCGCCTTGAGGCGCTTGATCCGACCTGCGTTGATTCCTTCTTAGAAGAGGAGGGTCTTGAGTTTTTTCCTGAAGGCCCAATGGTTTCCTTTTTTTCCTCTGTTCGTAGGTAGAGCGTTCCATAGCCGTGGTCCTTGGACTGCAAATCTTTGTTCCCCCCTTGATTTGTACTGGGACTTGGGGATGAGGAGGAGGTTTTGGTTCAAATAAGAGTTGAAGCTGTTATAGCTGCAAAGGATGGGACAACTCAGTATTGAACCCTACTTTTGCCCCGTACACACGGTCGGAAATTCCAACGGAAAAGGTCCGACCGGATTATGTTGTCGGAAAATCTGATCGTGTGTGGGCTCTTTCAGAATTTTTCAGTCGGAATCTCTGACGGAAAAAAATTTGAGAGCTGGATCTAAAATTTTACGACAATAAAATCTGATCGAACTTTTTCCGATCGCATGTAGACAATTCCGACAGATAAAGTGCCATGCATGCTCAGAATAAATTACGACACGAAAGCTATTGGCTCCTGGTCTCTTTATAGTCCCATCGTACGTGTTTTACGTCACTGCGTTGTGAACGATCGGATTTTCCGACAACTTTGTGCGACCGTGTGTATGCAAGCCAAGTTTGCGCCTAAATCCGTCGGACAAAATCAGACGGATTTTGTCGTTGGAATGTCCGACCGTGTGTACAAGGCATAAGACTGGGATGCCATTAAAGTTCATGTGTGTGTAGAGGCATGCATCCCAATACTCTTGGCAATATAGTGTGTGTGTGTATATACATATATATCTATATAAATATATATATATATATCTATATATATATAGATATATATACAGTACATACAGTATATATTACTTTAAACATTTCTAAAATTAAAAAAAAACTATTTATACTTTACCTGCTGGCCATCACAAGCCCCCCAACGCATACACAATTGATACCTGTAAAACAAAAACACACAAAAAATAGAAAACACAAGTAAAATATACTTACCTTAGATCCCAACTTTTGGATGGTTCTCCTAGGTGACATCACTGTAGCCTCCTGTTAAAGCTGAGAATGCTCTTTTGCACTGTGGAAGGGTGGAAATGTAAGCACTTGGAGCCAATCAAGCTGTTCTAAATTATACAGTGCTGTCATCCTGACACTGGAGGCAAGATTGACGACATTTAATTACATGGGCTCATAGAGCAAGGGAAGCACAGGGAGAACCTCACCATTGGGGTTCGGCTCATTCATAGAGCAAAAAGCCATGTTAAGGCCAAGGGATGACACAGGGAACTGCGGTTTGTGTCGTGAATATTTGTGTCACCATCTTGGCAATGTTGTGTGGTGAGTTGCTTGAATTACAGGAGTGTCCAAACAAAACTACAGTTATTTCTGAAACATTTCACATACATGTGTTTCAGCTTTTTCGCTAGTTTTATTCATTTTCATGCAGAATAGATCCACTTATATATTTCTTCTATAACTTTCGTGTGTGGATACAATGTATAAAGAAAGTACAATCAACTATATTTTTTATGATAAGTAAGGCCTATTACATAGGGATCACAGAACTCCCCTGATAATGCCTTTATCTGCTTTTCTCTCCACAAGGATAAAGCCATCTTTAGACATCATCCAAGGTCAGCATCTATCGTATTTTAGGACTGAGATGCAAGCTCAAAGATGACACAATAATATAAATGCTGGTAGAGCTTGTTCTCAAATGATTGACACAGATCAGACCTTGCTGCAGTCTATAAACATTCCCATAGACCATAGGCTTGATATGCTGACGCCTTAAGAGTTCCCTTCACTGGAACCCCACACCATAATCCCCCCTCCACCAAATGATTTGGACTAGTGCACAAGGCAAGGTCCATAAAGACATGGATGAGTGAGTTTGGGGTGGAAGAACTTGAGAGTCCTGACCTCAACTCAATAGAACAGCTTTGGGATTAATTAGAGCAGAGACTGCGAGCCAGGCCTTCCCGTCCACATCAGTGCCCGACCTCACAAATGCGCTTCTGGAAGAATGGTCAAACATTCCCAAAGACACACTTTTAAGCCTTCCCATAAGAGTTGAAACTCAGTATTGAACCCTACGGACTAAGACTGGGATGCCATTAAAGTTCATGTGCGTGTAAAGGCTGGCATCCCAATACTTTTGGCAATGTGTGTATATATATATATATATATATATATATATATATATACAGTACATACTGTATATATTTTATATTTATAAAATGAAAAAAAAATGATACTTTATCTGCTGGCCACCACAAGCCCCCCAACGCATACACA
This sequence comes from Lithobates sylvaticus, assembly GCA_028564925.1. NCBI lineage: Eukaryota > Metazoa > Chordata > Amphibia > Anura > Ranidae > Lithobates > Lithobates sylvaticus. The sequence goes on along the minus strand of CM053034.1, from coordinate 40,936,483 downwards.
AATTGCTACCTGTAAAACAAACAAAAAAATTGCAAACACAAATAAAATATTCTTACCTTAGATCCCAACTTTTGGATGGTTCTCCTAGGTGACATCACTGAGCCTCCTGGGAAAGCTGAGAATGCTCTTTTGCACTGTGGAAGGGTGGAAATGTAAGCACTTGGAGCCAATGAAGCTGTTCTAAATTATACAGCGCTGTCATCTTGTGGACAGCCTTCCCAGAAGAGTTGAAGCTGTTATAGCTGCAAAGGGTGGGCCAAACCCATATTGAACCCTACGGACTAAGACTGGGATGCTATTAAAGTTCATGTGTGTGTAAAGGCAGGCGTCCTAATACTTTTAATAAAATAGCGTAAGTAACCCCACGGATAAGGACCCACTTCCATGAGCCTGCATGTATGCATATGCTCATTAGGAAGGGGTTAAAGGATTTGTTCATTTTTAATGTAGCACTTGAAGCCGCATGAAATGGTCCTTCCTGTACTTTCTGTATTTTTTATTTCTTAATTTTGGCTTTGGTACATGTCCCACATTGCAGTGTCTAACTTTTGTTTGACAATAGCTTGCTTATTAGTCCTACAAATGGCTGGAAATGAATAACAAGATCCCCCATAAACTTCAATGGGTTTGCCGCAAAGTTTGCAAGGGTATTACTAAGATATAAATAAATAAATAAAACACAGAACTCTCAGCTTTCCCTGGCTCCAACACTGACAACATAGCTGCTTAAAAAAGTTGTATATATCATACTATACAACTATATACTGTACATTTATTTTAGGGCTGTTACTGATTAAAATTTTCGTGTTCGATTAATCGATTTTTTTTAAATTGATTAATCAACTAATTTCGATTAATTATAACGCACATACAGATCCAACTACTTTTAGCTGATCTCCTTGCATTGCAACTCTGCATTAGTCAGTGGTAAATGTGGTATACACTATATACAATCACCCGACACTAGTTAGTTTCCACAATCCATGACTTAACTTCACAGTTCACACAAATACATTTTAAATTCAAACTGTAGCACCGACGTAAGTAATTTTTTTCCCACAGTAGCGTGACAATCCCTCCACCTCCGGTCTAACTAATCACTCTCACCTTATGGCATGGACCCCTGTGCAAACAGGTGGTCATGCAAGCAGGTATCAAAAGGGTTAACATGGACTATAAACTTCTCTCACGTCTCTTTAGATCTCAGCAAGGACGCCAGGTCATGGGTAGAAAGAAAAGATCTGAGTGCTCACCGCTTAAGTATAAGATAACATTTTTGTGTTCAAACACAAACTACTCACATAAAGATGATAAAAACACAGCACGAAAGCCGACAATCGTGTTAGTTCCATAGGGCAGCAGCGGGTGACGTCAGGCATAGCTCCTCCCCCGTACGTGTTACGCTCAATCAGAACTTTGATGTCACCGGACTCCTCCCCCCTTCCCTTCGTTAGCAGACGGAGGAACTTGGGAAAGGGGGAGGAGTCCGGTGACGTTGATGTCCGTGATGTCACCGGATCTCCGACGGAACTCCCTGAAGACCCAGAAGCCGGAGGAGAGGTGAGTACCGATCAAAAGAATTTTGATCGATCAAAAAAATTTATCGATTAATCAAGGAATTAATCTTTCATTTCCACAGCCCTAAGATATATATATCTCAGGAATTGTTACACAATACTTCACAGGTGAATAGGGCACCTGAACCGGATGGCATAATGGCATACACCCACTGATCCTACAAGAATTGAGCCCTGTCATTTCAAAGCCATTGTTTCTAATTTTTAGGGACTCTTTAATGATTGGAATAGTACCACTGGATTGGCGTAAGGCCAATGCGGTGCCTATATTTAAAAAGGCATCAAATTCTTTACCAAGTAACTATAGACCTGTTGGGAGGATACTGGAGAGTTTAATAAAAGACCAAATAGATAAGTTCTTGCGGGAAAAAAATTTTAAGCAGCAGACAACATGGATTCATGAAAGACAGAAGTTGTCAGACAAATCTGATTTCTTTTTATGAAGAGGTAAGTAAAACCTTGGACAGAGAGGTGGCTGTGGACGTAGTATACCTGGATTTTGCAAAAGCGTTTGACGCCATTCCCCACACACGGCTAATGTGTAAGGTAAAGTCTACGGGCTTGAAAAAGATCGGTATGTAAATGGTTAGAAAACTGGCTAAAAGACTGTATTCATAGAGTAGTGGTTTAACGATTCTTACTCTGAATGGTTTAGGGTTGTTAGTGGTGTACCCCAAGGTTCAATGTTGGGACCCTTACTTTTTAATATATTTATAAATGATATAGGATCTGTGATTAAAAGTACCATTTCAATCTTTGCAGATGACACCAAGCTATGCAGTGGAATAACGTCCTTACAGGAGGTCTCCAATTTACAAGCCAACCTCAATGCACTGTTTAATTGGCGACTATGTGGCAGATGAGAATTAATGTTGAAAAATGTAAAGTTATGAACTTGGGGGCTAAGAATATGCATGCATCATACATACTAGGGGGAGTACAACTTTGAGAATAAATGGTGGAGAAGGATTTGGGTGTTCGGTAGATCATAAGCTTAATAATACCATACAATGCCAAGCAGCATTTTCCAAAGTGAGCAAAATCCTTTCTTGTATTAAAATAGGTATGGACTCCAGAGAGAGATATATAATTTTGCCCCTGTACAAATCTTTAGCAAGACCTCATCTGGAATTTGCAGTTCAGTTTTGGGCATCAGTTCACAAAAAGAATATTGGGGAACTGGAGAAAGTGCAGAGAAGGGCAACCAAACTGATAAGAGGCATGGAGGAGCTCAGCTATGAGGAAAGATTAATGGAACCAAATGTATTTTCTCTTAAGAAGAGGGAATGAGGGGGGGGGGTATGATCAACATGTGTAAATACATAAGTGGTCCATATGGTAAATTCAGTGTAGAGCGTAGAGTTCGTCATCTTAAGGTCATCCGGGAAGACAGGGGGAACTCTTTATGTCTGGAGGAAGAGAAATTGAATCTCCAAATACGGAAAAGCTTCTTAACAGTAAGACCTCTGAAAATGTGGAATAGACTCCCTCAAGAGCTGGTATTGGCAAGCTCAGTAGATTGCTTTAAAAAAAGACATGGATTCTTTCCTAATTGCACATAATATAACTAGATACTAATATTTATAGAAAAGGTTAATCCAGGGAATATCTGATTTATTCTCGGGGGATCAGGAAGGAACCCTTTTCCCCAGGTGGAGCAAATTGGATCATGCTTTATTGGGCTTTTTTGCCTTCCTCTGGTTCAACTGGGGGGTATAGGATAGTGTATATGGAGGTTTTCTATGTAGGTTTAACTGAAAGGACTCGTTTTTCCAACCGGAGTAACTATATAACTATGAGTACCTATAGTCTTTGACACAAGTTATGCACGTAATATCTCACATACTTTAGAGCAGTCTTTCTCAAATCTGGTTGCTCCTTAGATTGCTAGGGGTAGCTTGAACAGTGAGCAATTTCTGCCTTTAAGTTAAGTAATCACTAACACCAATGATCTTTTTAGCTATCTGTACAAGGGAATTCTTCCCAGTGACCAACGATGAAAGAAGCACTCTTTCCACTGACCACCAGTGTAAGAAGCATTTTTCGACTTCTATGTTAATGTACAGTGAGCTGTAGATACTGTATAGTAGTTTATGACAAGTCCATCTATTTCAACCATAAAAAAAATAAAAAAAATATAAAAAAAAAAACATATCATACAATCACATATACCCAATCCTATACCCACAGTTGATCCAGAGGAAGGCGGAAAAAAAACCCAGAAAAGCATGATCCAATTTGTTACAGCAGGGGAAAAAATTCCTTCCTGATCCCAGAGAGGCAATCGGATTTTCCCAGATCAACTTTACCTATAAATGTTAGTACCCAGTTATATTATGTACATTTAGGAATGAATCCAGGCCAAGTAATCTACCGAGCTGGCCAGAACCTCCTCTGGAGGGAGTCTATTCTACATTTTCACAGATCTTACTTTGAAGAAACCTTTCCGTATTTGGAGATGAAATCTCTTTTCCTCTAGAGGTAAAGAGTGCCCCTTGTCCCCAGTGTTGACTGTAAAGTGAATAACTCAACACCAAGACCCCTTATATATGTATACATGGTGATCATATCCCCCTTAATCTCCTCTTCTCAAGAGAGAATAAATTCAGTTCCTCTAATCTTTCCTCATAGCTGAGCTCCTCCATGCCTCTTATCAGTTTGGTTGCCCTTCCCTGCACTTTCTCCAGTTCCCTGATATCCTTTTTGGGAACTGGTGCCCAAAACTCAACTGCATATTCCAGATGAGGTCTTACTGATGATTTGTAGAGGGGCAAAATGATATCTCTCTCTCTGGAGTCCATACCTCTGTTAATACAAGAAAGGACTTTGCTCGCTTTGGAAACCGCAGCTTGGCATTGCATGCTATTATTGAGCTTATGATCTACCACAACCCCCAGATCCTTCTCCACTAGGGATCCCCCCAGCTGTACTCCCCCTAGTATGTATGACGCATGCATATTCTTAGCCCTTTACATTTATCAACATTAAACCTCATCTGCCACATAGTTGCCCAATTAGACAGTGAACGGTTAATAACCTAACCCTGAGTGTTTAGGTAGGTTAGAGCAAACCTGGAGGCAGCCCACGAAGGTAGAACCGACTAACACTATACAAATTATGCTCCTATAAGCTTAATAAGGCAGACTGTGTGGCTGACACAGACCTTCTTAGTTAACTTCTGCTCTTACTCTGTGTAAACATATTAACAGGAGCACGTTTGTATTGCTCTGCTTATGTATTAATACGGTCTAGTAAATTATCTAATTAGTGGTACATATATATGATAGAAAGGCCACTAGGACTATTAACTGCACCTTTGTGTGAACATTTATCTGGATAGGTGGCACGCCAAACATACCTAATAAGGAATAATGGTAGTACTTGAGAGTCATACAAAATAATGAGACAGAGGGCTTCACTGCTCTTACTAGCTTGTCTTTCATCACCGTGCTGTCTCATTAGCACACAACAGTCCACAAAACTCAGAACATTTTCCTTTACTAACATTAATCATTGTACTTTAGCACAAGAATGGGTGTCTTGTGACAAGAAAGCTTCTAAGAGATTAATGTGGAAATATGTTTGGTATGATATTTTCAGTTGTGTAAATGTATTTATTCAACAGGCCTATACTAGCAACATGGCCATGCAAGCATTGGTTTGGATTGGAGGAAGTTTTTGTGATTTGGTAGGTTGAAATTTATAGGCTATTTAACCAAGGTGTAATAACTCGGAAGAAGATGCTTTTGCAATCTGTACACAATATGCACATTCAGCATTTTTACCCCCTTCCTGCCCAGGCCAATTTTCAGCTTTCAGTGCTGTCGCACTTTGAATGACAATTGCACAGTCATGTAACACTGTATTCAAACAAAATGTTTTGCATTTTTTTCACACAAATAAAGCTTTCCTTTGGTGGTATTTATTCACCACTTGGTTTTTATATTTTTTTTGCTAAATAAACAAATAAAAAGACCGAAAATTTGGAAAAACGTTTTTCATATTTTGTTATAAAATTTTGCAAATAGGAAATGCTTCTCCTTCACTGAAGGGCACTGATGAGGCGGCACTGGTGGGCAATGAGGAGGAGGCACTGGTGTGCACAGATAGGTGACACTGAAGGGCACTGATGAAGCGGCACTGGTGGGCAATGAGGAGGAGGCACTGGTGTGCACGGATAGGTGACACTGATGGGCACTGATAGGCGGCACTGATAGGCGGCACTAATAGGTGACACTGATGAGGAGCCACTGATGGGCAGACATTGGCAGCACTGGTGGGCACAGATTGGCAGCACTGGTGGGCACTGTTGGGACTGCACTGATTATCAGTGTACATTTCCCTTTTAGAGGAGCAGGCTATAGGCTCTCTTATCCTCTCCTGCTGTCAGCGTGAGAAAAGGAGTGCCGATAATAACTGGCTTCTATTTGCATCCGTGATCAGCTGTGATTGGACGCAGCTGATCACGTAGTAAAGAGCAGCTGATCGGCTCTTTACCTCAATCTGTGATCAGCAGTGTCCTCTGGACACTGTGATCACAGAGCGTGCCACCCGCGCCCCTCAGTGGGCACATGGCAGGTGCGATCATATGACGGCCTCCCAGAACTAGTCGTCTGCGTGGTAGCCGTCATTCGGCTATAGTGCAGTCGGCAAGTGGTTAATCAGCCTCCCCCTAGTAACTTGCTTTCTATTGGCATAAACAATAGAATGCTAAAGGAGGACCAAACCTTCCAATTCTTTGCAGCTAAGGAAGCAGCCGTCTTGAAGCCGTCTTTTTTTGCTAAATAAACAAACAAAAAGACCGAAAATTTGGGAAAACATTTTTCATATTTTGTTATAACATTTTGCAAATAGGAAATGTTTCTCCTTTACTGAAGGGCACTGATGAAGGGGCACTGGTGGACAATGAGGAGGAGGCACTGGTATGTACAGATAGGTGACACTGATAGGTACTGATAGGCGGCACCGATAGGCGGCACAAATAGGTGACACTGATTAGGAGCCTCTGTTGGATCTGCAATCGCCATGGTGGTGCACATGTGATCAGTTATGACACCAGCCATTCTATGGCTTGATATTATGGTTGAGAGCCAACCTAAGCACGCTGGCAACTGTGAAAGTTATGATTTATGGCATGTCTTTAATGTAACACATCAAAAACTCAGGTAAAAACTTTTTCAAAGAGGCTTGAAGAAGCTGACAGTCAGGTGTGAACCAAGCCTAAGGGTAGTTAATCATTCTGCCTCTGTTCTAAGCCTGTTAGATGATCTGTGGGATCTGGTTGCAGGAAATAACAGATAATTGAGATAAGGTAAATCGAGTGACTGTTTAATTTTAGTACAGCAGCAGTGTTTACATTTAGCTCACTAATTGCTTTAACCTGCTGCCTCGAGAAGTATGCCAGTACCATGCATTATCATAGCCTGCTCTGATTCCCTTTGGGACACTTAAAAATACACGAGATCATATTTACTCTCCATCGTACTTCTTAGCGGTCCAGGGAACTGAACAGTCAAAAGTTTTCCTATTTTTTCCTATAGGCATTACAAAGCAGGAAAATACACCGAAATGAGCAGACCTCATGCATTAATGCAGCCACTGTAATAGGTTCAAGCTTGAAGGTTGCAGTGAGCAGCAGTTTGGCTCAGCCTGCCGTGCTGGATGACCCCAAGTCAAAGTGCATGATTTTCTTTGGCACTTGAAGAAAAAAAAGGAAACCGGCACAAAAAAAAAATGATGATGCAAAATGGACCTTTCAGATTTAGTCCCTTACTGTAATGCAAAAACAAACAAACTCCCCAAGAACCATGCTTAGAGTTTTACTTTATTGTGAAAAGGTCATAGCCCATCTGTTTGTCTATTGCTTCCAAGACATCTGATAGTGATATTCTTTTTTAATTTTAACCCAGTAAGAGACACAGAATTCTTTTTTTGATTTACTAGGGGAATCTAATTCATTCCAGATGACCAGCACGGGCTTAATAACAGTACACGCTACATGTGGGATTATTACAGATATTAAGAAAAAAACCTCTATGGAAACTTGCAGTAACTGAGTTTGCCTAAATCATGTGCAAAGATGAACTTGTCAGGCTTTCCATGTATGAAAATTATTATTGGTTGGAAAGTGACGTGAACTGTTACGTGTACCTGTCCCTTCTCAAACAGTGTGTCAGCAAAGCGTAGCAAGTATATAGCAATGACTAGGGATGGGCCCGGTGTTCGATTCGAACTCATGTTCGAATCGAACATCGGGCGTTCGCCCGTTCGGCGAGCCCAGAACTATTTGCTCACACGAATTTGATGCGAGCGGCCCGCAATGCATTGCGCCAGTTGCAGTGCAATGCTGGCTGATGATTGGCCAAGCATGCACTGTGACCCCGCATGCTTGGCCAATCACAGCGTCGGCAGCGAGGAGAGCCATAATTGGCTACAGGCAGGATGCCTGTAGCCAATTATAGCTCAGGGGCTTTAGTACATGCCCTACGGTATAAGAGGCCGCCACGGCGGCGGCCTCGCAAATTGTGTTTCAGTGTCAGCGTGTCAGTGTGCTGCTGACTGCTGACAATGTGTGCTTTATTTCTGGGGATTTGTGTGTGCGTGCTGTTAGTACAGCATTGCAGTATCACATCTGGGGGTGTCTATAGGTGGCCTGTGAAGGGGGGCAGGTTTCCTGTGCTTAGAACTGTCCCTGCAAAAAGTGTAATTTTTGCAGGAAAAAAGCTATTTAAAAGCACTCGCGGCTAATGAATTGATGGCTCCCGTAACACAGAGAACTGTCATTCATTGATAAAAAAAAAAAAAAAAAAGTGTGGGGGTCCCCCCAAATTCAATAACCAGGCCCTTCAGGTCTGGGATGGATATTAAGGGGGACCCCAGCCAAAAAAAAAAAAAAGAAAATGGCGTAGGGTCCCCTAAAAATCCATACCAGACCCTTGAGGTCTGGGATGGATTTTAAGGGGAACCCCAGCCAAAAAAAATGGCGTGGGGTCCCCCTCAAAATCCATACCAGACCCTTATCCGAGCACGCAACCTGGCACGCCGCAGGAAAAGAGGGGGGGACGAGAGCGGCCCCCCCTCCCGCCTGAACCGTACCAGGCCACATGCCCTCAACATTGGGAGGATGCTTTGGGGGTCTGAGACCCCCAAAGCACCTTGTCCCCATGTTGATGAGGACAAGGGCCTCATCCCCACAACCGTGCCCGGTGGTTGTGGGGGTCTGCGGGCGGGGGGCTTATCGGAATCTGGAAGCCCCCTTTAACTAGAGGACCCCCAGATCCCGCCCCCCCCCTGTGTGAAATGGTAGGGGGGTACAAAAGTACCCCTACCATTTCACCAAAAAAGTGTCAAAAATTTTAAAAATGACAGGAGACGGTCTTTGACAATTCCTTTATTAAAATCTTCTTTCTTCTTTCTTCATCCTTCGGTTTCTTCATCTTCTCCTTCCGTCATCTTCTTCCATCTTCTTCCATTTTCTTCTTCCTCCGATCCGCTTCTTCTTGCGCTGGTCTTCTCGTCCTTCTCGTCCGGCATCTTCTTCCATGGCGTCGGCGTCGGTGTCTCTTCTTGGGCCACTCCTCGCAATGGGAGGCTCCCGCTATGTGAGGCTTCGCTGCCTCTGACAGGTCTTTTATAATGGAGGGCACCTGGTGACCCCGCCCCCTCTGACGCACGGGGACGTCATGGGGAATTCCCTATGGCTTTCCCCATGACGTCAGAGGGGGGCGGGGTCACCAGGTGCCCTCCGTTATAAAAGACCTGTCAGACGGAGCGAAGCCTCACACAGCGGGAGCCTCCCATTGCGAGGAGCGGCCCGACAGAAGAACAGATGCCGACGCCATGGAAGAAGATGCCGGACGAGAAGGACGAGAAGACCAGCGCAAGAAGAAGCGGATTGGAGGAAGAAGAAAATGGAAGAAGATGGAAGAAGATGACGGAAGGAGAAGATGAAGAAACCGAAGGATGAAGAAAGAAGAAAGAAGATTTTAATAAAGGAATTGTCAAAGACCGTCTCCTGTCATTTTTACAATTTTTGACACTTTTTTGGTGAAATGGTACCCTTACCATTTCACACAGGGGGGGGGGCGGGACCTGGGGGTCCCCTTGTTAAAGGGGGCTTCCAGATTCCGATAAGCCCCCCGCCCACAGACCCCCACAACCACCGGGCACGGTTGTGGGGATGAGGCCCTTGTCCTCATCAACATGGGGACAAGGTGCTTTGGGGGTCTTAGAGCCCCAAAGCATCCTCCCAATGTTGAGGGCATGTGGCCTGGTACGGTTCAGGCGGGAGGGGGGGCCGCTCTCGTCCCCCCTCTTTTCCTGCGGCCTGCCAGGTTGCGTGCTCGGGTAAGGGTCTGGTATGGATTTTGAGGGGGACCCTACACCATTTTTTTTTTGGCTGGGGTCCCCCTTAATATCCATCCCAGACCTGAAGGGCCTGGTTATTGAATTTGGGGGGACCCCCACGCATTTTTTTTTTTTTTTTAAAAAAATTTTTTTTTTTTATGAATGACTTTCATTGAATGACTGTTCTCTGTGTTACGGGAGCCGTCAATTAACCTTAGCCGCGAGTGATTTTAAATAGCTTTCTTTTCTGCAAAAATGACACTTTTTGCAGAGACAGTTCTAAGCACGGGAAACATGCGCCCCTTTACATGCATACTATAGACACCCCCCAGGTACAAAATTTAAAGGAATATTACACTTTTATTGTTTCAATTTAAGCATTATTAAAATCACTGCTCCTGAAACGGCCGTTTTAAAAAAAAAATTTGCATTGATACATGTCCCCTGGGGCAGGACCCAGGTCCCCAAACACTTTTTATGACAATAACATGCATATTAGCCTTTAAAATTAGCACTTTTGATTTCGAACGTTCGCATCCATTATAACTAATAGGGTTCTAAAGCTCGCACGGACTTTAGGTCCGTTCGCGGGTTCTGGTGTGAACCGAACGGGGGGGTTTCGGCTCATCCCTAGCAATGACGCCTTGAAGTGCTGGGGTATGACATTGAATGTCAAATCTTAGATTTTGGATAGAGCAAGGAATGGTAAAAAAAGCCCCGATCAGGTTTTTTTTTGTCATCTATATTCTACTGGGGAGATTGTTCTTCACTCTGTCTTAACAGGAAGTGAGAAGAAATCTCTCAAAAGACATCCCCTTTTAGGAAGTTTTCACAGGAACATGTATCCCTATTTCCCCTATATTCTTGTTCTGGTGACAACTCAAAATGTTGGATTCCCTATTGTTTTCTATCTCAGTGGCAATGTTCCCCAAGATGTAGCACCACTCCCATGAGAGCCAGTGGATGCAGGGGTGGGCAGAAGGGATGGCTGTCCTGGGCACAGCATGTAATGCAGGGATGGGGGCACCGCAAGTTCCTTCTTCTATAAGGCTGACAGGAGTAGTGACAGCAGCATCACTACTTCTAATAAGACAAGATAATGGATTTTATTTAGTACCTTTTTCTATAGATATTTAATACAAATATGCGTAAATCCTGATCTGATCCTGCACTGGCTTTGACTTTTCATTCTGTCTGTATGTATTGGCTTTGGTTCTGATCCTGTTTGTATGTGTGTCAGGCTGCTCCTGGTTTCATGTATGTTCTTTTCCATCTACTGTGTGTTAGCACTTCTTCTGTTCCTGTTGTCTGTCTGCAATTGCCCAGCTAAGCAATCCAATGGGTTGCATGTTGGGCCCTGTTGCTCAGTTTCGTCTGTAACAGAAAGCTTTAAATGCTACTGCAGGTTGTATGGAGTGTAGTGCTACTCCTGCAGGAGTCGCTAGTTAGTTTGGGTCCTCTGCTCTTGTCCAGCCCTATGTGAGGCCTCAACCCCACTGACACCACCAGTATATTTTTCTGTAAACCCTAATGCCACGTACACACGATCAGACTTTTCGACGAACTAGGTCCGGCGGACTTTGCAGCGGAGGTCCGCCAGACTTTCAAAACGAAAGGACTTGCCCACACACTATCACTCCAGAAGTCAGACGGATTCGAACGTGATGACGTACGACCGGACTAGAATAAGGAAGTTCATAGCCAGTAGCCAATAGCTTCCCTAGCGTCGGTTTTCATCCATCGGACTAGCACACAGGCGACCAGATTTTTTCGACCGGACTCGAGTCCGTCGGAAAGATTTGAAACATGTTTTATTTCTAGGTCCGTCTGACTTTTGGGAAGAAAAGTCCGCTGGAGCCCACACACGATCGACCTTGTCTGTCAAAAAGTCTGCTCGTGTGTACGCGGCATAACAAGCACACAAGCATTAGACTTACAATTCTATGAAAGAATAACGGAATATATAAGCTAGTTAAAGTTAACAGGCATGAACATAATAATTAGTACACAATCAGCTTCACAGGGTTTCAAATTCCAGCAAGATTTCAAATTCCAGCATATACTGTGACCCCAATCACATAAACAGTATAACACACAAGGAAGGGGTTAATTGTATGTTCCCCCCAAAAAAATGACATGCCAAATGTGGCATGTAAGGGGGTGAGGAGTCCTTAAAGCAGAACTTCCAATTTTGGGTGGAAGTCCGCTTTAACATTGGGTCTGCAACCCGCACACCACTCTCTCTCTCTCTGATCCTCCTGTTTGAGTGGCCCCCCCTCTTTATTTATTGGCCGTTTACGTAGCAGGAAGGATGATGAGCACCTTGGCGTTTTCCCCAGCAGATTTGAGTTAGCACTCATATTTCATTGTTGTTTTGGATTGTTATAAACAGGGGCGGACTGACAACTCATGGGGCCCCCGGGCAATAGGAGATTGTGGGGCCCCCAGGCAATCAGAGATAATGGGGCCACACAGTATACACACACACAGTATACAATCACACAGTATACACAGACATTTTTCTATTGGCTGAGAAGGTACTGGAGAGGTGGGGCAGCTACAATCTCGGGATTTTTAGACCAAAAGAATGTCGGTAAGGGACATTTCAGAGACAGATGTAAAAAAACACAGATTTTTACTGAGGCTGGCAACCCTGATGGGGCCCCCTAGAGGCCCGGGGCCCTCGGGCAGTGCCCGAGTGGCTGAATGGTCAGTCCGCCCCTGGTTACAAACCAAGCAAGTTTTATTAGTGCACCTGTTTCAAAGTCCTTATTTGTTTGGTCTTGTATTTGGACCATTAGTGTGCTGCTTCCTTAGGAATTTTTAAAAAATTAGCACAGGAAAAAAGACCGGCCTGTCTAAACCTTTTCCCTGTCCAATCTGCTCACAAAACTGCCCTACTGCTGGTCTATTCTTTAGTGTTTCTAAGATTGTACACATATAAGTAGCCTGGGTTGTGTTTTCACCTTTTATTCTATGCTATCTGGTCATGTTCACATAATGTCCTGGTGCTGGACAATTTTTACCATGCCCAAAGGCTAGAGAAAAATGGAAAATATCTCAATGAGTAGAAAGGTGTTGACAGTTTGTTAAAGCAGATGTTCACCCAACTGCTATAATTTCACATATTACTTTACATGATAATGATAATGACACTTGGTAAGCTTACTTTTATTTTAAATGCTAGCTTTCATGAAAATAACAAAAAGGGCGGACCTCCTAGAACCGTGTCCCTTTACGGCATTGGACCAGTGTGATGTAAATTAGGCAGGCAGGAGTTTAACTGATAGCAGCCAAATTCTCTACTCCCGGGGCTGTGTGTGTTATATGGCACCAGGGGTATCTGAGCTATCCTCAGCTTTGCTGCTACATGCTAATACCATTTTTCTGCTTGTGAGTGCATTCATTTTAGCTTCTATAATAAACCCTCCTTGTTTTACACACTGCGCTTAGAGGCTCCCTTTGCACCTTTACTTGTCTTTGCTCTCATCATGAAAATAACAGCTGGTGATACTGATACAGTGCCTTAAAAAAGTATTTATACCCCTTGAAATTTTCCACATTTTGTCATGTTACTACCAATTTCCAAATATGTAAATGTATTTTTTTTGGCATTTTATGTGATAGAGCAACACCAAATGGAACATAATTGTGAAGTGGAAGACCAATGATCAATGTTTTAAAAAAAAAAAAATTACAAATCAATATGTGAAAAGTGTAGCGTGCCTTTGCATTCAGCCCCCTTGAGTCAATACTTTGTAGAATCACCTTATGCTGCAATTACAGCTGCAAGTCTTATTGGGGATGTCTCTACCAGCTTTTCACATCTAGAGAGTGACATTTGTTCCCATTCTGTTTTTGCAAAATATCTCAAGCTCTGTCAGATTGGATGGAGAGCGACTGTGAACAGCAATTTGCAAGTCTTGCAACAGATTCTCAATTGGATTTAGGTCTGGACTTTGATTGGGCCATTATAACACATGAATGTGCTTTGATCTAAACCATTCTATTGTAGCTCTGGCTGTATGTTTAGGGTTGTTGTCCCGCTGGAAGGTGAACCTCCTCCCCAGTCTTAAGTAATTTACAGACTCTAATGCCGCGTACAGGCGATCGGAATCTCCGACAACAAATGTTCGATGTGAGCTTGTTGTCGGAAATTCCGACCGTGTGTAGGCTCCATTGGACATTTTCTGTCAGAATTTCCGACAACAAAAATTTGAGAGCTGGATCTCAAATTTTCCGACAACAAAATCCGTTGTCGTAAATTCCAATCGTGTGTACACAATTCCGACGCACAAAATTCCACGCATGCTCGGAATCAAGCAGAAGAGATGCACTGGCTATTGAACTTCCATTTTCTAGTCCCGTCGTACGTGTTGTACGTCAGCGGGTTCTTGGTAATCGAAAGTTCCGACAACATTTGTGCGACCGTGTGTATGCAAGACAAGTTTGAGACAACATCCGTCTGAAATAAATCCAGGATTTTGTTGTCAGAATGTCCGATCGTGTGTACGCAGCATTATAGGTTTTCTTCTAAGATTGAAAGAATACAGCGCTAGTGAATATTTCAAAATCCCCAGAGTAACCCCCAGGGATGAGTGCTAAACTAATGACTGCTCGTTGGTGAAAAAACGGCGTCATATAAATGCATAATAAATGTAGTAATGTGCATTAAAACACAAAAAAAGCCTTATATAATATGGACAAATGTGTTTTGAAATTTGGGGGAACCCCACGCTTTTTTTTTATTTTTATCAATGACTGTTCTCTGTATTACGGGGAGCCGACAATTCATTATAGCCGCGAGTGCTTTTAAATGACTTTTTTTCCTGCAAAAATTACACTTTGTGCAGGGACATTTCTAAGCACGGGAAACATGGGGTTGTTCGGCTCATCCCTACTTACCATCATTTGAAGAAGCATCACTCCAAGTTCCCTTTTAAATAGGACTATATAGTATCTAATAGAAGAATGTTTAGTTGTATTTTCTGTTTATCACAGATTTTTTTGGTCTTTATTTCACAGGCATTGTCTACACATTTGTCCATATTATATAAGGCATTTTTGTGTTTTACTGCACACCACTACCTTTATTGTGCATTTATATGGTGCCGTTTTTTCACCAACGAGCAATCATTAGTTTAGCACTCATCCCTGGGGGTTACTCTGGGGATTTTGAAATTTTCACTAGCGCTGCATTTTTTATTTTTTATGTTTGTTACGCAATTCACTATATTGTTGATGCTAGCTGCTGATTTTTTATTGTTTTCCAGATTTTTTAGTAGTGCAACTTTTTTTCACATTAATTGTTTCTTTTAAGATTTCCCTGTATTTGGCTCCATCCATCTTCCTGTCAACTCTGACCAGCTTCCCTGTCCCTGCTGAAGAAAAGCATCCCACAACATGATGTTGCCACCACCATCATAGATGCCAACTGTCCCATATTTCCCGGGACATTCCTATTTAGACCTTTGTAGCGGTCTTACTATATCCCAGGAAATCTTTTTTTTTTTTTGCCGCTGCTAGAGGTCCACAGCTGGCACTGGTGAATTGTCTCCGCCAGCTGCCATTTTACAGAAGACCAGCTACCATGAGGAAGAAACAAGGATCCCCAGGCTCCGCCTTTTGGTTCTTCCCTTCGGCCTCCACGAGCTGGTCTTCTGTAAATGGCGTGTCGCTACCGGGGTGCAGCTGATGTAAGGAGGGACTCTGTTGGGAATGCCTGATGTAAGGAGGGACTCTGCTGGGGATACCTGATGTAAGGAGGGACTCTACTGGGGACACCTAATATAAGGAGGGACTCTACTGGGGGCACCTAATATAAGGAGGGACACTACTGGGGACACCTAATATAAGGAGGGGAGGGACCCTGCTGGGAATGCCTGGTGTAAGGAGAGACTCTAATTGGGCCACCTGATGTAAGGAGGGACTCTGCTGGGAATGCCTGGTGTAAGGAGGGACTCTGCTGGGGACACCTGCTGTAAGGTGGGACTCTGCTGGGGACAACTGATTTAGGGAGGGACTCTGCTGGGGGCACCTGATGTAAGGAGGGACTCTGCTGGGGAAACCTTATGTAAGGAGGGACTCTACTGGGGGGCACCTGATGTAAGGAGGGACTCTGCTGGGGACACCTAATATAAGGACGGACTCTGCTGGGGACACCTGATGTAAGGTGGACTCTGCTGGCAACACCTGATGTAAGGAGGGACTCTGCTGGCAACACCTGATGTAAGGAGGGACTCTGCTGGCAACACCTGATGTAAGGAGGGACTCTGCTGGGAATGCCTGGTGTAAGGAGGGACTCTGCTTGGGACACCTGATGTAAGGAGAGACTCTGCTGGGAGCCCATGATGTAAGGAGGGAAGAAGAGGCGCCTCTGGGTGCAGATTTTTCCTAAAAAGGTTTAATATACATTCATAGTCAAATGGCAACTCACATTTGAGAAGTTTAAAATAGGCATAAGTGTAGTCCCAGCAACGGGGGAATCATCAATGCAGTCAGTCCCTCTTTCTTCCAATGGAGGTGCGCTGTGTAAGGAGGGACTCTACTGGGGCACCTGATGTAAGGAGGGACTCTACTGGGGGGAGCTGATGTAAGGAGGGACTCTGTTGGGAATGCCTGGTGTAAAGAGGGACTCTGCTGGGGACACCTGATGGAATCTGGTAGCAGGCGACGTGGCAAGTGACACACTCAAGGCTCCCACTGATTCTGCATTATGTTAAGTTGAATGATTTCATTTTATATTACAATGTAATAATAGAAATAATTCTCTTCAATCATACTGACACCATAACAATCATGGTGCCGTGATGATTGAAGTGCTAACACCAGGTGTTTGGAGTATCTTTATCTGCTGATTGTTAAACTTTCTGGAATACACATATTTCTATTGTGCTTTAGGATCTGTGCCTGCTGTTCCTCCATCCCTCTTCCTTTCCTTCCTTCTTTCTCCTTCCCTCCCAATCTCTTTCTTTCTTTCTCTCTCTCTCTCCCTCCATCCCTCGTTCATCTCAGACTCGAAACAACACCCCCTTTGAGCCATGCCTCCTTTAAGCAACGCCCAATATTTAGTTTAAACCATGCCCATTTTTCAGGCGCCGCATTTTTCTTCCCCCCGCAAGTCACACCTACAAACGAATGTCCCTATAAATGTTCACCTAGCTCAACTAGGGATGCGTACCTGCGGTGGACTCTCCCAGCCAACATGAATCGTTCATATTGTTTTTATACCAAATTTCCTTTTGTGTCTACACTGTAAACCTTTTATGTAAGTAGCTTAAAGCCAAAGACAATGTAACTTATTATGTAAAATCAACTGTTCAGTTCATATTTATGCACTGCAGTATGACTAGTATGTAATTACATCTATATTTCAGATAAAGACAAAGTCACCAAAATGTAAATCTCCCCTGATAAAGGAAAATACATACCAAAAAATTCCAAAACATGTTGGGATACATGCTATAAATCTTCATGGACTGACCAGTTTGAATCAGGCAGTACCTGAATTATTCGCCTTGGGTTTTACATATATATATATATAACTTGGTTCATTGGTATACCCTGTTATATTTTAACAGTATTGTCTATGGCTATGTCTATAATGTTTATTACATTACTACTCAATAAAAGTGGCAATACGTTGCATTTTATCTACTTTTCTACTCCTATTTCCTAAGTCCAAGGGGGCCCCCTGTTGCATTTGTTGCATACTTCCTTTTAGTATTTACTAATTAGGTGACCTCTGAAGGCAATTGGTTCCACTAGATTTTAGTTAGGGGTATCAGAGTAAAGGGTGCTGAATACAAATGCACGCCACTCTTTTCACATATTTATTTGTAAGAAATGTTGAAAACCATTTATCATTTTCCTTCCACTTTACAATTATTGTGTTGGCCTATCACATAAAATCCCAATAAAATACATTTACATTTTTGTCTGTAACATGCCAAAATGTGGAAAATTTCAAGGGGTATGAATACTTTTTCAAGGCACTGTAAAAAGATCACTTTGTATCTTGAGTGACAACTCTCTGCCCCTTTTTCCTCTATCTCTGTTTTCACCATTACAAAAGCAGATTTTTAAACAAAAATTTAGGCCAGCAACAATTAGAAGATATGCCCTGTGAAAAAACACATGCAGCCTGTTACCAGTGTAGCACAAGTGGACAGGGACAGGCTGTAAAGAGATTGCAGGACAAAAGAAGATGTTTCTCCCCTCCCCAATTCTCTAGGATACACAGCATTTTGCTACCAACATGACATTCAATGAGGCAGGCCATACACAGTTCGAATCTCAGCCGGCCGGTTCAGCAGGAACCGGCAAGGATTTGAACCGTGTATGGGCACGCTGAATATACCAAGTTGATCGATTGATCAACTTGAGTACAACCAGCATGCCAGGTTTTACCTGCAATTATTGCCGTTAGCAATAATTACTGTCTTCTCCCGGCGAGGATGACTTCCCTTGCAGACAATGGCCTGGCAGGAGAAATTCCGGAATCAACACTGTCTGTGTTGTGGGGAAATTGAACGAAGAATGAAGACATTTGTTTTGTATATGGCCGTCCTAATGCCCTGTACACATGGTCGGAAATTCAGATGGAAAAAGTCAGATCGGATTATGTTGTCTGAAAATCAGATCTTGTGTGGGCTCTATCGGACTTTTTCCGTCGGAATCTCCGACGGAAAAAGTTTGAGAGCTGGATCTAAAATTTTCCGACAACAAAATCCGATTGGACTTTTTTCCGATCGTGTGTAGAGAATTCCGACGCACAAAGTGCCATGCATGCTCAGAATAAATTTGGAGACGAAAGCTATTGGCTACTGGCCTCTTCGTAGTCCGGTCGTATGTGGTGTACGTCACCGTGTTCTGAACGATCGGATTTTCCGGCAACTTTGTGCGACCGTTTGTATGCAAGACAAGTTTGGCCCAAAATCCGTCTGAAAAAATCTGATGGATTTTGTCGTCGGAATGTCTGACCGTGTGTACAGGGCATAAGAGTATACTGTACATTTACTTTAACAGTCCTTCCAGTGCCTACAAGCCCAACAGTTATTTCTCCCTATGCAGTTTGTTAGCAGCACTCCCTATGCTTTCCCCATCACAGATAAAGCTCATTGTCAATATGACTACTGAGACTTTACCCTTTTATAGGAGGGGGTGGCTTATCAAAATGTCCCCTAATTGTCCTTATAAGCCAGCTAATCTAAGTTTAAAGGCCAGTCAGTGCATTATAGTTACAAGAATTGAGTCTGGCGAATTCCCCCAGTCCCCTGGGACTGCAAATTTTGAACTTACAGTTTCACCTCAAACCAGGGGCGGACTGACAACTCATGGGGCCCCCGGGCAATAGGAGATTATGGGGCCCCCAGGCAATCAGAGATTATGGGGCCACACAGTATACACACACACAGTATACAATCACACAGTATACACAGACATGTTTCTATTGGCTGAGAAGGTTCTGGTCAGGTGGGACAGCTATAATCTCTGGATTTTTAGACCAAAAGGATGTCGGTAAGGGACATTTCAGAGACAGATGTAAAAAAAACACAGATTTTTACATACTGTCCCTGGTTTAACTAAGGCTGGCAACCCTGATGGGGCCCCCTAGTGGCCCAGGGCCCTCGGGCAGTGCCCGAGTGGCCGAATGGTCAGTCCGCCCCTGCCTCAAACCTACCTAATGAATAGGCTGGAGGCTGAGAGATGAAGTAGGAAGCTGGGTTGCTGAACCAGGAAGATGATTTACCTAATCAGGAACTATTATGTCAATCGTCTGGCTGTGTTTTGAGGACAATATGGGTAAATTACAAAGATGGGGCACATGTTCAGGAATGTACATTTTCTGGCAGGTCATAAAAAATAATTAATTGATACCTGACACTGTGGATTACAAAATAAAGAAGCATTTGAGTCCTACTGCCTATACTATTTTTTGGACTAATGACACTATGTATCCTCTCTTAGAATCTGCCTAGAATTTCACTTTAAATATGAGCAGCTTTGAGTCCCAGCGTCCACAGCAAATACTTAAAAAGGCAATTAACGACCAAGCCAAAACAGGACAAATTAGTTAAAATGAGGCAATAGCCAAAGAACTGCTAAATGACCAAAGACTTTCGAAACTTGCAAACCAGACACTTTTGTGGTTGACCGCAGCCAATTTTGAAGGTGGAATACTTGACCACAAGGATGAAATTGATCACCTCATCCTGTCTTAGTGAAAGGATTTCCTGATCATGTGGGAAAAACCTTACATATAACTAGGATCATCACATCATGATCCCAGTTACCGCTGACCAAAGCCACAGCGGCACTAAACAAACAAACAAATAGATGGGCAAGAAAATACAGTGTGGTCAGAAGCTGCTGTAATGTAAGTAGACCATGTCTGCAGCCTGCTCAAAGTGTAGACTTAAGGATACTGTCTATGCAAAGACGTTGCTGTGTCAGTTGTTGCTATTCATTTATTATGGGGCCTGAACTGGAAACCGGTGTGACACATTGGATGTGGTTGTTTGCATTGTGTTTGTGTGGGCTTCCTCCAGGTGTTCTAGTTTTCTAGAATAATCAGCTTCTTCTACCATGTGTGTGTGGGGGACTGTTGAAGGGACATCATATTGTTGTTTTGAATCCATCACTTTAATACCTTTAATATGCTTTTAATTAATAACACATGTACGTGACAAGCAAAAGTTCATGATACACTAGACCTGCCTTTAAATGCACATGAACTTGGTATCCCAGTCTTAATCCATAGGGTTCAATATTGAGTTGGCCCACCTTTGCAACTATAACAGCATCAACTCTTCTGGGAAGGCTGTCCACAAGGTTTAGGAGTGTGTCTATGGGAATGTTTGATCATTCTTGCAGAAGAGCATTTATGAGGTCAGGCACTGATGTTAGACAAGAAAGCCTGGCTCGCAGTCTCCACTCTAGTTCATCACAAAGGTGTTCTATCAGGATTGTGCACTGGTGCGCAATCATGTTGGAACAGGAAGGAGCCATCCCCAAACTGTTCCCACAAAGTTGGGAGTATGAAATTGTCCAACATGCCTTGCAGAGGCGGCTCTCTAATTAGGCAAATTAGGCGGTCGCCTAAGGCCTCGCACTCCTAGGGGCCTCGCGGCCACCTAATTTGCCTACCGTGTGTTGGAGTGAATGTCCCCTGGTCGGTGCCCTCAGAGCCTTTAAAGGGGTTGTAAAGGCAGAAGGTTTTTTTATCTTAATGCATTTCATGCATTAAGATAAAAAGCCTTCTGTGTGCAGCAGCCCCCCTCAGTCTCCCTAATATTTATCTGAGGTCCCTCTCTGTCCAGCGATGTCCACGAGTGTCTTAGTTGTCCTGATTCTCCTTCCTTATTGGCTGAGACACAGCAGTGACGCCATTGGCTCACGCTGCTGTAAATAAAATTCAGCTAGCCAATCTCTTGTACAGGGGTCTTCAAACTACGGCCCTCCAGTTGTTCAGGAACTACAATTCCCATCATGCCTAGTCATGTCTATGAATGTCAGAGTTTTACAATGCCTCATGGGATGTGTAGTTCTGCAACAGCTGGAGGGCCATAGTTTGAGGATCCCTGCTCTTGTATCATGTCTGCTGTCTCTGACCATCCCCTGTATCATGTCTGCATTCTTTTCTGCAGTAATTTCTATCGCTTGAATCATTTTTTCCATAATGGGAGTGAGTGGGGCCTCATGTCTAAGGTTTGCCTAAGGCCTCACAAAGCCTAGAGCCACCTCTGATGCCTTGTTCTGCGGACGCCTTAAGTGGCCAAGCCCAACCCCTGAAAAACAACCCCACACCACAATCCCCCCTCAACCAAATGGTTTAAATATATGCATGAGCGAGTTTGGGGTGGAGGAACTTGACTGGCCTGCACAGTCCTGACCTCAACCATATAGAACACCTTTGGAATGAATTAAAGCGGAGACTACGAGCCAGGCCTTTTCTTCCACATCAGTGCCTGACCTCACAAATGCTCTTCTGGAAGCATGGTCAAACATTGTCATAGAAACACTCCTAAACCCTGTGGACAGCCTTCCTAGAAGAGTTGAAGCTGATATACCTGCAAACTCTATATTGAACCCTACGGACTAAGACTGGGATGCCATTAAAGTTCATCTGCGTGTAAAGCGTCACAATACTTTTGACAATATAGTGTATCTAAAGGAGCACTCTGAATTCTATGTACAAACTGTACAATAACAAGAATATCATAATAACCAATGTAACTGTGTCTATAGATTAAAGTTATTGTAAACCCTCACCTTGTAAAAGAACCTATTCAGTTTAAAATAAAAATGAAAGGCAAAACATGTGTGCATAGATATAAAAACATTATAAATACCTGTAACAAAAATGGCTTACACGCAGCTTACAAGTAATGAAAAATCCTTTTTTTAAAATATAAAAATATTGTTTTTATTTTCAATGGATAAAATTGCATCAATAACAAAAGGGAAAGAGGATGGGAAGGGGAACATGTGGAAAATGAGGAATAACAACAAGAGCTTTGGTGTACGCAAAAATAATAAACATATTATATGTCTATATAACATTTGACAAAAGGAAATCCACAAATGGTATATCTGTGGATATTACCGTTTAGAGTAACCCCAACGCGTTTCAATCATAATTTTGTATACGATCTTCTTCAGGGGGATACAGAATATTACAAAATTGACATCAATAACATCATCATTGGGAATAAAGAGCCGGTATATACAGGAATTCCAAAATAACAAAGGGTCCTTTCTACCTTTGATACAAGAAATATTTAAGAGCTAGAGCAAAAAAGACAAAACGTCACAACACATCAGGATATGCTCACGGTGGTCCACCATCCAGAAAGTGGCCAGATAAATATATATTTTTCCTTTTTTTTAATAAGTGATCACAATCCCTCTATTCCCTCTGTTCTCAGCTGTGTACGAGCTGAGGGAGGAGAAGCAGCAGCACACTGATCTTCAAAGTGAGAGGCTGAGCAAGGGGGAGGTGACAGAACAAGCCTGGGGGAGAGCAGGCTGAGTTCCCAGCACAGCTAGAGACCTGACCACAGTGTGCTTTACTGTTTAGTGTGGTCAGTTTTTGATAGGAAAGCAGACGGATTTGCAGGAGCACCAGAGATTTCACACAAAGGAAGCAATACAAAGAGACCAAGATATATTTTCATACATGGTACAGCAAGCACATAAGTGTAATGTATTTATGAATATTTTTCTTCCCCCTTGAGACTTGTAGTTCAAGCTGTAATACAGATTTCACACGAGTCATTCACTCAGCTCCTTCATTTGGAAAAAACTTGCATTCTTTTCAGTAAATGCTAGGTGTTCTGTGATTGGGGAGGGAGATTCTACACCTCTTCTATTCACAGAATGCAATACGTTCAGTGAAAAAATGCAAGGCCTTTAATAAATGGAGGAGATGCTGAACAAGTAACTTCCTTTGATATCTGTACTGCGGTCAGAACTACAAGTTTCCATGCTCGGTGGCATAAGGGGAATGCAAGCTGAAAAAAAATTTAAAACACAGCAGCCGCTAGAGATAAGTTTTTTTTACTGTGCAAATATACAAAAATTGTTTTTGTCCATATTTCAGCCTTAACTCTATAAACCACCTGTAAGCTGGTTACCAGTATAAAACATTGACATAATAAATTTGTCTAAAGAGACAAATATGGTAAACCCTTAAAAATGCATCCCTCTTTAAAATAAATTGTTTGTGGGGAGGTGCAGCGTGGCGCGGCGCCAGTAAACACTCAGAGTCTAGTTGTAGAGAACGTATTGTATTATGTTAAAGTTCAATAATGTACAATAATGTACAACAAGCCCAGTGGGAAGGCATCCGACCAACAACACTCACAGAATGTAACAGCAGTGTGTAGCAGAGCAGGTCTCAGTCTGTCTTCAGGGGCGGAATGTGGCCTCTTGGTCCGTACCCAAATGGAGAAATCTCCAGGAAGAATGGCGTGTCCCTGGCCTTTCCCTATTCATCTGGAACCTCTCCCTACTGCTAGTCACTGTCCCTCCCTACAATACTCACACGCAAAATACACAGGGCCTTAGTTAGACTCTGTCTGACCCAAGATAACTACCATAGTTAAATAGGCCAGCAGCATCCAATCGGATAGTTTCCCTAGTGAACCAGGAAACCATAGGAACCAAGTTACTCTTGACTTCCCCTCTAATGCCCCGTACACACGGTCGGATTTTCCGACAGGAAAATGTCCTATCGGACCATGTTGTCGGAAATTCCGACCGTGTGTGGGCTCCATCGGACCTTTTCCGTCGGAATTTCTGACGGAAAAAGTTTGGGATCCTGCTCTCAAATTTTCCGACAACAAAGTCCTATCGGACTTTTTCCGATCGTGTGTAGCGAATTCCGACGGACAAAGTGCCACGCATGCTCAGATCACATTACAAGACCAAAGCTATTGGCTACTAGCCTCTACGTAGTCCCGTCGTACGCAACAAACGTCACCATGTTCAGAATGATAGGATTTTCTGACAACTTTGTCCGACCGTGTGTATGCAACACCAGTGTCGGACAAAATCCGTTGGAAAAAATCCGACGGATTTTGTGGTCGGAATTTCCGACCGTGTATACGGGGCATAACTGTGGTCAAGCGCCACTTACAGTGGAGAAAATAGACATCACCTATCTACATGTTGATGGATCCAACTTCTTTCATTTCTATGCCTCCACTATGTTCATTTGCCTAATGATGGGCACTAAAATTTCTGTTTTCATTTAAAGCAATATAATAGACGTCCTCCAGGAAAAGTAACATCACGAAAACCTGAATTCTGCAGGAATTGCCTTCCTTACCTTTCTGTTATTAGGAAGTTTTCCAGTAATCAAAGTATTAAGCTGAAAATCCCCTTTATGTTAACTAAATGTGATAACTATGTTTTTGATACTTTCCTAATGCTATGTACACACGATCGGACATTCTGACAACAAAACTGTGGATTTTTTTCCGACGGATGTTGTCAGAAATTCCGAACATCAAGAACGCGGTGACGTACAACGCGTATGACGAGCCGAGAAAAATTAAGTTCAATAGCCAGTGTGGCTCCTCTGCTTGATTCCGAGCATACGTGGACTTTTGTGTGTCGGAATTGTGCACACACTCTCGGAATTTCCGACAGTCTTGTTGTCGGAAAATTTGAGAACCTGCTCTCCAACAGTTGTTGTCAGAAATTCCGACAGCAAATGTCCGATGGAGCCTACACACGATCGGAATTTCCGACAACAAGCTCACATCGAACATTTGTTGTCGGAAAATCCTATCGTGTGTATGGCCCAATAGATTTCTATCACCTAATATAGCACTCTATACCAGGGGTGCCCAACCTTTTGAAGAGCAAGGGCCACTTAAGCGACTTAGTAACCAGTCGCGGGCCCCAATGAGTGGGCGGATGACAGATCCGTGTCCACTCTGCATATGCAGAGTGGACACAGACATGGCCCACTCTACTCTACGGGCCCTCTTAACTGATCAGATGGAAGGGGACGGATCCACTTCTGTTTTTTTAGCAGATCGGATCTGAGGTAGGCATGTGTAAACGGACAAAAGTCTGTTTTCATCTGCCGCTCCATAGAGGTGAATAGAGGGTCCGATTGGGTTGGACTGATCGCGTAAAAGGGACCTAAGGCAGCTTTTACACCGATGGTTTGTGGTTTACCCACGCCGCAGGTGCAGCACAGTTCACCTGTGGTTTTCCTGTGGGTTAGCTGCACTTTGCCATACAATTCTATTATATCCTGCAGGTTTGGTGCACTTTCTGAAAGCACCCCAACCTGCAGGTAAAACCAGAAGTCTATGGCTCAGTGCAGGTAACCCGCAGGTGCACCTGCGGGTCAGTTTGAAAGCAGCCCAGTAACCACTGCAGAACAGATATGCCCTTACATATACTGTAATTTTAGTGAGTTCCATTCAGTTATCGACAGCTGCTGCTGTCCCAGGCAGAGCGCATTTGGTATCACTCCGCCTATGACAGGAGCCGGCGCTATACAGGAAGCGTTGACTTATGCGGCTCTGCTCTGCAGGCGCTTGCTTCCTCTACCATCGGCTTCATTCACAACACTGATGCTCTGGGATGGTGGGTCAGCAACCTGCAATCTGGGCTTGCCAACCTGCCATCCCAGGGCAAGAGGTCGCGGGCCACATCAGAGGGCTCCCGGGCCACTGGTTGGGCACCCCTGCTCTATACCTTCAGAGGGTGGAGATCAACCCAAAAGCATGGCTAGACCCACATATAACGAATGTTACAAGAAGCTAGAAGGTTTAGAGCCATACAATGCTGAGTCATTAAATTAAACATGCACTTTGAAAATTTGGAATACCACCATATCTAAAAGATCTAGGTATATGGTT
Organism: Lithobates sylvaticus; assembly: GCA_028564925.1. Taxonomy (NCBI): domain Eukaryota; kingdom Metazoa; phylum Chordata; class Amphibia; order Anura; family Ranidae; genus Lithobates; species Lithobates sylvaticus. The sequence continues at coordinate 40,910,175 of CM053034.1, read as the reverse complement.
GATAAACCAAACTGCAAGCTTGCATGGGGAAAGCTAATAATTGGATAACGGCATTCAATGAGAGATGCAGTCATTATAAAACCAGTTAAGAAGATATTCTTCCTATACATGGACGCCTTTACACATACACAAATACCGTGCTATACTGTATGATGTTTAAATAATGGTCAGTGGAATTCCTTATGCTACACCACTTAACACAAATTGATGAGGCTTTCCAGAGTAAAGTCAATTTGGTCTGTTGTTTTTTATTTAATTGGATTTAAAGTTAGATCAGTTTGGTGTAATACTAGGTGGGAACAATTAGAGTGAATAGGAGAGCCGTTCATCAAAGTTAAAACTGATCTATTGTGAATACATTTCCTCTATTCCCAGAGGGCCATATGTAAGGATACTCTCCACACATTGCCTCTCAGCTTCCCCTTGTTTTTTTTTTTTTTTCGTTTATTTAAAGCATTATTTAAACACTTAGCATTCTAAAAGCATCCTTCAGAAAGCAATATTTTGTATTTAATGTTGGGAAATATTGTTTGAAATGTTTCAAGCACAGCCTGCTTCTATTTTCATGAAAAAAAATAAAGGAGGCCATTTGCCTTAAAGTGGAAGTAAACCCCCCTATCGTTTTCAGCCAAGGAAGCTGCCATCTTTGCCTCTGTTTAATCTTCAACTGCCACAGTGCTGCACATGTGATCCGTTATGACACCAGCCATTGGATGGTTTGACTGTTTGGTTGAGAGCACAGCCAATGTGCAGTTAGCATTCACGGCATGCCTTTTTTTTTTAGACTGTTAAATCGATGGGTTTACTTCCGCTTTAAAAGTATTAAAAATCTATTAACTGGAAGGAATAGGACATTTAAACATTGTTGTTTGTTCCAACTTTTTGATTTGTGTATTTTATTGCTAGAAAGTATCTTAAAATATCCATTTCTTTCAGTGAAAATACTGCTCCGTTTCCTCACACTGCAGTGTTCTGTGCTGGCAGAGCTGAGATACAGCCACACCCCTTATGATGCGTACACACGGTCGGAATTCACGTCGGAAAAATCTCTGATGGTTTTCCCGTCGGAATTCCGACGGAATTTCACTGAAACTGTCTTGCCTACACATGGTCACACCAAATTCTGATGGTCAATAACACTGCGGCATACAACACGTTCGACTGCACTATAAAAGGGAAGTTTAATGCTTCTGAGCATGCGTCAAATTCTTTCCGAGCATGCATCGGAATTTTCCGTGTCGGAATTGCATACACACGATCGGAAAATCTGATAGAAAGGTTTTCCGTCTGAAAAATTAAGAACAGGTTCTCAATCCAAAGTCCGTCGGAAATTCCGACAGAAAAAGACCGATGGGCATACACACGGTCGGAAAATCCGACGAAAAGCTCCCATCGGACTGTTTCCATCGGAAATTCCGACCGTGTGTACGCGGCATTAGAACAAGTGTCATCAGACAGGATCCCGGGGAAGGAGAAGAGGTGTGTCTGACTAGGTCTGTTACATCAATGAAAGGTAGGGTTTTTTCTTTTTTTGACACCCTGTACAAATTCTATAAATTGCAGGTAAGATATAATTGGCCCTTGTTGGTACATAGTCTAACATAATCTAACTACATATTTAGTTATGTGACTTTGTTTGGGCCTAAAAGTGTTACTAAACGCAGGACTCTGCATTCACTATATCTGGTCTCCCACAGTACACAGAACATGGAAATGCAATTATTTTAGTAAATATAAACTGCTAAATTCCTTTTCTCATCAGCAGTATATAGCAGTCTTGTGATTTCTATCAGTGTCTGGTTAAAGCTTGTAGGAGGAGTTTTCATTCTCCCCTAATTGTCCTATGAGGCTGCATGACCCCTGTCCCTCTGTCTGGACAGTGCTGATTGGCCCTGTGCTGATCACATGCACTGTCCCAAGAAAAAAAAAAAACTTTCAGGCAATACACACCAAACTGAGCATGTGCAGCTTGCCCACAAGGCCCTGTACTATCAGCAGATGGATTGGGGACTGTGGAAGAAGGGGAGGATCTGTGCATACAGGATCAAACAGCCCCTTTACACAATGCAGAGGATTAACTCCTTAGGTTCCACAGTGAGTATAACAAGAATGCTTTACTGCATACAGATTTTAATGTTGTGGTTTTAGTAACACTTTAAGTATTATTGTGTTTGTATGTACCTTTATTTTTGCTTTGCCCACAATTTGTGTTTCTGTATAGCTGTATTTCTCTTTTGCTTTAAAATGACAAATTCCCTTCCGTTTACTATCACTTCTAATAGCTAATTGGAATATATATATATATATATATATATATATATATATATATATATTCCAACCAATCAGGAAAGGCGAGATGCTGCCATTGTTTACAGGCAGACTTACTGAACACAGCCTTCCGAAGATAAGGTCAAATTGTACACAGTGTTTTCAAAGCTGCTACCTAGGGATTGCTAGAGAGCTGTGACATTAGAGAAGGGACAGAAAAGTGTTTGCAACACAGCTACTTTGCACGGATACTGTTAGATGGGATAGCAAGATAAATTACATGGGTTATTTTAATAATCTGTTGATACTGATTTAGAACTTTGAAAGTATTACCATCAGATAACACTGCACATAGGCATAGGAGCTCAGCCCTTCCACTACTGAACTACTTTTCTTTCTTTTTTTTTTTCCCAATAATCTTTATTGATTTAGTAGTAAATTAAAGTATCAACATTTATGTGGATCAGAGGTCATGTAAAAAGGAACAGTAAATTGCCAAAAATATTATATCTTGGAACATTTACAGTGTATGTAGCAATCAACCCATATAAGGTATATAGAATATTTCTAAGTGGATAACCTCATTGTTTTAAATAGTAGTTGCTAGCTTCTTACATTGCAAGCTTGGAATGTATTACTCTGTGGGTTAGTGGTAGGCATACCATATTATGGTATGTCCTGTATCAACATATAGAGTACCTATGATCCATGGCTGTGTTCTTTTTTTCTTTATACAATATACAATATATGAAGTCACAATCAGCTCAACCCCCTTTATGTCAGATGATAACTAAGCTGTGTTTTTGCAGGTTCTTATGTATAACCTAAGATATGCCCCCTACTTGTAGGAGGTTGATGGAAGAGCTAGTAAACACTTTCTTGTTTTTTTTTTTAAGCCGGTCGTAGACGGTTCACATCTCGACTGGTTCCTACTGAACCAGCCGAGATTCGAACCATGTATGGGCAGGCTGAATGTATACAGGTTGATTGATTGATCGACTTGGGTACAACCAGCCTGCCGGATTTTACATGTGATTATTGCTAGTGGATATTATAGCCGCTAGCAGTAATCACTGTGTTCTTCGGGGAGAAAACAATGGTTCTGTGGGAGGGATCCTCCCATCAACACTGACTGTGTTGATGGTGGATTCAACCCGTGGTTGGGGGAAAGAAAATCGCTCCATTTATGGCTGGCTTTAGAGAAGCATGGCTTTCCACACCGCCATGAATGTATCTGCAGGCCATGCATAGTAGTCACATGTTTCCCTGTAGATCAGGTTACATGCAGTCATCACTTCTTCACTCATGTCTAGAATTAAAATTATTGGTGGAGTAGTGGATCTTGGTCCAGCTGAATATTCCACTCTATTAGTTTATAAGCTGCTTCCTATAATCTGATGGGCCCGGAAGGAGTTCCAGTCAGACCGGTGCCAGACTGTCAGAAACCACGAAATCAGGCCGAGACAGAAGTACAGTTAAATCACACTTGTTTAATAATAAAAGTAAAAAGAACAAACGTAGTCAAAAACATGGCCAAAGTTCAGTAACTGGAATGGATAGTCAGCCAAGCCAAAAGTCAGGGATCAATGTAGTGGAACAGCAAGCATGATCTGGATCCAGAAGGGATGTCAGCAAGGCAAAACTTTAAACAGGACCGCAGGAGATGTGGCTGTGATGTTGACCAAGGCGAAGGCAGAGATCCTCTGGACTGGACGGATAAGTAGGCAGGACTGACGAGCAGGATCATCAACAGCTGAGTAGCTGTGGAGAGATGGGAGCTGGCAATTAGCTGAGCGGCCAGCTCAGAGAAGAAAGGGCTGAGCCCAGCCATGACAAAGACTGGTGATCTAAACTAGTCTTTAACATCTACTGAATAAATCCACTCCAGAATACCTTTTTTCGGTTCAGTTATCTCCCAGTTCTCACCTATACAAGCCCAGATGAAGGGGCGATTGATAATTCACCCCAAATATGTTGACTACTTTTTTGATGCATTAAAACTAAACAGGACTGTCAGTTCTTTGCAGGCACTCTCCTCATTCTACTACACATATCACACATGTTAAGGACTTTTTAGATACATCCCTAGAACAACAGGCCCACATTACTCATCAAGGCCTACACAGCTGACTAAGCCCTTGATGCTGTCTTGGTATATTAAGCGCTGATTCTAAACTCAGACAGTATTCAGAGCAAATATATTATTTGTAACCACAGGCAAGCTATCTTTACACTCACCAAATCCTAGTCACAAAGCATCAGACATCTTATAAATCTCTGCCATGTTTCATTAGTCAGGGATTATAACTGTTTTCAGCGTGATTACCACTGACGAGCAGAGAGTTAGAACTTTGAGTGAGTAATAATTAAACACATTATCAATTTTCGAGCAGATCTGCTCAGGATTCCACATTCCTTCTATATCTCTATGCAGAAAAAAAACATAGTTAACATATTTTACACATCTTTTTTTTTTTTTTCAAATGTCATACCTAACATGGAAGTTAATTATGTTAATTGGTAAATTACAGTAAGACGGGTGTCTGAAAAATCTGATTATATGTTTCTGTACACTCTCATTTTCACTTTAACCCATGGTGCTGTCAGCACATGCCTCACTGAACAATGTGTAATCATGTCTGGGTTTGAAATTTTAACCTAGCTAACAAAAGGTAGATGAACATTTTGCCTATCTTTGCTGCCATTAGTATGTCACAAACCCATCACCTCTTTTTTCAATGACCTAGCCTTTTGTTCTTTCTGACATTTAACTGTGGTGCAAGAGCGATGAATGGACTGTTTCCTTGCTATTTTAAAGGCATGCTAAACGATTTCTACAACTAACAAGGTATATTTTCAATGCAAATGTCATCATTTGATAACTGCTTTTTATTTTTATTTTTTTTTAAATGCCAGTGGCGTGTGAAACACACCCAAAAACTTTACCCGGTGCCAAAAAAAAGTACACACACATAAAGAGTGAGACACAAAACGTGCAACGGGTGTTACACTGTCCTCCACTAGGGAAGGACCTTACCTTGATCCCCCTGGGGCGTTAGGCTCCAGACAGGGACTGAGGTACTTCACTTGGTCCATCTGGCAGAAACCAGATGGACCCCTTTCTCTGGAGGGTCTGCCGAAACAGACCCACCCAAGTACTAGGTGGGGCTCCCCCGAAGGGAGACCCCATGAGAGAGGGTGAACTAAGCCAAAAGGCCATGTCCACTCCCATCCCAAGAATTTCAGGGTTGGCCCGAGGACCCACACCCTACTCATCACAGAGTGACAAAACGTCTAACACATCAAACAAAAAAGTGACAAACAAAGGGAATACATAAAAAGAAAGTGGGGGAGAAGGAAGTGGGAGAGAGTGAAAAGTGACCATTGTGCAATACAATGGCTGGCCCTCCGGCCAGGAATAAAAATTTCCCCTGGTCCTAGCCAAAAGGCTCGGCCCTAGAGGCAGGTGCGAAAAAAGTGTGTAGTGGTGAAGTGACCATGGTGCCATAAAATCAAAGTGACTTCCATCACAGTGAAAGTATGGCACGCCTGAACTGCCACTTCAGGGGCACATTCACCACTGGCTTTTCGTTGCAACCCTGACCCACAACTCAGACCACAGCAGCCCCCACCCCAGGCAGAAAGGCATGAAGATCTGAGAGCTTAGTGAGAGCCCTTTACCATAAGGCTCCACCATCGCTCCCGTCACTCCTTGCTAATTACATTTGGGAAGTACTAACCGCTCCTCCCACCCAGAAATAGGAGCCAGTGTTCTCCCCCGAAAAACTGACTGCAACTAGAGCTGCCACAATCCAGGTCAGAAGGCCAGGGACTTGACCCTTCAGCGCCAACCCAGTGGTTCTCCATCCCCATCAGAAGGCTTCCTTTTCGGCTACAACCCGCTCCAGGTTACCTTCACGCCAGCAGGTTTTGCATAGCAACTGCCACCCCTGATCCACCTCGCCATAGACCAGGGACGGAAGCAAGCGCCACCTCCTGGCAACTGATAAGAACAGATACTACACTTGATCTTAGCCAAAAGGCAGAGAAGCGAAAAAAAGCCTAAAAAAAGTACTGTAGCCATCACATGTATGAACGAGTGATCATGAATTTATAAAATTTTACTTCATAGAGTTAAGAAACGCTTTAAATCTAAAACTGCATAAGTAAACCTCAGTGTATTTTAAGAACAAAAATCTTACTGGGGTTTTCGTGGCTCCAACAGTCATACCCATACCTAAGAAAATAGATGCTCTGTTGGCCACTCCTGCTTCCATTGCATGTCTTTATGTAACTGTGGGCTATGACCCAGATATACAGTGGTGTGAAAAAGTGTTTGCCCCCTTCCTCATTTCCTGTTCCTTTGCATGTTTGTCACACTTAAGTGTTTCGGAACATCAAACCAATTTAAACAATAGTCAAGGACAACACAAGTAAACACAAAATGCAATTTGTAAATGAAGGTGTTTATTATTAAAGGTGAAAAAAAATCCAAACCATCATGGCCCTGTGTGAAAAAGTGATTGCCCCCCTTGTTAAAACATACTATAACTGTGGTTGTCCACACCTGAGTTCAATTTCTCTAGCCACACCCAGGCCTGATTATTGCCACACCTGTTCACAATCAAGGCATCACTTAAATAGGAGCTGCTTGACACAGTAAGGTCCACCAGAAGATCCTTAAAAGCTACACATCATGCCGAGACCCAAAGAAATTCAGGAACAATTGAGAAAGAAAGTAATTGAGATCTATCAGTCTGGAAAGGGTTATAAAGCCATTTCCAAAGCTTTGGGAATCCAGCGAACCACAGTGAGAGCCATTATCCACAAATGGCGAAGACATGGAACAGTGGTGAACCTTCCCAGGAGTGGCCGGCCGCCCAAAATTACCCCAAGAGCGCAGCGACGACTCATCCAAGAGGTCACAAAAGACCCCACAACAACGTCCAAGGAACTGCAGGCCTCACTTGCCTCAGTTAAGGTCAGCGTTCATGCCTCCACCATCAGGAAAAGACTGGGCAAAAATGGCCTGCATGGCAGAGTTCCAAGGAGAAAACCACTGCTGAGCAAAAAGAACATCAAAGCTCGTCTCAATTTCTCCACAACACATCTTGATGATCCCCAAGACTTTTGGGACAACATTCTGTGGACCGATGAGACAAAAGTGGAACTCTTTGGAAGGTGTGTGTCCAAGTATATCTGGCGTAGAAGGAACACTGCATTTCAGAAAAAGAACATTATACCAACAGTAAAATATGGTGGTGGTAGTGTGATGGTCTGGGGCTGTTTTGCTGCTTCAGGACCTGGAAGACTTGCCGTGATAAAAGGAACTATGAATTCTGCTGTCTACCAAGGGATCCTGAAGGAGAATGTCCGACCATCTGTTCGTGTACTCAAGCTGAAACGAACTTGGGTTCTGCAGCAGGACAATGACCCTAAACACACCAGCAAGTCCACCACCGAATGGCTGAAGAAAAACAAAATGAAGACTTTGGAGTGGCCTAGCCAAAGTCCTGACCTGAATCCTATTGAGATGTTGTGGTATGACCTTAAAAAGGCCGTTCATGCTCGAAAACCCTCTAATGTAACTGAATTAGGACAATTCTGCAAAGATGAGTGGGCCAAAATTCCTCCAGGACGCTGTAAAAGCCTCATTGCACGTTATCGCAAACGCTTGGTTGCAGTTGTTGCTGCTAAGGGTGGCCCAACCAGTTATTAGGTTTAGGGGGCAATCACTTTTTCACACAGGGCCATGATGGTTTGGATTTTTTTTCACCTTTAATAATAAACACCTTCATTTACAAATTGCATTTTGTGTTTACTTGTGTTGTCCTATTGTTTAAATTGGTTTGATGTTCCGAAACACTTAAGTGTGACAAACATGCAAAGGAACAGGAAATGAGGAAGGGGGCAAACACTTTTTCACACCACTGTAGAACCACTCCCACTGGTAGAAAATCATCTTAAAGGTTTTTTTTTTTATATAATGTGAAGTGTTAGAGCCCCTGAGAAGTTTTTTTATAGCTGTCTATGGATTGACCATCACTATTAGTCTTGGTGACTATTATCTCCAGTATGGAAAGTAATAGAAACTCCAAAGCATGTGAGCTTTCACAAGATCTGGTGGGTGAAAAATTGCCAATAGGCAAACCTGTTCTGGTTTGTTGACTTAGAGGGGATATACCCAAGCTTCTTTTACTTCCCGCTGTGTCTCTGGGACAGAAATTGAAGAGAAATTACCCAAAGGCACATGGACAGCAACATTTTTTTTTGTTCTACATACATTTTAAAACAAAGTGGACAGGCAACAGCTAGCTTGGATCTGGCTTAGGAGACAAGCTGATTTGCATTGCAACAGCCTTCCCGGATTTAAAAACTAACACAAAATTGTCAAGAGGTTATATTTATAGATACAAATAGATCAGCAATTAGGAGCTACAAAAAAGTTTTGTTGAGATTGAAGTTCTTCTTTTCATCTGAAAATTCTAAAAGAGTGAGATTAGTTTAAACAAGAAAATAAAAAAAAAAAGATGAAAAAGGTTTCCTGATGGCTAAATAGGATTGCACTATAATAAACCTGAGTACTTCACAGCTGACAGGTTTGTTTTTGCAACTTTACAACCCTTTTCCTAACCTTCAGCACACAACACAGACTCTTTAATAGATGTAACGATTACGCATTTGCTCCAAGGAAGACGCAATTTTGATACTTTCTTCAACTTCATTTGTACTCGCAGTAAAAGTGAATGAAATGGATCTTTTCGGCTATTATGAATCAATGATGCATACCTAACTACTAAATTCAAGGATTACAGAAAGAATATTGTTTCAAAATGATTGTTTTCTCATCTCGTAGGATGTAATTAATTGAGGAATAGAAAGGCACAATGACGACTCAAGTATTTGTATTCCGACAGCTTGGTTTTACAGAGTTAAAGAGCGGTAAAATGTATGCAGAGAACTAGAAAAAGACAATGACAAAGTGCAAACCAATTTTCATTGGCACAATTTATGGACATTACCAGATTGGCACACATGGCCAAATGTTTAAGAGAATCAGAACTAGCCAGTTTAGTAGTAATCGTACGAGGCAAGTTGGAGAAGGTCACCTCAACAAGCATTGTTCAGAGTTGGTCTGCTACCTTTCCAACAGTGATGCAAGGAAGTATCATCAAGAGACATTGTTTTCATCAAGCCTTAGGCCAGCCATGGATGGCCAAGATTCGAACCATGTAAAGGCAGACTCGAACAACTTGGTTACAATCAGCCTGCTGGATTGTGCATACGATTATTGATAGGGGCTGGTATAACCGATACCAATAATCACTGTCTTCCCCTGGCTTTTCCTGCTCCCTGCCAGGAGAAAATAATGGCTCATGGTTGTAGGAAACAAGTTTGATCCATGTATGGCCTGCCTTAGGTCCCTTTGTGCATTTTTACTGTGATTATATTAACACAGATTGCTCAAGCCCTAAAGTAGGGGCAGGGTTTGTTTACCCAAAATGCATTTGATGTATCTGATGCTCCTAACCATTACATGCTTCAAAAAGTCCTCAAGGAGATCATCTTTTGTTCCAGGTGCTCTTTCTGACAAATTCAAGAACTTACTATATTATGAGGAACATCTACTGTAGGTATTCCTTCCGAAAAATAGCAGCATAGTTCCTGTGCCTAGGTACACAATGTGCCTTTAGTCACATATCTGCAGTGTGTGATTCTCGAGCATTGCTGCCTCTTACTGCTAGTCTCAGGAGACTTGGAGTTAGATTTGCTGATATTACACTATTGTGCAATTCATTGTTCTCCTTGCTGTAGAGAAAGCAGCAGTGCAAGGATCTCCTTTCTTTGCTTCTTTCATCCTTTGGATCTGTGCTTTCTGAACCTGTCCTGATGCAGCTTGATTATTTCTCCATCAGTCATTAGGCCACCATTACTGACATAAGGGCTCAAAGTACTGCCTATACCAAGATAGTTTCCACCACAGAGAGACATGATGTGGAACAAGGCATGGTAAATCAATAAAGGGGAAAAGATCAGCTGCAGAGAGACCACATGCAATACTGATGATGACTAGTCCTTTGTCTTCTGCTTGCTTATTGGGGGGTATAGGTTGCACATTTTAGGTCCTCCTTACATGAATAAGGAATAAGGAATGTGTTTTAATTCTCTACATTGGATTTTTTGATTGTGTGGTGAAGAGACTTTGTCTTAATAAATACTCTTATTAGAAAGGGGTGACTCTAAAGCCAGTTTGACCAGAGTTATTACTTCAATACTTACAGTAGATGTAAACCTTATCATAAACAATTGCCAATTACATTTTTACTACATACCAATGTTTAATAAAATACTCTTTAAACTTTTTTTATCCTTCATGGTATCACAGAACTGCTGATTTCCAGCACCCTCCTTGCAACCAACTCCTTTCTTCATGCATGCACTTCAGTGTTGTTGCATTGCATTTCTCAGAGCAGGTTTCCTGTTTGTATGCAGGTGCAATCTACCTTCTACACTGAAGGTGGTGCTCACCCGCAGGGGACGTGCAGCTGGAGAGGAAGTCAAGAGGAACATAGTTCCTCTATGGTTTCCTGGGTCACGGGGTAAGTTATCCGGTTGGATACTGCTGCCGGATGTGATTCTAGGAGCCATCTTGGGTCAGGCAAAGCATATTGAGGGCCCTGGCTCACTTTATGCGAGTGTGTAGAATAGGGAAAGGTACCCCGTCTGTTAGGAACAGTACTAGCGGTAGGGAGAGGTTCCTTATGACAAGGGAAAGTGTAGGGTCGCAACTCCTCTGGGCATCATTGCACTTGGGCACAAGACGGCCAGGCCGTATTCTGCTCTCTTAAAGCGGAGCTCCACCCTAAAGTGGACCTTCCGCTCATCGGAACCCTCCACCCCTCCGGTGCCACAATTGTCACCTTTCAGGGCGGAGGGGGGTGCAGATACCTGTATAATACAGGTATCTGCACCAACTTCCAGGCATAGATAGCTGCAGATTCTGCGGCTTTTATGCTACTTCCTGCGGGGCCCCCACTGTCTACTGGGAAACACACGGATCCCAGAGACAGCAGGGGCCGTCCTTATTGCACAGCGCGACTCTCCACAATCCCACAAGGTGCCAGCTCTGTTTGCAACAGGAACTGAAGTAGAAAAGATGTAGCTGGATAGCCGCACTCCAAATTATTCAACTTTAATTCAAAAATGTAATAGAAGTAGTAGGGAACCGGGAAGTGAAGACGCAAGGCTTCACTTCCTGATTCCCATACTGAAGATGATCGAAGAGCTGATCGAAAGATCGGGCTTCGGGTGCTGACATCGCGGGCGCGCTGGACAGGTGAGTGTCCATATTTTAAAAGTCAGCAGCTGCAGTATTTGTAGCTGCTGACTTTTAAAAAAAAAATGTTTTCGCTGGACTCCCTCTTTAATAGACACTCAGTTTGTTAGTCCAGCTGAAACCTGCTCTCTTCATCTTATAAACCATGAGTTCACCCAATTGGGCAGCCTTCCCATTGGGTTTGTTGTGACTGTTGTTGCATTACTTCAATACAAGTTTTTCTTAGGACCTGAATGTGTGAAATGTTGCTGCTAAACCATGCTGCACCCCACCTACATGTTGGTGACAACAGTGGACCATGCCTGCATAGCGTGTATTGAAAAGACAACTTGTAGTCTCGATCGGAAGTCTGTATGACGTGGTGACACTGATGGACCATGCCTGTTCAAAGTCTGGTGAAAAGTCAACTTGTAGTCTCCACCGGAAGTCCTTATAACATGGTAAAAACCAAAGTTAGAGTTTGGAGACAGGGACAGAGCATTGTCATTTCGTAACAAGTGCCTGAACAAGGACCTTCATGGCAGGATCACTAGGTAGTATTTTATTAAAATCTGTAGATTTAAACATATTGTTTTTAATAACAGGTCAAAGCTTATATTAGATTTTAGTGATTGGATATGCTTCTACTTTAGATGACTTTATTGTATTAAAGTCTCAGACACATAGTCCAGATTTTTATCTCTTATGTTTTAAGCTTGTGTATCATGTATGGTGAAAGGGATAAGCTCAGCCCTGAAATGCTAACAGAACTTGTAGCTCATTAAATGATGAACATCTGAAAATGTACCTTAGATCTCACCATCTGTTAAAGGAAAAGAATAATGACTATCTCTGTGGGGATACATTTCACAGTGATGTAGTTTGTTCCAGAAAATGCCAACATCCATTTGCATCTTTATCAATGTTTGACAGTAACCTTGTTGGGAATTTGCAGCCCACACCTGGAGCAGAGTCTTAAGAGGTTAAAAGATCAAGATCCCCTTTAAATAAAATTATTTTACAAAACACCATTTATTCCATAATACCATTTTCATATTCTATCCACACAGTAAAATACCAAAGTAATAACCAGTAGCGTATTTTATGTACAAAGACACTTCAACAACGTAAGACTGACTATATCCCACCATGGAGGTGATCCATACAGGTCATTGTGATGTAAGATACCTTCTTGCTAGATGAAGATAGCAACACTTTTACTATATATTAAAGTTGAATATAATGGTCGAACAGCTAAATACACAGATAAAATACATATACTGGAGTTTTTTTTATCTGACAATGTATTTGTTTTTTTGTCTATCCCTTTATGAGATTTAAAGTGGATGTAAACCCACTCTCATCCTTTCTAAACTACTGAAATATTGGTTATCTAGAAGGATATACATGCCTCCTGCATGTATACTTATCTGTCAAATGTCTCCCCTCTGTCTGCTATGAGACCCGAAAAACTGCAGATTTTGTGGGTGGGTCTGTTTTCCAGGGCTCAGTGGGTGGAGTCGTGATGTCAGTAGACTCCCCGCCCACCTCTACACTCCCCTTATCAACATGTATTTTCTCCTGTGTATTACTTACACTGAACTTCTGTTATGATCACTAACATCCAGTCAAAACCCAGAAAAGTCCCCACATGACTTCAGCATGCCAAATCATGCTGAGGTGTGGAACAGCCAATCCTTGCAGAGCAGCAGAAAAAAGGAGTGGGAGGGAATTAAAAAATAATTCATGTCTCTTTTGCCGCGTACACACGATCGAAATTCTCGTCGGAAAAAACTCTGACGGTTTTTCCGACGGAATTCCGACGGAATTCCGCTCAAGCTGTGTTGCCTACACACGATCACACCAAATTCCGACGGTCAATAACACAGTGGCATAAAACGTGTTCGACAGCACTATAAAAGGGAAGTTTAATGCTTCCAAGCATGAGTCGAATTGTTTCCGAGCATGCATACACACGATCGGAAAATCCGATAGAAAGGTTTTCCTTCGGAAAAATTGAGAACAGGTTCTCAATTCAAAGTCCGTCGGAAATTCCGACAGAAAAAGACCGTTGGGCATACACACGGTCGGAAAATCCGATGAAAAGCTCCCATCGGACTGTTTCCATCGGAAATTCCGACCGTGTGTACGCGGCATTAGGCTAGTGCACGAGATATGTAAATCACCTGTCACTCACAGCAAGGGGGAGGATTTGACAAAGTTTTTCTCTGTCAAGATTTATCTCACTGAACAATAAAAGAGGAATGCTCAGAGCTGGATTAACTCTTTGTGGCAAGACTGGGCTCAAATGATAGGAAATCTTATACTCTACATTATGACATCATCGACCATAGTGAAAAGAAAATTCAAAGGAGCAGGATGGAAAATCTTTCTTGAATGAACAAAAATGTATCTGTTAATATGGCTTTCATTCAGGAAAAATCATACATATTGTAATGCACATGTTCTAGGCACAAATGAAACCAGTTTAATATGTCTGGGATAACATTCAAGTAGCAGGTCTTGAAGAAATTTTAGGGACTTCCAAACAAAATGAGTTGACTCAGTTATGGTAGTTGACTCAGTCATGGCAAGGTCAGATAGTCTGATGAATCATTTTTGAGACTTTCCGTACGACGTTCAAAAAAAATTCTCCTGGTGTATGAACAGCTTTACAAGGGCTTTGCTTGTAAGAGCTTACAATCCAAAAGAGAGGAGCAAGTGATGCAAAAGGTTGTGTTGGGAGTTGTAACACCTACTTACTTAAGATGGCCATAGATGGAGCGATTTTCTTTAATGCATAGGTTTCAGGAAAGAAAATCGCTTGATTCCCCCATTACAGTCAATATTGATGGGGAATCCCTCCCGTGGGGCCATTGTGCACTCTTGGGGGGAGCAGTTCCAGCCAGGAGAGTTACAGTGATTATTGCCGCTATTTACTAAAACTTGTGCACTCAGAATCTGTTACAGCTGTGTATAGTAGCCAATCGGCTTCTAACTTCAGCCTATTCAGTTAAGCTTTGACAATAGGACATGGAAGCTGATTGGTTTCTATGCAGCGCTGCACCAGATTTTGCACCCTGTCCTTCTTCACTGCACCACCACATATGACTCTCCCTTGAAATGCTGAGAATACTCCTAGGATGCATTTAGTGAGCCAAAGAATAATAAGCAAGAGTGTTCATTTGCATACCCAAAGCTAAAAAGGTTAATGCTGCATACCACTTTGAAGAAGAAAATGCCTTTTTTACCTTTGGATATTATGAGAGAATGCCAAAAAACGCTAAGGTTTCAAGGGGACACCCTCTGACGAGCAGGCGCTATTGTTTTTGTAAAATTAAGTTGCCTGAAGCCACACCGGTACCAGTCCAGCTGGGTTGCACTGGGTTCTCCTTGACCGCAGGTGTCACTGTCACCGCCGGCAAGAGTAGAAACGCAGTCTAGCTGGATGCATTGAATACCATTTATCTCTCGGAACCAGCCCAGTGGGAGTGTTTTCCTCTTGTGCATTCTGGGGGGTGGTATTTAAGGTACCGACACCATGTTCCGGAGAGAGATTTTTCTGTCTGTTTGGTTCTGGTGGAGATGGCCCTGGCCTGAGGTGCGAAGCTATGCATCCTGTGTCTCGGGGCTGGCTGGCAACTGAAGAACCCCAGGGGAGGACTCTTTCAGGAGAAGACCGTGCGCAAGGCTGGTTTCTCTGAGCCTGGATCAACACTCATACGGTATCGCCGGATCAGCTGAGAGAAACTGGTACCGTATGTCAGTTCTTTAAATTCATCCACATCCCTCAGTAACGCTCAAGTGAAACTCACAAGTCTGTGGCAGACACTTTACCGAGCATCCTACCGGCTCCTAGGCCTAATGAGAGAGGCCTATCCGGGGGGTTGTTGGATCGAGTTCGTGGAACAGTTTTATCCTCTGGATTCTCCTAATACCTTCATCCTGCAATTTAAATGCCTGAACTCACCCATAACCCTCTACCCTTCATTAAGAGACTTTGTCTTTTGTTTTTTCTAAATAAATAACCCAAAAGAGGATTCAGTGTCAGTTTCAACATTGTTTGGGCCATTTTTCACGGGATACCCAAGACGGAGCTACAGCAGGTGAGGTAACGGTAAACCCAAATAAAACCAGCAGCTCCTTCGGGGGTCAGTGCAACACAAATAAATCCATGCCTCTAAAATGTGTCAGCCACCAACTGTCACGAGGCCTCCAAAGCATTTATTTAGGATGGCTCAATTCTTCTGAAAACCCAGACACAACAATCAACTGCAATAACAGAATCACAAATGCATGGAGTTCTGCTTGATGTTTTTAATCCTCCAACTTAGACCTCTTTCACACGGACGATCCGTTCGGGTCTGACTGTCAGTTTTTTAGGCGGACCTGAACGGATGCTCCATAGACCTCTATGGAGAGACAGATGTCAGCGGTGACATGTCCGCTGACATCCGACCCGCTCCGATACGAAAAAGTGTGACGGAGGAAAAACCTACTTTTCCATCCGTCTGAGGATCCATAGGGGAAAGCGGCGCTCTGACAGGTCTGTCCCTGCACAGTGTACAGAGACGGACCTGTCAACTGCTTCCTCAGTGGGGATCGGCGGAGTGATCCCCCTCTGAGCAGAGCGGGCCCCGTACACGTCCGTGTGAAAGAGCCCTAAGGCTTTCAAATGAGGCATTAATTTACTTTACTGCGAGTAGAGGAGAGCCGATCGGCTGCTCTCCTGACAGGGGGGGGGTCTGTGCTGATTGTTTATCAGCGCAGCCCCCCCTCGGATGCCCACCCAGGACCACCAGGGATTGCCACCACACTGGACCACCAGGTATGCCACCCTAGACCACCAGGGAAATGCCAATCAGTGCCCAGGCAGCTGCCAATCAGTGCACATCCCCAATGCCTGCCAGTGCCATCAGTGATGCCTAACAATGCCATCTATCAGTGCCACATATCAGTGCCACTATCAGTGCCCATCAGTACCCAGCAGTGCCCCCTATCAGTGCCACCCATAAGTACCCATCAGTGCAGCCTTTCAGTGCACATCAGTGTTGCCTATCACTGCCCACCAGTGCCACCCATGAGTGCCCACCAGTGCCGCCTATCAATGCTCATCAGTGCTGCATATCAGTGCCACCCATCAGTGTCACCTACCAGTGCCGCCTATCAGTGCCCATCGTCAGTGCCCATCGTCAGTGCCACCTCATTGGTGCCACCTCATCGTTAGGAACACCTTCTTAAATTGACAGGACTAATCTATGTACCACATGAGCACATACTGTAGCCAGTCTGTGGGAGCCAGAATTATTGTTGAGTGGTAGGGGATCAAATACTTATTTTACTCACTGAACTGCAACTCAATTTATAAAATTTGTATCATGTGTTTTTTTCTGGATTTTTAGTTGATATTCTGTCTCTATTATTTAATATAAACCTATGATAACATTTATAGACCTTTCATTTCTTTGTAAGTGGGCAAACTTACAAAATCTGCAGGGGATCAAACAATTATTTTCCCCACTGTAGATAGATAGATACAGTGCATGCGGAAAGTATATTCACAGCGCTTCACTTTTTCCACATTTTGTTAATGTTACAGCCGTACTCCAAAATGCATTAAATTCATTATTTTCCTTAAAATTCTACAAAAAATATTCCATAATGACAACATAAAAGAAGTTTGAAGTCTTTGCAATTTTATAGAAAAAAAAAAAAAAAACGTCACATGTAAATAAGTATTCACAGCCTTTTCCATTACACTCAAAATTGAGCTCAGGTTTCTACAACTTGATTGGAGTCCACCTGTGGTAACTTCAGTTTATTGGACATGATTTGTGAAGGCACACACCTGTCTATAAGAGGTCCCACAGTTAACAGTGCATGTCAGAGCACAAACCAAGCCATGAAGTCCAAGGAATTGTCTGTAGACCTCTGAGACAGGATTATATCGAGACACAAATCTGGGGAAGGGTGCAGAAAAATGTCTGCAGCATTGAAGGTCCCAATGAGCACAGTGGCCTCCATCACCCGTAAATGAAAGAAGTTTGGATACACCTCTTCCTAGAGCGGGCCGCCCAGCCAAACTGAATGATCGGGGGAGAAGGGTCTTAGTCAGGGGAGGTGACCAAGAACCTGGTGGTCACTCTGACAGAGCTCCAGAATTTCTCTGTGGAGAGAGGAGAACCTTCCAGAGGACCAACCATCTCTGCAGTACTCCATCAATCAGGCCTGTATGGTAGACTGGCCAGACAGAAACCACTCCTCAGTAAAAGGCACATGTCACCCACCTGTTGTTTGCCAAACGGCACCCGAAGGACTCTCAGATCATGAGAAACAAAATTCTCTGGTCTGATGAAACAAAGATTGAACTCTTTGGCCTGAATGGCTAGAGTCATGTCTTGAGGAAACCAGGCACCACTCATCACCTGACCAACAACATCCCTACAGTGAAGCATGGTGGTGGCAGAATCATGCTGTGGGGAGGTTTTTTAGTGGCAAGAACTGGGAGACTAGTCAGGATCAAGGGAAAGACGAATGCAGCAATGTACAGAAACATCCTTGATGAAAACCTGCTCTGGTCCTCAGACTGGGTCGAAGGTTTATCTTCCAACAATACCCTAAACACTCAGCCAAGACAACAAAGGAGTGGCTACCAGACAACTCTGTGAATGTCCTTGAGTGGTCCACCCAGAGCCCAGACTTGAACATGATTGAACATCTCTGGAGGGATCTGAAAATGGCTGTGCACCGACGTTCCCCATCCAACCTGATGGAGCTTACGGGGTCCTGCAAAGTAGAATGGGAGAAACTGCCCAAAAATAGGTGTGCCAAGCTTGTAGCATCATATTCAAAAAGATTTGAGGCTGTAATTGGTGCCAAAGGTGCTTCAACAAAGTATTGAGCAAAGGCTGTCAATACTAATTTTTTTATTATTATTTATAATAAATTTGCAAAGATTTCAAACAAAATTCTTTTACGTTGTGATTATGGGGTATTGTTTGTAGAATTTTGAGGAAAGTAAAGAATTAATAAACAATAATCCATTTTGGAATAAGGCTGTAACCAGGGGCGTTGCTAGGTCTATAAAAGATCTGGGGCTAGAGCCCATAGCAGCGTAGTAAAGAAAGTCATATGCTTGGGCGGGCATACACATGTACATACAGTAATATACGTGTGTGTGTGTATATATCTCCAGAGAACCCCCCACTTACAGCAGGGTCCCCAGAGAGCCCCCCCCCTTACATCAGGGTCCCCAGAGAGCCTCCCCCTTGCATCAAGGTCCCCAGAGAGCCCCCCCACTTACATTAGGGTCCCCAGGGAGCCTCCCACTTAAATCAGAGTCCCCAGAGAGCCTCCCCTCCCCTTGGGGACCCCTGCAGAGACTCAGGGCTATGGGCCCCAGATTCGGGGCTATAACCCCAAAAGCCACCCCCTAGCGACGTCACTGGCTGTAACATAACAAAATGTGAAAAAAGTGAAGCACTGTAAATAATTTCCGGATGCACTGCAGATAAGATAATAATAATAATATGAATAAATATATAAATAGATAGATAGATAGCTATAGACAGACAGATAGATAGAAACCTATTGAACAATATTATAAGTATCAGTATTGGGATGGGTATTACACCAGCATATCTACCTATATATATGTAATGAAAAGAACCCTAATAATGACATAATTACCTCTCATGTTATACATCTGGTGGAAATGTTTTGTCCAGCAATTTCCACACAAGACAAGCTTCAGAAATAAAAGCTATAAAATTAACAAGAACAAATTGGCCATCTAATCCCCTCTGCTTAAAAAATGTAGAATTCTTCTAATCCTTGGCCTACATTCATGGGAATAAGAACACAACAATAAACAGTAGTGCATTAAGATTAGGAGATGGTTGACTGCTGCAAACTATGTGTTGTTTTTGGATGTCACCTTAAACTATTGTGCTTTGGCCTTGTGCTGTGTGTGTGGTCCTTTGTATAAGACGGTTTTGTCACAGCTCTTCGACTTAAACACAACAATCTTTTTTCATGCTCAGAGAGCAAACATATCAGTTGGGAAGCTCGAGATATTTAAAATAGAAACAGATAATCAGGAAAAATATCAGGGTATGTGCATTATTTTTTTGTGATTTATGGCAAAACCTACACTGAAGGTTATGAATCTGATCCCCACAGCTGAGAATAAAAATAGCCACACACATTACAATCTGATTGTGCATTCTACTAGGTTTAGGTTAAAAAAAATATTTTGCAATAAAAATGTAAGTTTTAGTGTGAGGTATCTACATGAGGGGGTGTAAGTCTTACCAATCAGCAGACTATGAGTTTTGAGGAACATTTTCCAACTTAGAAAAAAAAAAATCACAGTTTCAGCTTATCTATTCATTGCATCTTACCACAGGGTACATTTTTTGCTTCTACTCAGAAATTTCAAGAAGGATAATAATTTTTTTAATTTTTTATACTTCAACATCTTGCTGCCTGGCCTATAGCAGGCTGACGGATGCCCTGATTATCAGTGCAGCCCCATCAGTGCCCATCAATGCAGCATATCAGTGTCCATCAGTGCAACATATCACTGACGCATATCAGTGCCCATCTGTGCTGCATATCAGTACAGCCTATCAGTGCCCATCAGTGCAGCATATCAGTGTCCATCAGTGCAACATATCACTGACGTCTATCAGTGCCCATCATTGCTGCATATCAGTGCAGCCTATCAGTGCCCATCAGTGCAGCATATCAGTGTCCATCAGTGCAACATACCACTGATGCCTATCAGTGCCCATCAGTGCTGCATATCAGTGAAGCCTATCAGTGCCCATCAGTGCAGCATATCAGTGTCCATCAGTGCAACATATCACTGACACCTACCAGTGCCCACCAGTGCTGCATATCAGTGCAGCCTATCAGTGCCCATCAGTGCAGCATATCAGTGTCCATCAGTGCAACATATCACTGACGCCTATCAGTGCCCATCAGTGCTGCATATCAATGTAGTCTATCAGTGCCCATCAGTGCAGCATATCAGTGTATATCAGTGCAACATATCACTGACGCTTATCAGTGCCCATCAGTGCCCATCAGTGCTGCATATCAGTGCAGCCTATCAGTGCCCATCAGTGCAGCATATCAGTGTCCATCAGTGCAACATATCACTGATGCCTATCAGTGCCCATCAGTGCTGCATATCAGTGCCCATCAGTGCAGCATATCAGTGTTCATCAGTGCAACATATCACTGACGCCTATCAGTGCCCATCAGTGCTGCATATCAGTGCAGCCTATCAGTGCCCATCAGTGCAGCATATCAGTGTCCATCAGTGCAACATGTCACTGATGCCTATCAGTGCCCATCAGTGCTGCATATCAATGCAGTCTATCAGTGCCCATCAGTGCAGCATATCAGTGTATATCAGTGCAACATATCACTGACACCTATCAGTGCCCATCAGTGCTGCATATCAGTGCAGCCTATCAGTGCCCATCAGTGCAGCATATCAGTATCTATCAGTGCAACATATCACTGACGCCTATCAGTGCCTATCAGTGCTGCATATCAGTGTCCATCAGTGCAACATATCACTGACGCCTATCAGTGCCCATCAGTGCTGCATATCAGTGCCCATCAGTGCAGCATATGAATGCTGCCTATCAGTGCAGCCTCACCAGTGCACATCAGAGAAGAAGAAAAATAACTTATTTGCAAAATTGTATAACAGAAATTAAGCAAAGGGTTTTTGTTTTTTTTCAAAAGTTTCGGTATTTTTAATTTTTTTTAGCAAAGGATAAAAAACCCAGTGGTGATTAAATACCACCAAAAGAAAACTCTATCTGCCTCAAAAAATGATAAAAAAAAGTAATATGGGTACAGTGCATGGCCGCACAGTTGCCATTTAGAGTGTGAGAGAGTTAAAAGCTGAAAATTGGCCAGGGCAGGAAGGGGTGAAAGTGCCCAGTATTGAAGTGGTTCAAGGTGGCCAGTCGTGGAAGTTATACTACTAATTCCAACATCGCTAGGGACAATCAAATGGGTGTGTGTTTACTAACAAGTGATTATGAACCCTTCAAAAGCATCAGAAGAAACATTGGGAAGATCTCTGTTCAACCAGGTGCCAAATCTTTCCCTTCTTTATGGACAACTTACACCATGTACAGTAGGTGCTGCATCTTTGATGTTGAGACATAGAGAACCTTATCATCAAAGGCTACAGAGAGGACAGACATAAGTCTCGTCATCCATTTCTAATCCAAGTAAAGGTATAGGTAGGATCTCAGATATAACAACATTGTGTACAACGTCTATATTGCTGTTTGCTATGGTGCTGTACGAAACATCAGAACATCAATAAAAACAGGTTGCATCCCTTGCCAAGTGCCCAAATATTTTTTCAAACATGTAAAAAAAATACACAGACCATTAAAACTAGACGCAAGTCTGAAGGACTAATTAAAAGCTGGACTATAGTATAAATGAGCTGTAGATGGAGAAGAACAGCTTTTGGAATACCCTTGTGCTGCAGTGACAACAGCTTGATCTCTTGTATCTATCTGTTGGTAGTAAAGGTTTATCTCAGCTCCAGGCATCAAGTGATTAGCAGGATTAGCACAAAATATGTAGAACTAGTTAAGCGGTGACTGGTGTGTCTCTCATTTAAATGTCTGGCAACCTTGGCTTGTCCATATGGACAGTATTTTGTAAAAAATACAATGACTAATTAATCCTGGGCTGTAAAAGTTCATGCAGCAGGACTTATGTTAAAAGGTCATTGGTGGGGTAGCACTTGTAATGGGGCGATCTGGGCAAAAATAAATAACAGTGAATGGGGCTACAGCTCCTATAGATAATGTGTCAGTGTGGTACCATCTTGCTGACTGTACCTTACCTGCAGTAGGCATCAAGATCAGGTGCAAATGGCCCCTTTTGAACTGCCGTTCACTAACTTGAAAGCTGCAGTTCAGGAAAAATCCCATAATTAGATATGGAATAGTTACATGATCAATTAAAGTAGGCCTAATATAAAATAAAATTCTCTGCCCAACACCACTTTTCAAAATGAGCCCTGTACTAAGAGGGCTCTGCTATTGCCCCTCTTATTGTCCATCAGTGCAGACTTTTTGATCAAGGAGGGAGAACCAAAGTACTTAATTTCTTGCAGAAGATGATAGTGCCAATTTAGCAAAAACAGGTTTGTTTTAGGTAAAAAAAATTAAAAAAGCGGAAAATACTCACCTTTGCTGGACAAACCACTACTCTGAGCCCCATTGTAGATATTCACATGTCTAAATTCCTGGGGTATTTGGTCACATAGTTTCTTCTGTAGTGGAAGATAAGTCAGTCATTAGTAAGACTTCATCTGAAGTATACAGTTCAGTTTTGGGCACCAGTTCACAAAAAGGATATCAGGGAACTGGAGAAAGTGCAGAGAAGGGCAACCAAACTGATGCATGGAGGAGCTCAGCTATGAGGAAAGATTAGAGGAACTGAATTTATTCTCTCTTGAGAAGAGGAGATTAAGGGGGGATATGATCAACATGTACAAATATATAAGGGGTCCATATAGTGAACTTGGTGTTGAGTTATTCACTTTACAGTCAACGCAGAGGACAAGGGGGAACTCGCCTAGAGGAAAAGAGATTTTATCTCCAAATACAGAAAGGTTCCTACACAGTAAGAGCTGTGAAAATGTGAGATAGCCTTCCTCCAGAGTTGCTTCTGGCCAGCTCAGTAGATTGCTTTAAGAAAGGCCTGGATTCTTTCCTAAATATACCTAACATATTTGGGTACTAACATTTATAGGAAAAAGTTGATCCAGGGATCAACTGTGGGTATAGGATTGGGTATATGGGATTGTATGATATTATAACTAAATGGACTTGTCATTTTTTTCAACCTGACTAACTATGTAACTATGTAACCCTGACAATTCCCTTTAGGGTCCAGGTTTTTGTTTTTTTTCTAGTTAAAGTGATATTAAACACTTCAGCCCCGGAAGAAATGACCCCCTTCCTGACCATGCCATGACAAGCAGGTGACAGGAATCTGGCATTTGGTAGCAGTATTGATACTGCCACTTAATTAATGACGTAATTAGTCAATAATTAATGCCACCTAATTAATGACTTCCTGCTTCAGCAACTGAAGGTCCAGGCGTACAAGTAAACTGGCCATTTAGTTCAACCATTTGATGAAATGCGAACAGTCTAGCTTCAGATCTAAGACCAAAGTTCATCCATAGTTCCAATCGTCCATATTCTGTGACGTATGAAGAACCGTTGGTACTGACCTTCCGTTCTACTCTTTTAGTCTCTTGTCCCACAAATCACATCCAAACTTCTACAGCAAGATTTGAAAATGATTGGTGCCTGTCAGAAGTTTTCCATTGGTTGTTGTTTTATTATTTCTGTTTCCCAACAATCTGGATAATTGGCTTCTATGAAGAAATCTTCTACCTGTATTTATTTTCTTCAGCCCAGCCTATTTACATAATTAGGAGCCTCTGCAAAATACTTGGCGTCTGAAACCAAATGTTCCTATTACCATATATTTCTATAATTGATTTAACAAATGGATTTTTACTTCATGTAGTTACATTAAAGCTTATGTAAGCATAAGCTCACAAAATGCAGATATCAGGCTTTTAAAGTGGCCCTGCATTCACTTTAGAAATTATAAAGTATCAACAGATAAAAAAAAGGAGGGGATCCTTTGTCCACACTTGTAAACCCCGCAAAGCACCCGAGATAAACTGGGAACAAGAGAGATGTGTTAGATAATTCTCCATTTGGTTCTGTGGTTGAAAGCTCACAACTGCCCCTCCTATGTTGGTCTCTAATTATGATGTGTGGCCCATTTTAACCAATAGTGAGACCAAGCTCCCAACCACAGTTCCTGGTTGAGAATTTCTATTGGAGCCTCCTGAACTCCCAAGCCTTCTGCAAGGTGTGTAAGAGTAGAGCAAGGCATCTTTAGGTGCTGTCCTTCCATATCTGCTAAAAGCAATTCCAGGTAACAAACTAATCTGTGAGCTGAAGGTCCCTTTAAGTTAGCCTAAAGCTGAACTCCAGGCATTTGCACCCCTCTCACTGTTTGCCACACACGTGCACACACACAACTAGAGGGGATAGCTAAAAAAAAAAAATCTATGCTAAAACCGGTTTTTGTTCTCTAAAATCAGTAGTTACAGTATGTGATGTGTTGGGTCCACTTAGAGGAGAAAGGTCCTTCTTCGAGGGTCCAGGTCACTACTGACTTGCATTGCACGAAAGAAACAGTGTTGAGCAGGTAGGCGGTGTTTCTTATGTGTATTTTTTCATATAAACGCTTTTATTAAAGAGTAAAAGAAAGACATTACAAAAACAAAGAAGAATACAAACAGTAGTCGGGATGCAACCCATCTAGAATAGGATAGATGGCAAATATGTTGTTATGTTTTATCCTCTACGGCAGTGGTCATCAACCCTGTCCTCAGGGCCCACTAATAGGCCAGGTTTTATGTATTACCTTGGGAAGATGCAGACTATAATACTGCAATCACTGAGCAGCAAATGATATCACCTGTGATGTATTTCAGTTATCTTGCAAACCTGGCCTGTTAGTGGGCCCTGAGGACAGGGTTGATGACCACTGCTCTACGGTACCCAATATAGATTATAGACTACACTACTATGTGTAGATATGGCTAATTCAGTTTATAAAGGGAAAGGGTACAAAATCTTCAGAGTATGACCTTATCTAACCCTTAAACAGATCATAGGGCATTGGTACCAAACGGTGGTGCATCCTGTTTGACTAGATTAGAGAGAATGAAAGAAAATAGAGTTGTGCTAAGGTAAGAACCAAAACAGACCATAAGGGTTTATAGGTATGATAACCATACACAAATTACCTAAACAAACCTATGGGTAGCATTAAGTGTATTGAGAGATATTCTTATGTGCATTTCAAGGCTTTATTTTTATATAGACACTGTATGGATGGTCCGTAAAGGGAACACTTCATGACAGCAGCCATTGCTGACTTCTTTGGCTTCAGTACTGCAGTCACTATGTCACAGTCAGGGGTCAGGCTAGCAGAGAGGCTCCCACCAAACAGCTGTATAACTACACAAGCAGGTCATCCTGGTGGATGACACAGGCTAATCTGAGGTATTCTCCAGAACTCCTGATGGTGGAGATGGGTTTTGTGTGTGTGTTAGTACCAGGTCATGGTTCTCAGGAGGTGATCAAGCTGGGGTCCTGTAGCAGATATAGCAGGTGTATCAAGCAGAAGCATGGTCAGTAAATAGGAGGAGCGACGTGCTGACGTCACCGCGCGCAACGTCCCGTTGTACAGCATGGGCGTTAGTACTGCAGCCGGCCGGCCGCAATTTTTTACTCTTTTTAAATGTTTGTATGCACACTTTTTGTGTATAAATTTTAATAAACAAGCCCACAGGGCCTATGGTCCCTCTCTGGCATTTTTCTTTTCACATACGAGCCCCCATCATACCCACGGTGGGGTACTAAGAGCTTCAGCTATTGGTAAAAGGAATTTGGAGCCCACAGCCCAGCAGCCTGAATGGTACCTCCATACATTGGACGACGTGATAGGTCCAGCAACCGTGAGGAAAGGGCCCTGGCTGGGCAGTAGCCACAAGTTTGAAGTCTCTGGAAGCTGGTAAGCAGGCATTACAGACGGTGGTGGGATTGCTAGCATTACAGTCACCTCATTTACTGCCGTCACCATCGCTATTGGGACTGTCACTTTGCAGTGCACTTGTATTTGGAGTTTTTTTGCCTTCTGTTCACAGGATCATCTCTGGACTTTTCTCTGAGGCATCATATGTATTTTTATATATCTTTATAGATTTTTTGTTTGCAATTCACGTTTGCCACTATTTTTCACAGGATCATTTCTGGACGTTTTTTTTAGTCATTATATTTGTCTGCAATTTACGTTCATCATTATTTGTTTTGTGATTTTCACTATCACATTTTTTGTCATTTTTATTATTCTTATTATTTAAGTTTAGCGCAACCTTTTTTATTTCCCATACATTTCTGTGTAATATCGCACTTGGTGTTGCTGCTATAGGTTTTTCTTTTTTAGGTATTGTCCAGCGCAGTTTTCCAAGAGATAGTCAGTAAATAGGCCAAAATATCAGTATCAAGTGGTTGCAGGTTGGGAACAAGTGGAAGCATTGTGGAGGAACAAGCCAAAGGTCAGTAACGAATGGTAGTGGAGATAAGAACAGCTGGAGGTATGCAAAGGAGCAAGATATTGGCTGGAGAAAGCACAATAATCTGACAAACAGGAAGTGCAAAGGCATGGCTTAAATAGGAATTACATGAGAGGAGCAAGGAGTTCAAGGTTTACCAGAAACAAAGCATAAGACAAGAATATCCAAGGGTTCAGACAGGATGCTGTCCAGCATCTCAGGTGGCACAGCAAGGAAAGTGACTGCTGAACGCAGTTGATGGTTCAGATCCCGGTCCTGACACAATAAAAAATCTTATTGTAAAAAAAAAAAAAAATGAATGGTAGTGGAGATAAGAACAGCTGGAGGTATGCAAAGGAGCAAGATATTTGCTGGAGAAAGACACACAGTGGGGGAGATTTACTAAAGCTGGCCCACTTAGAATATGGTGCAACTGTGCATAGTTACCAATCAGCTTCTAACTTCAGCTTGTTCAATTAAGAATTGACAATTAAACCTAGACGCTGATTGGTTACAATGCACAGAGGCACCAGATCCTATGTCCACCAGTTTTAGTAAATCAACCCCACTGTCTCCAAACTAGAAGGCAAGTCATGACATTACAACCCAGGAAGTCTAAAGAAATGTTATGTATTTATTTCCAAACTTTTTGCCTAGATTTAACCTATTGGTCTTAATGGCTTTTTTTTTTTAGGAAATGTGGGATATAAATGTACAACTGCTTTATAGTCTATAGACATATTCACCGAAATGTGCTAGTTATTTTTATAAAATTACCTGAAATTCAAATTTTCTTAAACTTCCCATGATCTCCTGCATACCAACTAAAATAATTCAGCCTGACAGTGGGAGTGACTGGTGCAATGATAGAGGTAAGGTGGAGAACAAAAGTGAATGACACCTATGTTTTATATTCAGCAGCTAAAAAGATCAGATAGTTCTAGTTCAGTGTGTAGAAAAAGAATTAAAAAAAGAGGGCTTAGAGCCAAATATACAGTATTTTCAGAAATTCTACTATATGCCTGGTGCTCAACCTGTGGCCGGTGGGCTGCATGCAGCCCCTGGGTACTTGCATTAATATCTGATTTTCGCCAATTTTTTGGCTTTTTTCAATGCTTTTGTGCATTTTTTTAATGAAGCATATTTGAAACATTTTATATGTGTATTCAAGCTTTAGGCATTTTTGATAAGTAGGGGGAGGAGAACATTTCTTATAGGCTAAAAACACCTTGAAAATGAACAAAAATGTGCTCCCGTTCAAGTCTATGGGGTCCAAATTCT
Organism: Lithobates sylvaticus; assembly: GCA_028564925.1. NCBI lineage: Eukaryota > Metazoa > Chordata > Amphibia > Anura > Ranidae > Lithobates > Lithobates sylvaticus. Next base: position 40,882,105 of record CM053034.1, on the reverse strand, counting down.
GACCCAATTCTGACTCATGTAGATTTTAGGGTCTCAGGTCTCAAGATACAGGTGCCTAAATGCTCATATCTGAACAGCCAATTCAGATTTTGTGTGTTTTGTAGCTTTGAGTTAGAAAACACTAAGCCCCCGTACACACGGTCGGAAATTCCGACGGAAAATGTCCGAGCAGACCATGTTGTCAGAAAATCCGCCGTGTGTGGGCTCCATCGGATGTTTTCGAGATCCTGCTCTCAAATTTTCCGACAACAAAATCCGATCGGACTTTTTCTGATCGTGTGTGGAGAATTCCGATGGACAAAGTGCCACGCATGCTCAGATCAAATTACGAGACTAAAACTATTGGCTACTAGCCTCTACGTAGTTCCGTCGTACGCAACGAACGTCAACACGTTCAGAATGATCGGATTTTCTGACAACTTTGTCCGACCGTGTGTATGCAACACCAGTGTCGGACAAAATTAATCGGAAAAAATCTGACTGATTTTGTGGTCGCAATTTCCGACCATGTGGCTAAGGTGTGAATTGGCTTTATAGTCCATTGCTGACCTCACCAGTCAATAGTAAGATTGAAAAAGAGGTTGTAATGGCAGTGAGTTCCACCAGTCTCATGTAACATGTCCCCCGTCTTTACATGACTTCAATAGCATGTCTTCTAATATGGCAGATTTAGAAAATTAGATTAAAAACGTTCTTGGGAATGCATTGCACCATGCCGCCCAATGCAGCTGGTGTCAATGAACACTAAATGACGAAATGGCTTATATAGCAATTATAAATGATTATTTTAGTTTTTCTTTTCTAAAGTGGAGTTTTCTGTTAAAATGATGCTTATCTTTTTTTTTTTTTTTTTTTTAAATAAAGTTCCTACTTAAGCGTTGGAAAAATTCAAGTACTATAAAACAGGACAGACTTTTTTTGCTTTGTTTTTCTTCGGATTATATAGACTAAACTGCTACCATCAGTAGGAACTTCATTTGGGGTTATAATTAGGGTTTTGCGTTAAATCAGGACAGTTAAGCATGTCTGGCCTGGAGACTCTCTGTGCACTTAAATGAAAACCAGACTTTTGGCTCTCGCTATTGGCATCGTATGTAAACACAAGGTTTGTGCAGCAGAGGAGTGAGCGCACTTATTAAGTGAAAATGAACTTCTGCTTGCCAGTAAAAAAAGAGCACAGAGCTGTATAGAGAGATATATTGCTCACATCCATGTGTTATTGTTTAGGTTAACACTTTAGCCGAGCTTGGAGGCAACAAGGTAGCGCAATTTCTTTGCTGCTTATTTTATAGTTGTCAACATGTCTCTTAAACAGAGTATCAATTGAGAGGACTGAACACTGACTGGATGTTACAACCCCTGGCTCGCTCAATGCCGTTCTCAGGCTTGCAGTAATGTTTCGAAAAGGCTAATAACACACTTGCAGAAAGCGCTGGAAGAAAATTCTTTTTTTTTTTTTCGTTATGTCGCCGCAGAGCGCGGCATAGACGTTTTCCAGTGCTGTGGAATATAGTATTTCACTGGCTGAAACTCTCAAGGAAAATAGTAATTAAGTGTCATTCTGACCTGAGGTTATCAAAAGAAAGTCCCATCAGAATAATGTCATACGAAAAGAGGGGCTTTGTTTGTTGCCCCTGTGGTCATATATTTTTGATGGTCCCAGATTTACAGAGGCAATCACAGGATTTGATGAGTGTAGCGATAACATCGGTCTTTGGCTTACAACACTGACCACCTGCTAAATGGGATACTAATTCGAATTGCAATTCCCCATACACACGATTGGATTTTCCGACAACAAATGTTGGATGTGAGCTTGTTGGAGGAAAGTTGTCGGAAAGTCCGACCGTGTGTATGCTCCATCGAACATTTGTTGTCGGACTTTCCGCCAACAAATGTTGGCTAGCAGGTTCTCAAATTTCCCGCCAACAAATTTTTGTTGTAGGACTTTCCGATCGTGTGTACTCAAGTCCGTCGCAAAAAATGCGCGGATGCTTGGAATCAAGTACGAGCCGGAAGCGATCAGTCTTGTAAAACTAGCATTCGTAATGGAGATATCACGTACGTCTTGTACGTCACTACGTTCGTAATTGTTGGCCAATAGGGATGAGCCGAACACCCCCCTGTTCGGTTCGCACCAGAACCTGCGAACAGACCTAAAGTTTGTGTGAACTTTAGAACCCTATTAAAGTCTATGGGACTCGAACGTTCAAAATCAAAAGTGCTAATTTTAAAGGCTAATATGCAAGTTATTGTCATAAAAAGTGTTTGGGGACCTGGGTTCTGCCCCAGGGGAAATGTATCAATGTAAAAAAAAGTTTTAAAAACGTCAGTTTTTTCAGGAGCAGTGATTTTAATAATGCTTAAAGTGAAACAATAAAAGCGTAATATTCCTTTAAATTTCATACCTGGGGGGTGTGTATAGTATGTCTGTAAAGGGGCGCATGTTTCCCGTGCTTAGAACTGTCCCTGCATAAAGTGTAATTTTTGCAGGAAAAAAAGCTATTTAAAATCACTAGCGGCTATAATGAATTGTCGGCTCCCGTAATACAGAGAACAGTCATTGAAAGTCATTGATAAAAAAAAAGCGTGGGGTTCCCCCCAAATTCAATTGCCAGGCCCTTCAGGTCTGGTATGGATATTAAGGGGAACCCCGGGTCAAATTAAAAAAAAAATGACGTAGGGTTCCCCCTAAATATCCATACCAGACCCTTTAGGTCTGGTATGGATTTTAAGGGGAACTTCACGTCAAATTTAAAAAAAATGGCGTGGGGGCCCCCCTCAAAATCCATACCAAACCCTTATCCGAGCATGCAACCTGGCAGGCCGCAGGAAAAGAGGGGGGGAAGAGAGAGCCCCCCCCTCCTCAACCGTACCAGGCCACATCCCCTCAACATTGGGAGGATGCTTTGGGGGTCTGTGACCCCTCAAAGCACCATGTCCCCATGTTGATGAGGAGAAGGTTCTCATCCCCACAACCCTTGCCCGGTGGTTGTGGGGGTCTGCGAATCAAATCAATTTAACAAGGGGACCCCCAGATCCCGGCCCCCCCTGTTTGAAATGTTAAGGGGGTACAAAAGTACCCCTACCATTTCACAAAGGAATTTGTGATTTTGAGGGGGACCCCCACGCCATTTTTTTTTATTTGGCGTGGAGTTCCCCTTAAAATCCATACCAGACCTAAAGGGTCTGGTATTGATATTTAGGGGGAACCCCACGTCATTCGTTTTTTAAATTTGACCCGGGGTTCCCCTTAAGCCCCATACACACGGTCGGATTTTCCGATGGATTCTGTCCTATCGGACAATGTTGTCGGAAATTCCAACCGTGTGTAGGCACCATCGGACAGTTTCCATCGGATTGTCCGACGGACAAAGTTCTATCTCCTGCTGGATAGATTTTTCGACAACAAAGTCCGATCACACCAATTCCGATCGTGTGTAGCGAATTCCGACGGACAAAGTGCTACGCATGCTCAGATCACATTACAAGACCAAAGCTATTGGCTACTAGCCTCTACGTAGTCCCGTCGTAGGCAACAAACGTCACCACGTTCAGAATGATCGGATTTTCCGACAACTTTGTCCGACCGTGTGTACGCAACACCAACATCGGACAAAGTCCGACGGACATGATCCGACAGACCTGGTCCTCGGATAATCCGAGCGTGTGTATGGGGCTTTAATATCCATACCAGACCTGAAGGGCCTGGTTATTGAATTTGGGGGGAACCCCACACTTTTTTTTTTTTTTTGTATTACGGGAGCCGACAATTCATTAAAGCCGCGAGTGATTTTAAATAGCTTTTTTCCTTCAAAAATGACACTTTGTGCAGGGACAGTTCTAAGCACGGGAAACATGCGCCCCTTTACATGCATACTATACACACCCCCCAGGTACGAAATTTAAAGGAATATTACACTTTTATTGTTTTACTTTAAGCATTATTAAAATCACTGCTCCTGAAAAAACGGCTGTTTTTAAAACTTTTTTTTGCATTGATACATGTCCCCTGGGACAGGACCCATGTCCCCAAACACTTTTTATGACAATAACTTGCATATAGGCTTTTAAAATTAGCACTTTAAATTTCTCCCATAGACTTTTACAGGGTGCTCGCGGCTTTTCGAATTTGCCGCGAACACCCCAAATTGTTCGCTGTTCGGTGAACAGGCGAACAGGCAATGTTCGAGTCGAACATGAGTTCGACTCGAACTCGAAGCTCATCCCTATTGGCCAACATTTGTGTGACCGTGTGTATGCAAGACAAGTTGGAGCCAACAACCTTCGAACTAAAAATCCACAGTTTTGTTGTCGGAAAGTCTGATCGTGTGTACGGGGCATAATAGTTTAAATTGTAAATGTTACTTCAAAAAATAATAGTAATGATCAATAAACTTTGCCCCTCGAGGCTCTTTTTAAGACATGGCCTGGGTGGGCAGGAATCAGACATCAATTATTATTAGCTGGGAATTTTTTCTCAGAGAATAGGTGCAGGAACTTCCCCTTTCGAAGTCACCCCTTTTCTCCACCCCTACCCACCTCTGAGCACCATTCCTTGGTTCCATCCCCTACCCACCTCCCAGTACAAGTAATTTGTATGGAATTTGGTAATGATAACAAGAAAAGCAGTAACAATAGATCCCTATGCAGGCAATAACAGCAGAGCCCCCTGCCAGCAACAATAGATCCCCCTAACAGCAATGGACCACCGGCAACAAACTGATCCCAATAGCAACAATAGACTCCCGGAAGCAACAACAGATCTCCACACAGCCAACATCAATGAACTCTCCATCAGCCAGCAACAAGTAGAAAATAAGCAGCTCTCCAAATAATACAGTAAATAAACACATCAGCAATAAATATCATTCAGTTGTGCAGATTAAAAAAGTGTGCAAAATGAAACACAATAGTAATAATGCAACACAAAAAGTAATAAGTCCATAAGCTCAAAAGAGTCCATAGGTGCAAACAATACAATAAAGGAATAATCAGTGCAAAGTGAAGGCAAAGGGATTTGTCACCAGCAGCATCCTCACACTTATGCTTCTTACCAGATATCCAGGACCATAAATTATAATGGTCAAGCAAGCTGCAACAAGTTAATCCAGGAGGACGGGCGTCAAATGGATCACAAATCATATCCTCCGAAGATGTCTTGTTGATGACGAAACGCGTCACAGCGTGGCCTACCTGTGATGACATCACGTACACCCGACCGCTAACCAGCGGTAGTGTTTGAAGCTGACAGCCTGCTAATCTTCTGTTACAAAACTTAGGTCGGTCATGTTTTGTATGAAGGTAATTGTAGCCATCTTTTAAATACATTCCTTTATATCATGATGGGCTTCACTATGGGAGTTTTTATTTTTATATTATTTTGAGTCTCCCTCATATGATTTGCGATCCATTTGACACCCGCCCTCCGGGATTTACATAAGAGGTTTAATGCACTGTACAGAATAAGTAGACTACACTGGGCTTTGGATCTCTCTTCTCTAAGCATAATGTCAAGAACTCATGTTGCACCTCAAAGACTGTAGCATTTTGTTGAAACGTATGTAAAGCCAAAACTTTTTCTTTGTAATGTTTTTGCTTATTTTTGCTGATTGTGTCCTCCCTGGCACACAGTTCCAGTCCTGGAGACATAACAGGAAATGAGACTAAATCTCTCCAATGTAAATGGAATTCTTAGAGAGTTCTCAAAGGAACTAGTGTCATCTTTGGATGATTTTCTCTTGCCTCTTTCTCTTGCGACAACCTTAAAATTTTGGATTTCTTCTCACTTTCCGTCTCTGTGACAGCAGTCCCCAGGACAAACAGAAACTTTCCTTGGGGGCACAGACAGCGTTGACAAAGTATCTAACCCCTTATGCACTCCAAATTTATCCAAAACTAAACTGAAAAAAAAACTGCCTTTACGTACACTTCAAGTTAATCTAATGCTATCCCTGTTATGCAGTTAACTTTCCTTGTGTGTTTTTGCCCTTGGTATTCACCTCTACCAATTCCTACTGCTCTGTTTCAAATGCTACTTTCTATATTGACATTCCTCCTTAGACCCAGTCTGTACAGACAACTTAGTCACCTGCCGACTTAGCACCATACACAGGCAGCTTAACTCTTCAAAAAGGCACAGAAGTTAAATCTAAGCAACCATTCCTTCTACTCACAACCGTGATGGGGCACTATTCCTTCCACTGACACCAATGAGGGGGCACCATTGCTGCTACTGACAACAGTGATGGGGCACTACTTCTTCCACTGACACTAGCAATGGGGCATCATTTCTCCCACTCATATAATCGATTGGGCCCTATTCCTCCCACTGACACCCACAATGGGGCACTAATACCAATAGTGGGGCACAGTTTCTTTCTCCTACTGACCACAGGTGCTATGTCATTTTTGTTACTCCCACTGGCCACCAATCCTGAGACATTGTTTACTCCTACTGGCCACAGCCCAGCCTTCCTAAGGTCTGAAGGAGAGTAAACTGGTCCTTTGTGTAGAAAGTTTGGAGACCCCTGGTGTAGACAGCGGTAGCTCCTGTTATTACACAGCCAAAAATTTACGAATTTAAGGATAAGTTCGCCTTTGTAAAAAAAAATTTAAATGAATGCACATCTTTTCGCTGGTATAAAAATGTGCATTTATTACTTTTCTTACTAGGAGCCTGGAAAGCATTGCACATGTGATCAGGAGATCGCGGGTGCCATGCAGGTCTCCTGCAGACTGTGAGCCCAGATAGCAAGCAATTGTGCTGCAAGTTTGTAAATGACTTGTTGAGCTATTGCTAGACTTGCCAAGCTTTACAAGTTTGTTGCACAAATGTTGCTAGTCCACATTGCATGACTTCAGATTCTGCAAGTCTGCTGCAAGTTCTTGTTCAGTTATGTTGTGCAATAGTCATCCCACCACAGGGGTCACTGTGGCTGAATTTTCATGCTGTAGACTTGCAAAGCTCTTGCTGTAGACTCACCACTACAACTTTGCTCTTGCTAGAGACTTGCCATGCAAATTTGCTACAAATTGGAAAAGTGTCAACTAGAACTTGTGCTTCAAGTGCTCTTCAAGTGTACAAATTGCCAGTGAAAATGTGCAGCAAGTTAACCGACTTACAATTCAACACTGCCACAAATTTGTGGCAAGTTATTCTTGCTATCTGGGAATGTAAGCTGTCTGCTCGTACCTCATACGAGCAGGCAGTTACACACTGACAGTAAGAGACAATGAACTACCTAGAGCGTGTAATGCTACCCCCAAAGGAGCCCCTTGAAATGTGCCCAGGTTCTTTTCCCAGTAGATTGCCCTGCAGCCAGGCACACAATCACGGTCACTCTTTGCCTTAATAACCAGTCTAGGGGTTTTCTTTTTGTTGTTTTTATTTTTGGAGTAACTGGGATAGGGTTGAGGGAATTGAGTGGGATAATCCAAAAACAGAACTATGTACAGGTTGAGGACAGTAAACTACTTTCTGAAAAGCTGAAGCAGTAATCCTTGCTGTGGGCCTGGCTTTGTAATAGAAACTGTTAAATGCAGACTTCCTTCTTTAGAGAAACAAGAGCAAAGTCCCTTCACATAAAATCAGAGCACATAGACTAAGCTCTTCAGGACACCAACCAATGTCCCCTTTAGACAAACACACAGCTGACTCTCTAACACAAGAGGGATGTCAGTAGCCCAAAGGTCTCTAAGCTCTCTCACAGTAGTCTGTACTCACAAAATGTCCAGGGACAGTTGGTTGCCTCCTTCCAACATCCAAGCGACACCTTTTTCCAGTGATACCAGACTAGATCTTCATTAGACATCCCCTCGGTCAGCTCTCTGTAGCTTCAGCATCCAGGCCCTCAGGTCACTCACCTGAGGCCTCGTGAACAGAAAGAAATATGGCAGTGTTGCCCTGGAGGGCAGTAGCCAGGCTGGACTGATCCTCTACAGCAGGGGTCTCAAACTGGCGGCCCTCCAGCTGTTGCAAAACTACAAATCCCATCATACCTTTGCCTGTGGGAGTCATGCTTGTAACTGTCAGCCTTGCAATGCCTTATGGGACTTGTAGTTTTGCAACAGCTGGAGGGCCGCCAGTTTGAGACCCCTGCTCTACAGGAAAAGACCCATCAACTCTGTGTCTCAGAGTATTTATACAGACTCCCTGCAGCCTTCAGGACCATGCTCCCTGGGATTGGCTAGGGCTGTAAAAATATTCATACTGCCATTGCCCCACACATGTTTCAGAGAATTCTACAGATGTCTGGAAAACAGAGGGGACAGTCAAGCTAGCAGCAGCTGAAAAACTGAACAGACCTAGCTAATCAAAGGCACCTGCACTGGTTACAGTGAGCACAGCTAAATTTACCTGACACAACAATTGCAGCCACACTGGTTACAGTAAATTTACCGAACAAAACACACCCATCTCCACTGACCCAGCGCTAAATATAACTAATCCTTGCACTTATCTAGGAGGGTGCTAAAAGCTCTCAACAGCACTCCTGGTAGTTCAATGAGAACTACAAGCCAACAACCACAACAGTTGATGGTAGTGGTAGTTCTCCCATTTACAGAACTCTGTAAATTATTGATGCGGCTAGGCATGTGGAGCTCTGCGCAGCCCCATTTTTTTTTAATTAGTGACAGGGAGTTTGGGGAGAAGATCCCTGGTTTGCTGTCACTAGAGGCAGTGGATCGGGGAGCGGCTGTAGGAGTGAGAATAGGTTACATGTTCCACCTTAAAAATTGGTGGAACATATAACGTGTTCCTAAAGGTGAACTTATCCTTTAACCACTTCCTGTCCAGACTATAGCAAAATGATGGTCGGGTTGTTAATTTGTTCTGACTGGACGTCCAAGATGTCCTTCAGAACAAGCTGCTCGTGCACGCCCCCAGGGGCGCACAACCCGGGGATCGGTGGTGCGGGGTGTCGCCTGGACACACCGCATCTTTGATCACGGTAAAGAGTCTATGATGTGTGGCTTTTTACCATGTGATCAGCTGTGTCCAATTACAGCTAATCACAGTGTAAATAAGAAGTGCCGGCTATTGGCATTCCTCTAATTAAGCTGACAGTAGAGAGCCGATAAGTGGCTTTTCTTACAGGGGGGATCTCAGATAATCAGTGCAATAATTATCAGTGCAGACCCATCAGTGATGCCTGCCAGTGCCCACCAGTGATGCCCGCCAGGGCCCACCAGTGATGTCCACCAGTGCCCACCAGTGATGTCCACCAGTGCCCAACAGTGATGCCTGCCACGGCCCACCAGTTATGCTCATCAGTGCCCACCAGTGATGCAATGCAAATCAGTGCCCATTAATGCCGCCTATCAGTGCCCATAATTGCCGCCTATCAGTGCTCATAGAGGTTGCCCATCAGTGCCTCCTATCAGTACCCATCATTGCTGCCTATCAGTGCCCATAAAGGCTGCCCATCAGTGCCTCCTATCAGTGCTCATCAGTGCTGCATATCAGTGCCACCTATCAGTGCCCATCAGTGCTGCATATTAGTGCCTCCTCATCAGTGCCACCTCATCAGTGCCCATCAGTGCAACCAATCAGTGCTTGTCATCAGGGCACATCAGTGAAGGAGAAAAATTACTTCTTTACAAAATTTTATAACAGAAACTAAGACATTTAAAAAAAAACAAAAAAAGGTATTTTTTCATTTGTTTAGCAAAAAAAATCAGTGGCAATTAAATACCACAAAAAGAAAGCTCTACCTGTCTTAAAAAAATTATACAAAAGTCATTTGGTTACAGCATTGCATGACCGCGCAATTGTCATTCAAAGTGCGACAGCGCTGAAAACTGAAAATTAGCCTGGGCAGGAAGGGGGTGAAAGTGCCCGGTGTTGAAGTGGTTAAAATAAAATTCACCTAAAGCCAAAAGCTTTTGCTTTGTCTTGGATAGAGTAGGAAAGGGCTTTTTTTTTTTTACTGTCCGTGTCCCAGATTTTTTAATAAATTCTTGCCTGTATTCGATGTGTATGTGAAAAAAATGGAAGCTTTAGTGCAATGCATATATTTGTATGATTTTAAATCGTATCCGTTTAAACCAGAAGACGGCTAAAACAAGCACACGTTTCAGTGAGTGTCAAAATGAAATGATGTGAATTTTGTCGGGTCATGCTTTGTGCTTCCCACAAGAAGGCCAGGCCTCTTACTAGGCAAGACGACACACTGTCTTAAAGTTGACCAGGTTGGATTATAACTTTTACAGAAAGCAATTATGATTTTATTGCATCTCCTGCGCTGGTGATTAATGTTGAACGCCCCAGGGAAAATGCATCCTATCATTTGCACAGTGCACACTGTAATTATGCATACCTCTCCAGGTACTATAATCTGAAGGCCCCAAACGCACACTCAGTTCAGCTGTGATCGTGGCGAATGTAAACCATTACAGATATGTTATCATATCAATGAGATGGCTCCAGCATGATAGTGGCTCTAATAAATCTCTGGCTTAGATCACAGACAAGATATGTGGCAGGCGGATCCAAACAGTCACTTAATCTTCCCTACAAAGTGTTTATATTGCTGAGCACCCTATAATAATACATGCTTCACGGAGCTTTGATGGCTGTTGGATTAATGTCTTCTATTTTCCTACAGGTCATTTTAGAAACACTCATTTTGTTAAACGATCTCTGCCAGTCGCAAGGTTATACGACCAATGCACTTGAAGCCTGCAGCAAGCACAGAGTACGAGAAAAAAAAATGGTTCTCAAAATTCTACAAAGGCATTCGAATTTATTACATTCCAAGGGCTGCTGTCAGATTTGCTGCAAAAAATATTACAATGGTGATATATATTGGGCAGTTTAATAAAGGAAGCTTGCTCTCAACAGTTGGTCAGGCTCAGGGGCTTATTCTGTTCTCATAAATTCTACTAAAGAGATGCTGTCACATTGCCTATTCGGGGCAGAGGGACAGAGTCTAGGCAAAGGGACCAGGTCTATACAAAAAGGCTCCGCTGCCTGTGATAATAACAGGTGCTTTTAGGTATTGGGAGATAGAGATGTCACCAGCACACCCAGATATCCAAAAATGGGTCCAAAGTTTTATTCAGCGACCATCATTAGAGTGAATCGCAATGTTTCGGAGCCACACAGGACCCCTTCATCAGGCATGCCTGATGAAGGGGTCCTGCATGTCTCTGGAAACGTTGCGATCTGTTGTAATAATGTAATCGCTGAATAAAGCTTTGGACCCATTTTCGGAGATGTTGGTGTGCCAGTGACATCTCTCTATCTGACTCATAGGCGTGCGCACAGGGTGTGCACACCCTAATCACCCTGTGCTGTGTAGATTCCCCTTGCTACTGGGGAATTTCTGTCCTTAGTCCATTTCTCTGTATCAAATGTGAGACATTAGGGGTCTGTTTAGACCCATGATATTTCACCAAAGCCCCCAATGGGACTCCTAAATAACTGTAAAAAATATATAATAAAAAATTATTGTAAATCAAATAAACTACTGACACTAGCCTCTTCCCTACTGACATCATTCTCTGCTCTAGTGACACTGTCTATTGCCCTACTGCTATATATATATATATATATATATATATATATATATATATATACTGTATATATACACAGTATGTTTACCATTATCATTGAACGTGAAAGTAAAAGAAATTACCCACATTTTGGGTTGTCCCCAGAAATGTAAATCTTCTAATGGGGACACTAGTTCTGGTGGCCTGGTGGACTCCAATGATTTCCCTTCATTTACAGAGATTTCCTCTCACTTCCTGTTTGGCTATAGGACAGAAAGTGAAGGGAAATCGCTGCAATGGGACACAGATGGAGAATAAAAATCTGATAGGGGTTAGAACCTTTCCTTGTTCTATCCAAAATAAAAATAAAAATTGCCTATAGTTCTACTTGCTTTAGATTATTGTGGTGGAGGATCCTCTGATGATGTAGAAGAGTCTTACTACCATCGTTTTATATACACTTAAAGTGGAACTTTACATTTTCATCTTTCCATCTATTAAATCTTCTACCCTTGTTTTTTTAACTTTGGATAGCAAAACATTTTTTTTCTGCCAGTAAACACCTTATACAGCCCACTTCCTGTTTCTTGTCTGGAAAAAGGCCTAGGCTTATGACATCATGCACAGCATACCTCCCAACTTTTTGAGATGGGAATTAGGGACACCTATTAGCAAACATATGTAGGCATAGGACACACCCCCTGTCACAACCCCTTAAAGGAGAAGTATGGTTAATTAAAGTAGTATTAGTTAAACCCACTAGTGTTTTTTTTTCTACCACTACTATTCCTTTATATTGGCTTTTGACCTTTGCAAATGCAGCAATTTAGAAATTGGATGAAAGGTTTAGCACTGCAAAAACACTTTTTGAAAGATAAAAAGTGCCTTTTATATAGAACTATATAGATCAGATCAAAATGAGGGACAAATGAGGAGGAATGAGGGACATTGTTCCAAATCAGGGACAGTCCCTCGGAATCAGGGAAAGTTGGGAGCTATGGCACAGCTATTTCTCTCACTCTCATGAGAGTTTGTTTGGAAGGGAGGGGGGATGAGTCTTAAGAGGGCCAATGAGAGCTGCAAAGCTGGCAGTGTGCCTCTGTGTGTCTGTATAAATCCAGGAAGTGAACAGGCAGCAGCTTCAGCTGCCCACAGTTAAAATTGAAGCAGCCAGACTCAGTGGAGGGAGATTTCTGCAGCATATTTGGCAAGTGCAGAATCACAGTATATATAAAATAATATGCAAAGTGGTTGGAGGGAAGCTTCAGAATGGCAAACATGTTTTTATTACACATTATGTGAGCAGACTGCAGTTCCTCTTTAAAGACCTTTAAGCCCCATACACATTATTAGATATTCTGCCGATTTTGGTTTTCAGATTTACCAAAAACCATATAATATGAGGTCAAACCTTAAGAGTTTCAATTTGTATGTAATCAGGCAGGCCCTTGCACTACATGGTTTTGGTCAATCTAATAGTGTGTATGGGGTCTTAGAATATATAAAAGTCTCATGATTATTAAATTTTTTTTTTCTTTTTTATATATATGTTCTTTTCACTAGCGCCACAGTTTTGTATAATATAGCATATTGTCTTTACATTGATTGCTCGGCCACACAGTGTCTAATGTAAGCACCCCTGTGTCTTTAGTCTAACTTAATGAAATTCTTTAAAGTTCCTGTACTTGACCTTAACCTACTAAGTTGAAAGACAAAGGATTAGTTTATTTACCCAAGGGAAGCCCCTCCTGCCTGACACCGAAGCTTCAGTCCTTGGTGACTGGTCCTCCTCATCATAAACCCTATAATCAAATGATTAGTTGACAATAATTGTAGGGATCAGGGTGACACAACTTTATCATTATGGGTCCCTGTAGAGATCGTTAAGCTTCAGACTCAGTGGAGACGGAAGACTGTCTCTTGACGATCTGGGTTGTTTGTGAACTGGTTAAAAAGATGAACATAAAACATAAAAAACATAAAACATAAAAAAAAACATAAATGTTTCTGAAAACAGTACAAACAAATGTAATGAAGAACCGGAAAAGCTAACATTTTAGCAGCATACCTAATGTTTACTTGTACAGCTCATATACACTGTATATATATATATATATATATATATATATATATATATATATATATATATATATATATATATATATATATCTATATATATATATATATATATATACAGTGTATATGAGCTATATCTATATATATATATATATATATATATATATATATATATATATATATATATATATATATATATATATATATATATATATATCTCTCTCTCTCTCTCTCTCTCTCTCTCTCTCTATATATATATATATATATATATATACAGTATATACATTATTATATAAATGTAAGAATGTAAAAATAAAAATAATATTGTAAGACAGAAAAATGAGCTAAACTTTGCAAATAATTATTTATCTTATGCAGCTACGATAAAGAGAAGCCAGTCGCCGCTAGGTTTAACAACACATAGGCGGAGGGCTGGCATGACTGTGTTAACATTGCAGTCAGTGGCTGCATTCAGTGACTATTTGTAAAAGGGCTGGTGATTGGATGCAAGTTAGTGCAGGAAGGGGTTTTGATACAAGGAAGAGAAACCCCGCCCTCCCCTAGGCAGCAGAGCGCCAGAAAAGTTCCCGCCCTCCTTCCCTAATATTAGGCATTATTAGTTGCAGGTTGTTCTTTTCTTTGTGAGTTGTGTCTCTGTTTTTCGTTTAGTACAGGACAAGAACGGCAAATGTCGTGGCAGTGGCTGGTGTTTGGTCTTTGCGGGTGAAGGAAAAGAGTTCGGAATGCAGAGTCAGGATCTGGCGGTGGTATGGGTCCTGAGGGTGGTAACCCAGTTAACCGAGGTTAGCTGGAAATTGGGTATGGGGGCACTGCGGCAGGTGGGTGTCTTTGAGTCAGCAAGTCGGCTTGAGGCCTAATAACCCACGTCAGAGGGACCGCAGTATCATATTCTGGTTACAGATGGTTTCTGATTGGTGGACCTGCAAAGACCAACACTAGGAGGAGCTGATAGTCGTCGGAACTGTTGTTTGTTATTTGTTTACGTTATTTAAAAGAGATATCTATTTTTTGATATTTATACAGCTTTTGTTAGTAAAAGTTAATGGCTGCTACGGCCTATTTTACTCCAGAAGTTGTATGGTTTGTTATTTAATAAATAAGGATAAGGGGGTAGTTTATAGGTTGTAGCACTATGCACATATGTTATACATTAGTCATGCACATTTTTAAAGCTGGTCATACATAGATTGAAATCCGGCCAGATCATCGAGGGAACGATTGAATTTCAATCCATGTGTGGCCATATATATCAGATATCATATATATCAAGTGGAAGAATTGATAGCTACAGAAAAGAGTACCTGTGATAAGTTTAGATAGAAATGGTAGCATTGGCATGAGTTTACAGTACATACCTCTGAATGTCAATGTCTTTTGGATACCACGAGAAGCCGGGTAAACTGGGGTGGAGGTTTTTTTTCTTGTATGTAGCGCACCGCACGTAGGAGCCGCTGGTAAGTAGGGATCCACCTCCCTGCACAGCCAGGCACACCAAATTTCCACAGGCACATTTGAGACAGGAAACAGTCCAGCAACTTTGTTTTTGTGTTTTTTTTAGGGGTTAATAAACTTGGATAGGGATGGGATGCTTATGGGATGCCCACTTGACTTAACAGCAAAGAACTCTTCAGGGACATTTCAATATATAAAGTCCATATACACTCCCCTTCTGCCTCCTGCACAAACTTGCTTGCCGATCCTCAGTGGTGTCACCCCAAGGAAAATATAAACAATGGCCCTTTACCGGCAGGGACCGTGGGCCCCTATACTTGAGAACGAGCTCCTGTAGTCACTGGTCCCAGCACCACCTCTTCAGGCTCTGCCAGCTCACCTGGCTGCAGCAGCCCCTTTCACCAGCCCTCCTGGCTACAACCCACAGTCCTCCCAAACTGCGCACTCACCAGCCCACCCTGCTGACTTCTCCTGGAGCCCTCCTAGACGTGCTCACTGGCTCCTGCTGTCATCAATCTTGCTTGCCTTTGGACAGGACTCCTCCATGTGTTGTGAGAGGATCCCTCCAGCAGCCGAGCCCCAGGCCTGAGGTCCCTCCCCCCAGACAAGGGGGTTACCCTCAAGGGCCACTGACAGCCTCCTCAGCCCTTCATCTCCAGATTTCACCTGAACTCTCCTGCCCCTGCTGGCCTGACTCTGAGTATTTAAGAGGGACCTACCCCCTGCCAGCCCATTTTCTGGGGATTGGCTGGGGCCCTCCTCAATACTCCAGACGGCGCCTCCTAACCTCCCTCCCATTCTTCTGGAAGCTTCTCCAAGGTTCCAGCAAGTAGGGGGAGGTACGAGAGGTGCTGCCTGATGAGACATCCAGCCTCTCTGAGTCACTCACACTGACCCAGATTCAACCCAGCCTGGCTCTCAGCCAGGTCAAATTTACCTACACTACTAAGTAAGGCTGGCCATACATTATACAATTTTCTTGTACAATTTTCCTTTAGATTTACCAAAACCATATAATATGAGCTCAAACCTAAACACTTTCAATGTGTATGCTCTTGCCCTATGTGGTTAAAGTTAAATCTAAAGAAAGTTGAATAAGAAAATTGTATAGTGTATGGCCAGCATAATGAGATAGATGAATAGACAGTTGGAAATGGACATTAAAGTGTCCATTTCCAACTTTTACAACTTTATTTTAAAGGTAAGACGACCCCTCCACCACTCGTTTTTGAATAATTATTTATTTTTTATTTTTTGGTTTCTTACCTTTTATGAAGTACTGAGTGTACTTCCGTCTTACCTCCGCCGTGGCCCAGGGCATCATTTCCTCATGCTCCCCCACTGCATTCTGGGACCTGTGTGTGTCCCAAAAGATGACAGGGCCATTCAGAAAGTGCCGCGTGACTCACGCATGAGCAGTTGGAAACACAGCCGGTTTCCCCTAGTTACTTAGTGCCTGGACCCAAACCGATGGATAAGCCTCGGGGGGCCAACATTGCGGGCTCCCAGGCAGGGGAGGGCTGGCAGCCTTAGGCCTGGGGGGCAAGTCCAGTCAAGTGGCCCATAGAGCCGGTGGTGGCAAAGTGATAGATAAGGGAAAACAGGTTTTACATTATCACACAGTTGGGGTAGTGGCAAGGAGGACAATGTGGCCCTCCAGGGCCCTTGTGGGACTTGTACCACCATGGCCTCCAGGAACTAAAGTGCAAACAAGTCTCTGTAAGAATCCCTCAGAGCTGAGGACCTGACCCCCCCCCCCTGCAACTACTGAAGGACTACAAGTCCTAGCATGAACACCTGAGATCTAAGGATGTGACCCCCTTAGATCTCACAAGCTCATGCTGTGACCTGTAATTCTTCACTAGTGGGGGGGGGGGACACATCCTGAGAGCTGAGGGGTTCATGCTGGGACCTGTAGTCCTTCACTTTGGGGGTCATATCCTCAAAAGTGAAGGACTAAAACAAGTCCCAGCATGAACCCCTGAGATTTAAGGATGTGGCCCCTTAGATCCCACGGGTTCATGCTGTGACCTGTAGTCCTTCACTAGTAGGGGGGGTGTGACACATCCTCAGCTGAGGGGTTCATGCTATGACCTGTAGTCCTTCACTTGTTTAAGGGCCGGGGGGACATGTTCTGAGGGGTTAAAGCTGGGACAGTGGGACCTGCAGTCCTTCACTAGTTGGGGGGGGCAGGGGTGTGTGACACATTCTGAGCTCTGAGGGGTTCATGCTGGGACCTGTAGTCCTTCACTTTTGGGGTGTCACATCCCCAAAAGTAAGGACTGCACAGAGAGAGACCCCGCTCCACATTTCTCCACCGGGAAAGAGAGAGACTGCTCCAATTGTCCGCACAGAGAGACCACTCCTCAAGAAAATCGCTTGATTCCCATATCAACATAGTAAAGCCTTGTAAACACCACTAGTTTTTATTTCTGCTCAACTCAGTGAGTTGAATGGAAAAAAAACAGACAGCTCCGGTTGGAGCCGCTGTACTAACAATCCAATGTTAGTACAGCAATCTCCCCTGCTGTTATTTTGTGTTCTGACAGGGGGACTGCCCTGACAGTTCACTCCGGTCAGTGCTTGCAGCCAGCTGTGATTGGAAAAAAAAAAGACAGGCTGGCTGTATTGAAGTCAATTGATAGATCAACTTCAGTACAGCCAGCTTGTCCATACATGGATAGAAGATCAGTTGGTTTAGCAGAAATGGTGATCTGTCTATAGTTGCTTACGTCCGTATGTCTCTGTGTTTAACAAACTCCTCAAATCGTCTGTAAAGTGCTCCACTTGGGTGTAGAAATTCACTTTGAACTCCACCTTATTTCCATAGCCTCAAGGTATATAGCTCAGTCTCAGGGTATATAGCTCAGTCTCAGGGTATATAGCTCAGTCTCAGGGTATATAGCTCAGCCTCAGGGTATATAGCTCACACCACCCAAACACCAACCCCCCGAGCCAGTGGCGCGGGACTAACAAATCCCCCCCCCCCCTCATGCTGCCAGCATGTTGGAACCTACCCAATCCAGGCCTGGGGCTGTGTTGTCCTCTCCTTCATTTGTGCAGGCAGTGGCTCTGGTGTCCGCCTCCTCTCTGTTGCTCCAAAGCACTAGACATCCAATATGATTGCCTGACACTTTGGCCAATTGGGAAACCGGTCTCACCACCTGCCTTCTGATTGGCGAGGAAGAACGTTAGTGTGAAAATAGCGAAAAATTCACTCGCTATCATCACACAATTGGGTGGGATCAGGGCGCACTCTCTGTGCCCCGAGTCCACCCTATTTTGAAACCTAATAGAGCCTCTGGCTCTAGTCAGGTGCTTAAAAAAAAACCATTGGAATCCATGCACCCGACATCCTGAAAGGGGTCGTGCGCATGGATGGGTGGCGGCAGCAGGGATTTTGGGGGGCAGTGCCCACAATGCATGGGCTGCCACATTTGTATTGTTGCCCCACACAGCAGATCAGGGGGTCTGCAACAAGTAACCTGTGACCGACCATGTTGCTGCTTCCAGGAAAGGGTCATTACCTTGCTCAGCTGCAGTGTCTTCCCAGCAGGTAAAAGGGAAATAATTCTTCCCTCTCAGGCTCCCTCCAACTCGGACTCACCACCTCATGATCCCCTCTCATCTCCCTTGATGTTCTTTGCAGCCTCCTGGTGTTGTCTCCCCTCCCCCTGTGCATGCTGCGGGCTACTGCGGGCTACAGTCAATTCCCAGGCAATCACCATTTTTCCACTGGTACTCGGGACTACATGTCCCATGATCCTCTCCTGTTCAGACTTCTCCCTCTCATTGGCTCTGGCCACTGCCAATTAGCAAAGGAAGAGAGCGAACGAAAGGCAGTGTCTGTGTGAAGAGGAGAGGGAGGGGGAGGAAATCCCCCGCAGCTGAAGGCTATCCCTTCACCTAGCCTGTCAGCGCCGCTGCCTTGTGGATCCTGTGACAGCGGCGGCTGTTGGTATGTCCGCGGGGGGGGGGGGGTGGGGCAGACATGGACTATAAAGCTGCCTCCTGATGGGGTTGTACTGCCCTATCAACGGCACCAGCAGTAACACTTGGCCAACTGCGGAACTGCACATGCGATGTTCACCGCTGGCACCACATCGGCCTTTTTCCAGGGAATCAGAGCGGCCCGGGGGGCATTTGCATCCCTGCCCCCCGGCCCAGCCCGCCCCTGCTCCCAGGACAGGTAAGTGTCCTTAATAAAAGTCAGCAGCTACAGTGTTTGTAGCTGCTGAATTTAATTTTAATTTTTTTTTGCGTTTGGAACTTCGCTTTAAGATATTTTTTATTTAGTGTGAAAATGGCTTGGTAACAGATATTTGATGGTTGTCTACGTATGGGCTTAATTGGCTTTGTCTGTTTGTTTTGTTAAACAGTCTAAAAATTTATAAAAAATCCCCGTGGGGGAAAACGAATGTTGATATGGCCCCACTAATGATTAGAAAATTGAATCAATGTTCTTAAAATGAAAAACTTTAGTTCTACTAGTATATGACCAGCTTAAAATGTATAGAAAAACTGCAGTGGAGAAAACTAAGGTCACTAACTTGGCTTAGCAGTCTGTCAGGGCTATGTCAATCACTGTCTGGACAAATTAAAAAATATATATATACCAGGTGTGACTATTCACATATAGGTGGTTTTAACTATTTTTTGGTGTTTAGCAGTTGTGTATTTAACTGTTTGCCAGGTGTTCCTCTTTAAGGTCAAAAAGGGTATTTGATAAACTAATACATAAGTTGCCTCTTATATCTCAAGGCCATAGTCAGTTTTGATTTGTTCTCTTCTAGGGGATAAAAATTAGACATGTGCACCGTCAATAAATTAGTTTTGTTTCATTCCGTTCTGTTTCATATTAGCCGTTAATTCATATTTTGTAATTCGTGTCCGAAATTCAATTTGGATTCGTACGAAATACGAATTTTCGTTAGGTTCGTTAACTTTTCGTAATAATTACAAACCTTCGTTATGATGAATTTATCATTATGAGGGGCTCCCACCATCCCTGTGCTGTGCTGACTTCCTGAGTTTTTAACTTCATCATAACAAATAATTGTAATTAACGAACATTCTTATTTTGTCCGATTCAGTCTCCCACTCCCATATTATAAAAGGTCATTTTTCCCAACCCTCACTCAGCAGCAGAAGAAAACCTCTGATTGGTCAACAAAACACCAGTCACGTTTCTGTTGTAACGGAATTTGGATCCGAAATTTGTAAACAAAATTTTGTATTTCGTACAAAATTCGGAAGCATAGCAATTAATATTTTGGGATCCTCCCGAATGTACGAATTTACGGAAATTCGTACGAAACTAATCGCACATGTCTAATAAAAATACAGACATCTCCACCAAAACAAAAGGACAAGTCAAATTGTATGCACAAAGGATATAACCCATCTATAAAAACTCCTTAGAGCTAATAAGAGAAATGTAACAAATACTTTAACACATAGCAGCTAATCACAAGTCATACTTCTCTGATCTCACTATAAAATGAATTCTGGTTAAAAGATTTAACATTTCTGAGTTATTGTTCCTGGTTTTATCAACTTGTTTAAACACTCCATTCCTTAGTGGCACTTGAGAATGTCGAATTCCCTCCTTATGCTTGATGCTGTGTAAAGCCCCTAATTAATCCCAGCAGAATCTCAGCAAAGTATAGACTTCATGTTATCTGTCACTGTGCTTTTGTGAGTCACACACTTATAATCCAATCTTCAAAAAAAAAAACTGGGCAAAATCAATCAAGTCTTTTTCAAGGTGTGAAAAGCAAGAAGCATGGCACGGTCAAGTACGTTACTATTTTGTGACAATATTTCTGGGGATAGAAGTCTGTTAGTCCAGAAGAGTATATGTATGGTTTACATTAAGCTGTATTTTAAAGGTCAGTCCACCCAAAACTGAAACTCTAGTTTTAACTCTCAAGTACTGTATATATTCGAGAGTTGACTCTTATCTACTCTTAAAGAGGAAGTAAAGCCTCTTAAAAAAAAAAAAAAAAGACACCCTGCAAGGCAAAGGCATAATGAGCTAGTATGTATAGCATACTAGCTCATTATGAAAGACTTACCTGAAAACGAAGCCCCCGAAGCAGTCCTTATCCACGATCTTCTGCACCGCCATCCAGGGCCGGAGTGACTTCCGGGTCTCGCCGCTCCAGCGCTATCATTCGCTGGAGCGGCGATGACGTCACTCCCGCGCATGCGCGCGAGATCGGCATATCGCCGTGATCTCGGCATTCTCAGTGCGCCCTCAGTGCGCCTGCGCGCCGTAGACAGCGATGCCTTTTCATTTCTAAATATCTCCTAAACCATGTAGGTTTAGGAGACATTTATTGGACCTACAGGTAAGCCTTAATCTAGGCTTACCAGTAGGCCAAAGTGCTTTGGAAGGGTTTACTTCCACTTTAAGTAGATGTTTGAGAGTTTAACCACTTCCCGACCGCCCACCGCCGATATACGTCAGTACTTTGAAGAGGAATTGTTGTGGCAGCAGCTAGCTGCCATAACCCTGGTATCCTCTTCTTCAGTGAGCAGTCTGGTTTCAGATAAAAGTGGTCTCTGCGGCGGATTCGGTGATTACCGGAGCCGTCGGCAGTGGCAGAGGCAATCGGATCTTCACCCTTGCTGGGCATGAACACAAGTGAGGGGAAGATGGCCCCCACTCGTCTCCATAACAATGCAGGGCGGAAGCGACGTCAAAACAACACTTCCGCCCATAGCTCATTTTTTTTTTTTATGTTTTTTTAAATGACATTTTATTTATTTATTTTTTATTGCATTTTAGTGTAAATATGAGATCTGAGGTCTTTTTGACCCCATATCTCATAATTAAGAGGTCTGTCATGCTCTTTTTCTATTACAAGGGATGTTTACATAACTTGTAATAGAAAAAGAAGTGACACAATTTTTTTTTTAAAACAGTGTAAAAATAAAAAATAAAAGGCAAAATAAATGTAGCCATGGTGATAGCACTACCGACAAACACTCCGCCAAATCTCTCTCTGCCAGACTTTATGCATCCTTTCCAGAGACAATGAACAGTCATTAAGGGGGTGTGGCAGGGGGAGTGTCCTATGCCTACATACATTTGTTAGTAGGTCCCAAGCATGTTGGGAGGTATGCTTGTCGTCTTTCCCCATAGCTGTGGTCCTTCAGTCCCTTTATTAGCTTTGTTGCCCTTCTCTGGACTCCCTCCAGTTCCAGAACATCCTTTCTGAGGTCTGGTGCCCAGAACTGGATGGCATACTCAAGATGCGGCCGGATAAGAGTTTTGTAGAGTGGCATAATGCAGTGAACACCAACGTACGGTATGAACATTGTGGTGTGCAGTGGGGCATTGTGCATTGCATTCTATTGTATAGTGCTATGGGAAGCCATTCAGAATGAATGACACCACAACCTGTTGCACATCAAAAAGGTGCGTTGGCAACTGCCATTTTAGTGTGTGCTGTCACAACACACAAGTGTGAATCGGGGGCCCTTGTGGCTTTCGATAAGGAAGTGATAGGTGTGCCTTAGTGTCAGAACTTCACAAGATAGGAAAACTTATATAGGACTATAAGACTTTCACTTCACCAAAGGCCCATGTCAAATACTAGAAGTACCGAACTCCCAGCTTCAAGACCTAGCATGTCACAAAATGGAGCCCCAGCAGTGAAATGTTGTCCGAAAAACTATTTAATGCTGCCTGGATCCTGACTGTTAAAAATCTTTTTTAGTTAGACCAAAATTTCTATGTTAAAAAAAGATGTATTTTACATTTAGTGATTCCCATTATAGTAGTTGTCTAATCCTTTAAATCCTTTAATTGGTATTGATCCTAGCTTGACCTGAGAAGAACCAAAAGGACAGACGAGGATAAAATTCCTGCAAGGCATTATGGGAGAAGTAGTTTGGGAAGATTACACAAGCTACATTACAGCTTAGCTTATGATAATGCTGTTGTGCTAACACATAATTATTGCACTTAATCAGTTTTGTACCCTTCTACTATTCCATCAATGCCGAGAACATCTTAATAAAAGGAAAAAGCCCTACTATTGGGGAGACATGGTCCTCACGTGGTTGGATGCCATACCATCATGCCCTTGAGCAATCTCCAGTGGGGCTTCAGAGGTCCAGACACTCGCCCTTATTTAATTGTGGAATTTCTTTTCCAGAGCTCTTCATCTCCAGCTTAGAAGTTATTTTTGCTTAGAGATTAATGAATGCCCCCAGCATAACCAACATCTGCTCAATTAGTCACTTTAGACTAAAAAACTTTTAAACAGAGAAAAACAGTAGTTGCCAAAAAACTGCCATGGTAGGCTTACACACTTTCTATTACCCATAATTCCACTTCATATACGTAGATATAAGCAAAACTGAGGTAGGCTGGAGATGACCCCGGCAGGGGTTATGACCCCTGTCAGGTTTTCAATGCTGTTTCTGTAGCCACTAGGAACATCCTTCACTTTCTGTGTGGTTGCCAAAACTGTAAGTGAACCAAATCTCTCCAGGGGTGGTGTGGACAGTAATAAAAGCCATCTGTGATAGATTCTGTCTCTTCTTCAGTTTACTTTAAAGAAAAAAATTGTGTTTGGGACATTTGGGTAGAGGACCTGTCTACCAATACGGACCCTGAATCTGCTAATTAGTGGATTACCTTACAAACGATCAGATGGACATGTATATGTAGTTGAACCCACATCCAATACACAGGCCTAATAAGTGTGACATCCATCTAATTAAATGTGGCTTAATACTACCTTTGAACAGCTGATACCTACAATACTCTCCGTAGTTACTGGAGCGTGTAGTTTGTTCTAGTGCCAATAACGGCCCTATTGTTAAAAATTTATTTTTTATATTGTTAGTTTATTGTGATGTATGCAGACCGAGCCTGGGTATGCCCAATAGGCTCTGTTTTGTATCTACACTTGAAACCCAAGAAACAGAATTTTCCAAAAAAACAGGAAAAATTGCGGTTCTTGAGAGATTTGGATGTTCCTGTTTCAGTAAGGAGTTACGTCCTGTTTACTTCCCTAGTAGCTACATAAAGAGCAATAACAACCCATAGGAGGGTTCCTTGCTCTATCCAAAGCTTAAAAGCATTGTACATGCAGTGGTGCCCCCTCAAGGGCCACCAATTTTTGTCCCGGGTTCCTCTTCCACTAGTACAGCGGCAACCAGGCAAACAGCAATATTCACTCATCTGGCTCAGAAAAGCAGTTTAGAGGTTTCCTTTATTAAAGCTTATTGCAGATTAACTTGGATGGACTTTGGGAAGCTGTAGGATACTCCAGAACACTGAACAGGAATGTGAGGAAACTCTTCCCTTTGCAGCTGCTTCTTAACGCAGTCCTTTAACCAGTAGGACTTAAAATGGACAGCAATGGGACACTATTAGCAACCCAAATAGCAAGTAATTGAGCTGCAAGTTTAAAAATTACTTGCTAAGCTATTTCTTGACTTGCCAGGCTTCACAAGTTTGTTGCACAATTGCAGCAAGTCTGCATTGCATGACTTCAGTCTAGATCAACTTTCTTTGCAAACATTCTGCAAGTTGCTGCAAGTTCCAGTTCAGTTATGTTGTGCAATAGTCATCCCACCACAGAGCTCTTGCTGTAGACTCACCACTGCAACTTTGCTTATGCTAGAGACTTGCCACACAAATCTGCTAGAGATTGGAAAAGTGTCAACTAGAACGTGTGCTTCACGTGCTCTTCAAGTGTACAGCTTGCCAGTGAAAATGTGCAGCAAGTTAACAAGACTTATAAATTAACACTGCCTCAAATTTGTGGGAAGTTATCCTTGCTATCTGGGAATGTTCCAGGCCAGGCAAGCCTTAAACGTAGTGTATTAGGGGTTAACACCAGCAACAGACACTAGGATCCCTCTTGCAGGTCTGTACTCACAGTGTCTCTGGAACTTGGGTGCCTCTCTCTAGACTCAGGCAGACAGTTTCCTCTGTCAAACCCCCAGACTGCATTCCCAGTAGAACTCTTTCCTAACTCCAAACAAAATTTGCAGTAGGATCCCAGATAACAAGCAATTGAGCTGCTGTTTTTTTTAAATGATTTGCTAAACTATTGCTAAACTTGCCAGGCTTCATAAGTTTGTTGCACAATTGGAGCAAATCTAAATCAACTTTATTTGCAACCATTCTGCAAGTCTGCTGCAAGTTCTGATTCAGTTATGTTGTGCAATAGTCATCCCACCACAGGGGTCACTGTGACTGAATTTTGAAAAATGTCAACTAGAACTTGTGTTTGAAGTGCTCTGCAAGTGTACAACTTACCAGTGAAAATGTGTAGCAAGTTAACAAGACTTACAATTCAACACTGCCACAAATTTGTGGCAAGTTATCCTTGCTATCTGGGATAGGCACTCCAGCTATGCATAGTTAAGACCTCGATGAGACAGACAGAATCTGGACTTCCAGTAAGGGCTGGACTTCCAGAAAGGGAACCAGCCCTTCTGTCTGGGAACCTCTCCTCCTGGGGAGGAACCCTGCTCTCCTAGGCTGCAGGCTATTTATACACTCTTCCAGCCACCATCTGGGCATCCCCCCCTAGGGATTGGATGAGGCTGCATAAATATTCAGACTGTTCGTCTGATTCTCCCACCCACTATATTTTGGAAGCCTCCAGAAGACAGGGGGAAACAAATAAACTTGCAGCCTGGAGAGCCCAGAGCAGACTCAAACAATCACATGCTGCTCTGCTGATTACAGCAGGGCCACAAGAACTAAATTTGCCTAATCCTCACTAGCAAACTTTCTGGGAGGGTGCTACATACACTTTCAAATATGTTGTAGTTTTAATTAAGTATTATTGTAGTTCCATTCCCTGTGTTGTTTGTTTGCCTTACCTAGTAATGATGGGCTCACATGTTGTAGCTGCAGTTTGTAGCGTCATGGCTGATCCATTCTCCTATGTCCATGTATTCATTCACCTAGCTGGTACCTATTCAATAAAAGGAGAGAAAGTAAACCCTAAGGCTACTGTGGCACCCTCTAGTGTTGAGTGCTAGGTTATACATAGGTTTTTCTGTAGTGTAGGTAAATTTAGGCTTGGCTGGCAGCTGGATGACTCATCATCTCTGGTACCTCCCCCTACTTGCTGAACCTTAGAGAAGTTTCCAGAAGAATGGGAGGGAGGTTAGGAGGAGCTGCCTGGAGTATTGGGGAGGGCCCCAGCCAATCCCCAGCAAATGGGCTGGCAGGGGATAGACCCCTCTTAAATATTCAGAGTCAGGCCAGCAGGGGCAGTGTGTAGTTTAGGTGGAAGCTGGAGATGGATTGCTGAGGAGGCTGTCCGAGGCCCATGAAGGTAGCCCCCTAGACTGGGGTGGGGAGTGACCTCAGGCCTGGGGCTCGGGTGCTGGAGGTATCCTCTCAAAACACAAGGAGATGTCCTGTGCAGAGTCACAGGAGCAAGAGTGAGGACAGCAGAAGCCACCTAGCACATCCGGGAGATCTCGAGGGAGAAGACAGCTGGGTGACTGGGGAGTTTAGCAGCCTGGGAGGACTGTGGGAAGTAGCCAGGAGGGCTAGTGAAAGGGGCAGCTGCAGCCAGGTGGGCTGGCAATGCCTGAAGAGGTGTTACTGGGATCAGTAGCCACAGCAATGTAGCTGGACACTGGACTTTTTCTCTACACAACAAAGGGGCCCGCGGTCCCTGCCTGTAAAATGGCCTTTGCTTGATCTGGCTGAGTGCCCTGACTGAGCCACCAAACAGTGTTCCAGTTGGGTCTGAGTTGTTCTGAAAGAAAGTGATGTGCTGGAGGAAGAGGAGTGTATATAGAGAATGTATATAATTGAAGTGTCACTGAAGAGACTTTGTTCCAGTCAAGTGGGCATCCCATAATACCCCTACCCCCATCCAAGTTTATTAACCCCTAAATAAAATTAAAAAAACAAAGCTGCATGGACTGTTACCTGATTTAGTGTGCCTGGCTGTGCAGGGTGAGGGGTCCCTATTCACCGGCGGCACCCTATTCACTGGCGGCTCCTACGGGGGTAGCGCTACACTACATTTGCACAGGTGCCCTTTTGCACACAAAGTACATCCAGCAAAATTCAGCACAGGTAATCACTAGGTGTGCGGACAGCCACAGATACCTGTGACTGTCGGCAACCTGTCATTAAAGTGAAGTAAAGCTAGCTGCTCACAGGTGGCAAAATCAGCAGCAATTCCTGCTGCTGTCATTTGCACCAGGGCTAGTTGCCTGTGCGAATGTAGCCTAAGAATCTGAACTCTTTTTTAATGAATGCACCTGGATTGTTTTTAGTTGATTTCAGTTTGGGTGTAACTCCTTGCTGCAACTTCTCGGTGTCCCTTATTGTGCGTGTTAATGCCAGGAGGCAGAGGTGGCTTTGCATTCACGTGATTGCGATGATAGAGAGGCCCGGAGTAAAACCACAAGGC
The DNA here is from genome assembly GCA_028564925.1 of Lithobates sylvaticus. Classification (NCBI taxonomy): domain Eukaryota; kingdom Metazoa; phylum Chordata; class Amphibia; order Anura; family Ranidae; genus Lithobates; species Lithobates sylvaticus. Next base: position 40,854,638 of record CM053034.1, on the reverse strand, counting down.
AATAGACACAGGGCCAGCACGACAGGGGTTAAAGGGGCTTGGACACAGGAAGGGGAATAAAAGTTTGGGCTGTTGCTGTACAAGTGAGGAGATGGCTGATTGGGGTATGGTCAGAGCTGGGTGGAGCGCTGGGGAAGTGGTTGGTTGACCGGAAGAGGTGGTCTTCAGAGGGAGGTCAGCAAGCAGGGAACAACTTCTCACCCTCCCGCCCTATATTTGGTGGTTTTGTTTTGGAGAATTGGGTTGTGGGGCGCCGGGTATGGCAATTGGCGGGATGCAAGGTCCTTTTAGTTTCATATGGGCACAAAAATGGTATGGTGTAGGGACCCTTCTGAGGTACGGCTCCCAGTTGGTGTATGTGTACCTGCGAGTTGTCTTCAAGTCGGTGGTTTTGCGGCTGGAGGCCTGAGAAGTGACACACAGGTACTGTCTTGGTTTTGATGCCTATTAGGACCTTGTGGCTCAATTCTTTAATGCACTGTATGTTCAGGTTATTATTTTATTGATCAGTTAATTATTTGTTATTTATATTTTGGTTAAAAAAAGCCAATTTAACTCCAATCTGTTGTGGTGTGGTTATTATTCTGGAAGGGTGGGGTTTTGGTATAGCAGTTAAGACAAGCCATATTTAATACCATAGTCATGGCTGTCACAGTGGTCACATGATCAGGAGCCCATTTGGCTGGCTCCCAATCACAAAACCAGGTGGCTTCACAATCATGTGATCGCTATGATTGGCTGTCACAGTGGTCACATGATCAGAAGCCCATTTGGCTGGCTCCCAATCACAAAACCAGGTGGCTTCACAATCATGTGATCGCTATGATTGACTGTCACAGTGGTCACATGATCAGGAGCCCATTTGGCTGGCTCCCAATCACAAAACCAGGTGGCTTCACAATCATGTGATCACTATGATTGGCTGTCACAGTGGTCACATGATCAGGAGCCCATTTGGCTTGCTCCCAATCACAAAACCAGGAGCTCTTAGTGACAGCTCTGTCAGAGTGCTTGGAGCAAGCTCACTGCACTTTCAGCGCAGAACTTCGGAGCTGCATATGTATGGTGGCTGGGTGCTATCGTCAAGGCATATATCTGCTACACCAGAATTCTTCTTTAACAGTTCTAGATCAGACCAAAACGTAGATTGGCCAGCTATTTGCAATGGGCTTGTGATTTTGATGCGGCTGAAAATGGAATTGATTTACGTCCTGTTGCAGCTTTAAATTTCGCTGTTGTATCGATTTTTTGGTAACACCAAAAAAAATGTCAATCTAATAAAGTAATTTAATTCCTTCACATTCCAAAAGATTAGCAGCATCAATTCCACAAATAGCTCTGTTGTAGGGAGGGGGTGGGGTGGGGGTCTCTTACACTCTTAACTTCCCTGTGAATCAAGCTGAATTATATCTGAAACGCAGCAATTTCCTCTAGAGAGGCAGCTGAGGTTTCAGGCACTTACTGTACAGCGAGATTGCTGAGGCTGCCAGGGGTTCAGGATATTGCGCTGAGCGATGGCACCGAAGTGGGGGCTCAGGACAACATCACGCTATTGTTTTCAATTCTGTAATGTCTTTCATAGGGAGATAATTCTTCTGTCACTTTAAATTGAAAGCAAATTTGTCATTTGGGAAGGCATTCCGGCTAACGTAGGCAGCTAAAAGCACAAGGCGACTGCACGCTTTTGTTTTCAGCTCCCATTCTAAACAAAAATGGATCATATTGATCCAAAGGCTTTTGGTACTTTTTGGATCACTTTTTGGACTTTACTCTGTCTTTTCTGATTTGCATCACAAAATACCCTGGCAGCTAAAAATTTTTGGAGATGTGGCCAATAGCAGCCTATGAGTTTGCTTTTAAAGTTGAACTTAGAGTAAAGCCTCGTACACACGATCAGACTTTCCGACGGAAATGTTTGATGACAGGCTGTTGGCTGAAAATCCGACCGTGTGTACGCTCCATCGGACAATTGTTGGTGGATTTTCTGCGGACAAATGTTGGCTAGCAGGTTTTAAAATTTTCCACGGACAACGGTCTGTTGTAGGATTTTCCAAGCGTGTGTACACAAGTTCGTCGGACAAAATTCCAAAGTACAAACACGCATGCTCAGAAGCAAGGATGAGCCAGAAGCGGTCGGTCTTGTAAAGTAGCGTTCGTAGTGGCAAATTATGAAATCTCGAAATGCAGCGCACAATTCTCTTCTTCTTTAATGGGATAAAAATGAAGCTGCTTTGCTGGTGATACTGATGGAGTTATTGCAAACAAATTTTCAAAGGCTTTTTTTTTTCTAGTGATATTAAGAATAATATTATTATGCTTTTTTTTTTTTCATTTGGGCAAGTTACCACAACACCATTATCCCGTACTTTTTAAGATCAAAGATACAACTATGTTGGTGTCCCTTGTTAATTTTACATTGCCTACTCCCAAACTGTCATTTGAAGTAAAACACATAGCCAAGTATTATTCTCCACAATTTTCTTTATTGTACATTAAAAAAAGAAAACAAATAAAATGTAGGGGTGCACCGAATGGGTTTTTTGGTGCCAAAACCGATACCGAAAATGAAAAATACACTAGGCCGAAAACCGAAACCGATACTGTGACGGATCCTGTACACAAGGTGTCCGCCGTAAATGCTTCCTAAGTCCTGGAACATGAGTCCAATGGATCTGGCTATAGGAGCCCCCAAGAACTAGACAACACCAGTCTTAGAGTACATCAGGAATAGCTTTTATTTGAGATGTCACACACCTATATACAGCCGGATGACTAAAAACCTAACCTAATTAGCATGAGCTAATTATCTAAATCAACACTGGACTCCTTCATTCAATTGCAGGGTTAATTAGCACATACAACAATGGAATACTCTTTAGAATCTGTGTCAAGCCAGACTACTCATTTGCATTATACAAGACAACAGACAGGTGGCTGGAGTTGATGATATTAGCATCTGACATGTCCAGAGTCTATGTGTCTTGGGGGGGCCAGCATGGACCTGAATCCAAGTAAAACCAGCTCAGCGGTCCCCAGGCATACAGCTCACAAACAACACCGTTCCCCCAAATGCCAGGGCCCATAATCGCAAGGCAAGAGGCTTGCATTACGTCCCCTCCAACAGCCTCTGTCCCGGCTAGGTCTGTCAAAGATACCAAAAATTACGAAACCGAAAATGACTGTTTTTAAAACATATTTTTATACTTTAAATAAAATGTATACATTTTTTTATAACACATTGCTAATAGTATTAGCAAAATTTCCATGCGGTGCACCTCTAGCAGACATAGTACAGGAGATGGTCAGAGACTGCAGACATAGTACAGGAAATGATCAGAGACTGCAGACATAATACAGGAGATGATCAGAGACTGCAGACATGGTACAGGAGTTGGTCAGAGACTGCATATATAGAAGATGAGATGGTCAGAGACTGCAGACATAGTACAGGAGATGGTCAGAGACTGCAGACATAGTACAGGAGATTTTAACAAACGATAACGAAGATGCAGAATCCGAAAACCGAAAGATCCGACATAAACAAATGCTTTATTTTTGTTGTGACAACAGTTCCATATATATAGGAGATTCGACATGATGCTGACAATAGCGATCTATGTCCATCGAACCTGTGGTCGAATGTGCCTAACCTTAAGGCCCCTTTTACACTGGGGCGGTTTGCAGGTGCTATTGCGCTAAAAATAGCGCCTGCAAACCGACCCCAAACAGCTGTTGCTGTGTCTTCAGTGTGAAAGCCCGAGGGCTTTCACACTGAAGCGGTGCGCTTGCAGGACGATGGAAAATGTCCTGCAAGCCGCATCTTTGGCTCGCTATAGGAGCGGTATATTTACCGCTCCTATAGCGCCCGGTCCTATTGAAAACAATGGGGCAGCGCGCGGTTTGCGGGCGGTATTGACCCTTTTTCGGACGCTCGCGGGGGGTAAAACCACCCCGCTAGCGGCCGAAATGCGCCGCTAAAACGCCGGCTTTACCGCCAGCGCCCCCACCGCTCCAGTGTGAAAGTAGCCTAACTATATTAGTCCAAGATTATTTTACATATAGAGAAAAGATTCGACATAGAGAGAAAAGATTTGACTATAGACTATAGATTTGATTATAGAGACAATAGCAAAAAAGGTTGAATGGGCCTAACCTAACTCTTTAGTCCAAGATTATTCAACATAGAGAGAAAAGATTCAACATGAAAATTTGACAAAGCAGTCGGCGCGAGTCGACTTTTATGCTCAAATGCTACGCCCATAGGCTATAGAAGAATTGTAATGTTGGTTGCAGTGGCGGAACTATAGGGGTCGCTGCGATCGCCATGGCGACCGGGCCCGTTGCTGCAGGGGGCCCTGGGGGCCCCCTGTACACTTCGCTAGGAGGGGCGGCTGAGAGGAGCTCCCCGATCGCCGATTCTAAACTGTAATCGGCGATGTGCAGGGAGCTCCTCACATTAGGCTAAAGTGAAAGTCAAAGCACAGTGTGTGCTCTTTGTCTCCCCCTGCAGTGCAGTACCCGGCAGGAAGAGACAAGGTAAGAGGACTCGTTTTTTTTTTTTGTTTTGTTTTTTATATAAGATTATCTACTGTATCTGTATGTGTGTGCATCATACATGTGTGTGTGTGTGCATGATGTATGTGTGTGTCTGTGTGTGCAATGCATGATGCATGTATGTGTTCATGATGCATGTGTGTGCGCATGATGCATGTGTGTGTTCATGATGCATGTGTGTGTTCATGATGCATGTGTGTGTTCATGATGCATGTGTGTGTCTGTGTGTGCAATGCATGATGCATGTATGTGTTCATGATGCATGTGTGTGTTCATGATGCATGTGTGTGCGCATGATGCATGTGTGTGTTCATGATGCATGTGTGTGTTCATGATGCATGTGTGTGTGTGCACGCGCATGTATGTCTGTGTGTGTGCGCATGATGTATGTGTGTGTCTGTGCATGCATGTGTGTGCAATGCATGATGCATGTGTGTGTGTGTGTGTGCGCACGCATGTATGTCTGTGTGTGCATGATGCATGTATGTGTATGTTCGTGATGCATGTGTGTGTGTGTGTGCACATGTATGTCTGTGTGTGTGTGTGTGCACATGTATGTCTGTGTTCATGATGCATGTGTGTGTGTGTGCACATGTATGTCTGTGTGTGTGCATGATGTATGTGTGTGTCTGTGCATGCATGTGTGTGCAATGCATGATGCATGTGTGTGTGTGTGCGCACGCATGTATGTCTGTCTGTGTGTGTGTGTGCGTGCATATATGTATGTGTGTGTGCATGTATGTGAGAGTGCGTGAATGTGCATGTGTTTATCAGTGGCGGTGCGTCCAAAAGGGCGCACAGGTGCCACCCCCACTCTTCAGCCACTCCCTCTATGACAAATGGATAGATTCATGCATAGCATGATTCTATCCATGGCCCCTGCTGCCACCCCCATATTTAGGTTCCTTTATATGCAGCCACCCACTTGTGACCGGGCCCTGGTGTTCTGCCATCGGGCTCGGAGAAAAGAGCTTTGTCCGGAGGTCGGGGGGGGGGGCCCTCCATGGTTTCTTGCATCGGGGCCCTGAGCGTTCTAGTTACGCCACTGGTTGGTTGACTAGTAATAATAATTAATAAATATAATTATTACTAGTGTCATACAACATTAGAATTCTACTATAGCTTGTAGGCAGAACATTCGATTGGAAATGTACGATTGCGGCGACTGCTTCGTCGAATCTTCATGTAAAATCTTTTCTCTCTATGCCGAATAATCTTGGACTAATAGAGTTAGGTTAGGCACATTCGACCTTTTTTGCTATTGTCTCTATAATGTTGAATCTTTTCTCTCTATGTCAAATCAGTTTAGCTGCTCCGTTGAATATTCTTTGAACATTCGACAGACACCATAAGTCTTCAGTGACAGATTCGACCTTAATTATTTCGGATTTTCGGACGAATGCATTTTTTAACGAAACGAAATAAATAAAAAAGAATTTCAGGAGTAACTAAATAAATACATTTTTCGGCCGAAAACGAAATTCTGAAACAAAATATTTCAGTGTGCACATGTCTAATAAACAGTAGCAGGGCCACCGCAAGTGCAGCAGTGAGCAGTAATAAATTTTAATCTGCTAAGTGCTGGAACTATACTGCCAGTGCGCATTTATGGCGACGATGCATTGTCCAAAAGAAAGGACGATGGTAGCAGAGGGGGCAGGGGAAGAAAACATTGCTTGCAGAATAATTTTTATGGGTGGGACAGTCCTTTAGAGATGTTGTTCTGCCAGCTATCGTTGGTGCCCTTAAAGTGGTGCGCCATAGACAGCGGCACGCAGGCGCACTGCGCATGCCGAGTTCAAGGCGATATGCAGCTTTCCTGCGCATGCGTGGGAGTGACGTCATCGCCGCTCCAGCAAATCACAGTGCTGGATCGGCGAGACCCGGAAGTCACTCCGGTATTGATGGCGCCGGAGAAGGTCGTGGATGAGGACCGCTTCGGGGGCTTCGTTCTCAGGTAAGTTATTCATAATGAGCTAGTATGCTATGCCTTTGCCTTGCAGGTTCCGTTTTTTTTTTTTTTTTGTGAGGAGGCTTTACTTCCTCTTTAAAGCGGTTGTATACCCGCTTGCACATTTTTACCTATAGCCTATTAAGCCTATAATAAGCCTATAATAAGGCTTACCTGTAGGTAAAATGAATATCTCCTAAACCGTACAGGTAGATATTTACCTTGTATGCAGCCGCTGATGTCAGTAGCGCATGCGCTCTGGAGGTCCAGAGGATGCTGGCGGAAATTCAAAGCTCTTTGCCGGAATGGGGACTCCCGCGTGCATGTGTGTGACGTCATCGCGGCTCTGGCCACTCACAGCACCGGAGCCGCGAACCTAGAAGAAGCACAGAGGGAACATGTCAGCTCCCTCAGCAGTGACCAGGAGGCGGAGCGGGCGCTTTGTTCTTTGTTCTTAGTATTTCATAATGAGCTAGAACTAGCTCATTATGCCTTTCCCTTACAGGTTTTTTTTCCAGAGCATACAACCGCTTTAGGCCCCTTTCACACTTGTGCGACTTCAAAGTCGCGCAACTTTGCCGCGATTTTGCCATGATTCGAGGCTGTGATTTTGCCACGATTTTTGCCGCGATTTTGCTGCGATTTCATGGAATGCCTGTGTAAGTGGCATCAAAATCAGACCAAAGTAGTGCAGGGACTACTTTGAAGTCGGAACGACTTGAAGTCGTACTAATATGAATGGCTGTCATTGGAAATCATGGGGAACGACTTGTCATTAGACATGTGCAATTCGTTTTGTTTTTTTTTTGTTTTCGTCTTTTTTCGTTATTTTCGTTCGTTCATTTTCGTACGAATGAACAAATGATTCGCTAAAAATTTTAACGAATAACGAATCGTTCGAATCGAAAGAATCCGATTAACGAATCGTTCGAATTAAACGAATCCGAAAAACAACGAAAATCCGAAAAAAAAAATAATTAGAAACAACGAATGTACGAATGAAGAAAATCCGAAAAACGAAAACAGGAACAACGAAAATGAACGAAAAAATTCGTACATTCGTAACTTTTTTTTTTTGTTGAATTGGTAATTTTCCGTGTCCCTTACAATGGTGCTGCTTAACGTGCCTCGAATGGATTGAACGAAAAAATTTGTAAATTTGTAACTTTTTTTTTTTTTTGATTCGTAATTTTCCGGGTCTCTTACAATGGCGTTGCTTAACGTGCTTTGAATGGATTGAACGAAAAAATTTGTACATTCGTAACTTTTTTTTTCGATTCGTAATTTTCTGTGTCTCTTAAAATTTAATAATAGCATACACATTACATAACATTATGAATTATGCTCCGATTATGAATCTACGAATGTTACTAATGTTACGAATGTACGAATAAATACGAATGCGTCCGAATTTCGAATAAACGAAAATTAAACTAACGAGAAAAAGAATCAACGAAAAATAACTCTTACGAATTTACGAATCGTTACGAATCAACGGAAACGAAAAAAAACGAATTTTTTTCGGAAACGAAAATAAACAAATTTTTTTGTTGTGCACATGTCTACTTGTCATGCTACTTTGCAGTCCCAAATCGTGGGATAAGTCGTATAAGTGTGAAAGGGGCCTTAACGACAGTACCAGTTAACTTGTAGCAGTAAAGGTGCAGTTTAGGTACAGTATAATCTAGGTACAGGTTCAAGGTAGATGTGGTTCAGATTCGGTAAAGGTTCGGCATAATGAGGTATAGGGCTGGTATAGGTGCAGTCTAGGTTTGGAATAAGTGCGGTATAGAGTTAAGTATGGCTATTTGGTGTCCTGCTCTGAGTGGCTCAGTCCCTGCTAGCAGTGACAGCAATATGTGAATAGCCCTCTCACCAGTCCCCAGGATGCTGTGGTGACCTCTCGCTGCAGTTGTTGTGATGTGGGCGGTGCTGCATTGCCCCTGGGTATCCTCACTCCCAATTTCAGGCTCAACATAATCTCCAACTGGCAGGCAAACATCCAGATAGAGGTGCTCTCCCTCCCTAGCTTCCCCCTGCTGGCTGGGGGAGGATAGTGCAGCATAACATATCACAGCAGAGGGAGAGGGGCAAATAAAGAGAAACGTCTCCTTCTCCATGTTGTTGTAGCCCAGCACCTGGCTACAAATGCAGGATTAGGTAAACAGAATTATAAGCCCTGCACCAGGCAAAACTGTTCACATGTATTTGTGTATTTGTGCATCAAGTTGTCTTTGTGGAGTTCACCTTTAAACTCCATGTGTGTTGTAGACAAATCCGAAACAGGCTTCAAGAAACCAAAATCTGAATCCATGTCTTTGCTATAATTACATTTTCTGATCTCCCAAGCTCGGTTTCTGGCCCTTGTGGAATTCTGGTGACTAAGTAACTGTCCTTTCCATTTTGGGCTTTCGGCTGGAAGATACCTGTCATAAAAAGCAATCACTGGATTACTCTAATCATAGGTTGATAATATAATTAATTTGAAAATATCTCCGTGTAAAATTAAAAGCCATCTGTGCTACAGACATGAACGTTCCTCCCAGGAAAATCTTTAGTTGCTTAAGAATTCACCAGAGAAAATTCACAAGGAAAAACTCTTCCTAAGCTTTGTTAATGTGGACTAATGTCAACAGCTCTTTGTCTTTTTCTAAAGGGCAGAATATTTTACTATGCTGACTTAAAGCGGGGTTTCACCTTAAAAATTTTTTTTTTTAAAAGTCAGCAGCTAAAAAAAAAGTCGCTGCTGACTTTTAATAAGTACACTTACCCTCCCAGGGCGCCCGCAATGTCGTTCGTGGAGGCCAAGATGTCCCTCGGCTATCCGGATCCAGCGCCGCCATCCTCAGTAAGGGAAAGGGCTTCACGCGGCCTACTGCGCATGCGCAAGTCGACGCGTGGCCTACTGCGCATGCGCGAGTCTTATTTGTGAATGGGGAATGCGGTGTGTTGTGGGACACAGTTTTTTTATTTAAAATTGTTACTAACATTTTTTCTAGTTTTCATTTTCAGGGTGTCCCACCACTTTAAAGAGGCCCTGTCACCAGACCATTTATTTCAACAACAATCTTCCCATAAGATTAAATGTGCATATATTTGATGCATGTTATTTACCTGTAATAGCCTACCTAGTATTGACTTCCAAAAGCCCTGGGTACCTCCATCTTGGGTGGGATGTCAGCAGTCCTAACAGACTTAGAGCTGTTACTCAAGTGACACCCTATAGTATTTATTTTTGCTCGTCCCGCAGAAGCTACATAACAGTTAAAGTGGATGTAAACCCCCACATTTTTTATGTCATAATGTAGAGAATAAGATTTCCTTTCATTTGAGCCCAGTTTTGCCACACAGATTTACTCGAGGCCTGAGCAATCCTCTTTTATTGTTCAGTTAGGCTGCTTTCACACTGGGGCGGTGCGGGGCGGCGACGGTAAAGCAGCGCTATATTTAGCGCTGCTTTACCATCGTTTTACCCGCGGTATGCGGCCGCTAGTGGGGTGGTTTTAACCCCCGCTAGCGGCCGCAAAAGGGTTAAAAACCTCCGCAAAGCGCCGCTGCAGCGGCGGTTTGCGGGCGGTATCCCCGCGGTTTCCCATTGATTTCAATGGGAAGGAGCGGTATAGGAGTGGTAAATACACCGCTCCTTCACCGCTCCAAAGATGCTGCTAGCAGGACTTTTGTTGCGGTCCTGCTAGCGCACCGCTCCAGTGTGAAAGCCCGCCGCTTTCACACTGGAGTGAATGGGGCCGGTTTTTTCAGGCGGTGTACAGGCGCTATTTTTAGCGCTGTACCGCCTGAAAACCGCCCCAGTGTGAAAGCAGCCTTAGAGAAATCTTGACAAAGTCTTGAAAACTTTGTCAAAAACGCCCCCCTTGCTGTGAGTGACATGTGATTTACATATCTCATGCACTAGCCTGAGACAGGCACATCCGGTGTAAAAAGTTCACAATTCACATCCCCTCCCCTCCCCTCCCCTCCAGCTCTCCCAGCTTTTACTGTGTTTTGACTGGATGTTTCTCATCATGGGATGCCGTGAACAGTCAGCAGACTATAGACAGACAAGTGATTTAGGGGACATGTATGTAGTCAGAGCTGGGCAGAGTAGAACATCCAGTGATCTGATGGTAACCTGTCTCAGGCTAGTGCATGAGATATGTAAATCACCTGTCACTCACAGCAAGGGGGCATTTTCTGACAAAGTTTTCAAGACTTTGTCAAGATTTCTCTAACTGAACAATAAAATAGGATTGCTCAGGCCTTGAGTAAATCTGTGTGGCAAGACTGGGCTCAAATGAAAGGAAATCGTATTCTCTACATTATGACATCAAAAAAAAAAAAAAAATGTATATATATATATATATATATATATATATATATATATATATATACATTTTGTGTTTACATCCACTTTAATGTAGGTTAGCGAGGGTTGGAATAAATGTACACTCTGTTCTGCCCCATTTTTTGTGTCATTTGTCTGTGTTCTATTAAACTGTATGAGGTTATTATTGTTTTGTAGTATGCTGACACCAAGTAGACATTTTGGGCCATTACAACATATTTACTAAGTGATTTGGTTTCTCCCGCTGTTCCTCTTGCAGATCATAGAAAGGTTTATTTGAAAACTTGTGCAGATCTTCACAGATGAACATCAGATCATAAAATAGAACATACACTAAAGACACAATAAAAAATTAGTCGAAATAAGATATTCAGAGTAGGGAGGACCCTCACCATTCCAACATCCAAAATATATATTCAAGAAATGACCAAGTCAAGAAATTAACGGACTTTGTGGGCACATAATGAGAGAGAGAATCAGTAAAAAAGTATACATTTTATTACAACATAGTTAAAAAACATATAAACAACATGCAAACAACACCCTGTATGGACACATTTACCAGTTACCCAATAATGCAGTTATAGAGGACCGGACCTACGGTACAAAGATTATTTTAATACTGTATCAAGGTAATAATATATTAATAATTGATACAGTATTAATGTAATCTTTGTATTGTGCCTGGTCAGTAGAATGCTGACCAGGCACACGTATGCACGCAGGACTGCGCATAGAAAGGCATGTACGAGCTCGCTCGCGGTGCCCGTCGGTACCAGGAGACCTGTTTAAGGATGCAACTGGACATGCTCAGGGGCTGACTGGTCTTTCAGCTGCTACCTGTGTCCTGCTTCATCCTTTGTGTTTCCCTTGTTGCTGACCCGGCTTGTTCCTGACCTGACCTTGGATTCTGTTTCTGACTTGCCACCAGTTCCTGACCCTGGCTCTGTTTCTGACTTCGGCTCTGCTTATGATTTGATATCTCGCTGCCTGCCTGTTAAGGACCCTGGGTATTCTGTGACCACACTTCTGCCTCTAATCTTGGCTTTCCGTTCTGCTCGAGTGCCTGCCTGGCTGTCTGCTATGCCAGCTCTACACATTGCAGTGTGCTCCTGTCTCCAGTCTGAAAAAAGCTCTGACCAGCCACACATCCAGGACCTGCAGCATATGTGAAGTGACCCTTTAGCATCGGCTGGACCCCAGAGCACAGCTACCATTCCTGACCTGATGTTCCACAAGCCTTTCTGTGATTGCATCTCCAGCTGCACGATTTCCTATTAACATCTACCAACATATGTGTTCCTCCTGTACCTCGCTACCCTCTGTTCCACTCTCAGTGGGGCCTGGGCTGGTCATACAAGAGAGGCCAACCTCACCATTTCAGTCTCCTATCAGGCACCTGAAGCATACCTTAAACTTACAATTCTTTTTAGTGACTACGTATAGGGCCTGTTTTTTTTTTTTTTATTGTTTTATTTGCCTGGAATTTTCCTTTAATACACAAAAGTGATCTTTGCACCCCTAGAAGTAGAAAACATGAAATATCACTTTAAATAAAATACCTTTTTTTTTTAATAAAATCACATTGCACTTTAAGAATAATGTTTAATCACGATCACATTAGCAGCAATTTATAAGAAAGTTCAGTAATAAAATGAAATAGCTGTGGGGAAAAGCAGGGGAAGAATGCTAGGATTAACTGGAGCAATATAAAAAATAGATTATGTTTAATGAAAAATTTCCCAGTGTTCAACATTTTTATTATAGTTAATAACGCCAAGCTTCATTTTTGTCTGTAGTAATTGTGTGTCCTTAATAGCTGGCTCTACTGTTGCCCCACTGAATATTGGCAGACATTAATAAACTTAATTCTCCAGGTTTAAGTTTAATGTTGGTGAGATATAGAAGGTAGTTAGATTTTTACTTAACAACTAAGACAGAGGTAAAGACTTTATGCCTTCTGGCCTACAATTGCTCCTTTTAAGGAAAAGCAGAACGAAAATTGGATTACAACACACAATGGAGACCTCACCTACACAAGAAAATGTAACAATTTTTTTTTTAGCTCCATATCTTCTCCTCCCATGCTCACCTTCAGGAGTTCTCCAGAGCTTCTCCCATCATCTGGAACTCCCTACCTCACTTACAACACACAGCATTTTTTTTTGACCGAGTGGTGTCAGCCCTGCCCTGTTTTCTCTTAACAAACTGCTCAGACCCACCTACTCTCCCATATCCACAACATAAAGACTAAACATTCTGTAGTTCCAAAATAATGAGGGGAGGTGCTAATTACTCTCCTTGAGATAACATGGGAAGTGTGCACAGGACATGATTGTCCGGTATTTTTGTCACTTATCAATTACATTTAAGAAAAAACTTTCAATTATATATTTAAAGTAATTGTAAACAATCACCTTGTAAAACAACACATTCAGTTTAAAATTGAAATGAAAGGCAAAAAATGATTGTATAGATATAAAAAAAACCATTCTAAATACAATTTTTCCCTTTTTAACCACTTCAATACCCACGTATAGTCATATGACGTCCTCCCATTCCTGGCCGTCTAGGGGGGGCGCGCGCGGTGTCGCTCGGGACACGGTGCGTGTGCCTGGCGGCCGTGATGTCCGCCGGGCACCCGCGTTTGCCCGGGAACACAGCAGGACCGTGGATCTGTGTGTGTAAACACACAGATCCACGTCCTGTCAGTGGAGAGGAGACCGATGGTGTGTTCCCAGTACAGAGGAACACCGATCGGTCTCCCCCCCCTTTGTGAGTCCCCTCCCCCCACAGTTAGAATCACTCCCAGGGAACATAATTAACCCCTGCAGCGCCCCTAGTGTTAACCCCTTCCCTGCCAGTCACATTTACACAGTAATCAGTGCAATTTTATAGCACCATCGCTGTGTAAATGGTCCCAAAAATGTGTCAAAAGTGTCCGATGTGTCCGTCGCAATGTCGCAGTCATGAAAAAAATCACAGATCGCCGTCATTACTAGTTAAGAATAAAAAAAATGCCATAAATCGGTCCCCTATTTTGTAGACGCTATAACTTTTGCGCAAACCCATCAATAAATGCTTATTGCGATTTTTTTTACCAAAAAAATGTAGAAATATACGTATCGGCCTAACCTGAGGAAAAAAATAATTTTTTTTATATATGTTTGGGGGATATTTATTATAGCAAAAAGTAAAAAATAATGTTTTTTTTTTTCAAAATTGTCTCTCTTTTTTTGTTTATAGCGCAAAAAATAAAAACCGCAGAGGTGATCAAATACCACCAAAAGAAAGCTCTATTTGTGGAAAAAAGGGACATCAATTTTGTTTGGGAGCCACGCCGCATGACCGATCAATTGCCAGTTAAAGCGACACAGTGTAAAATCGCAAAAAATGCTCTGGTCAGGAAGGGGGTAAATTCTTCCAGGGCTGAAGTGGTTAAAGCTGATCTCCGGGGAAAGCAAATATTGTCTGAACACAAGAGGCAACACAAGAGGCATGTGTATTCTTATTTGAATTTTGGTGTGCTTTGTATATTTCTTCCATATCTACATGCAATAAAGATCATTCACTGTTGCTCTCCCTACTTGTGCAGGGAGACTGGGCTTTTCTCCGCCCCCTTCTGTAGTTTTCTGCAGGTAGGTTGTAGTAGGTGGGGCCTGCTGGACCCTTCCCACAGCTCTGCTCAGGCTATGTACAGCACAGTGAGGACTGTTACTTTTAAATGGTAAGTTCTGGATTTGTAAAGGCGTATAACCGCTTCAGCCCCAGAAGAATAGCAAAAAGTAAAAAAGTAATGTTTTTTTCAAAATTGACATTCTTTTTTTGTTTATAGCGCAAAAAATAAAAACCGCAGGGGTGATCAAATACCACCAAAAGAAAGCTCTATTTTGTGGGAAAAAAAGGACGTCAATTTCGTTTGGGAGCCACGTCACACGACCGTGCAATTGTCAGTTAAAGCGATGAGGTGCCGAATCGCAAAAAGTGCTCTGGTCTTAAGCCAGCAAAATGGTCTGGTCTGAAAGTGGTTAAAGTGATTGTAAACAATCACTGTGTTAAAAACAACACATTCAGTTTAAAATTTTAATGCAAGGCAAAAAATGTTCGTATAGATATAAAAAAAACATTATAAATACAATTTTTCCCTTTTTAATAAGTGATCACATATCCTCTGTTCTCAGCTGCATAATGCCCGTACACATGGTCGGAAATTCCGACCACAAAATCCGTCGGATTTTTTCCGACGGATTTTGTCCAACACTGGTGTTGCATACACACGGTCGGACAAAGTTGTTGGAAAATCCGATCATTCTAAACGTGGTGACTAGGGATGAGCCGAACACCCCCCGTTCGGCTCGCACCAGAACCCGCGAACGGACCTAAAGTCCGTGCGAGCTTTAGAACCCTATTAGTTGTAATGGATGCGAACGTTCGAAATTAAAAGTGCTAATTTTAAAGGCTAATATGCATGTTAATGTCATAAAAAGTGTTTGGGGACCTGGGTCCTGCCCCAGGGAACATGTATCAATGCAAATTTTTTTTTTAAAAACGGACGTTTTTTCAGGAGCAGTGATTTTAATAATGCTTAAATTGAAACAATAAAAGTGTAATATTCCTTTAAATTTCGTACCTGGGGGGGTGTCTATAGTATGCATGTAAAGGGGCGCATGTTTCCCGTGTTTAGAACTGTCTCTGCGCAAAGTGCCAGACCCTCAAGGGTCTGGTATGGATTTTGAGGGGGACCCTACGCCATTTTTTTTTTGGCTGGGGTTCCCCTTAATATCCATCCCAGACCTGAAGGGCCTGGTTATTGAATTTGGGGGGACCCCCACGCTTTTTTTTTGTTTTTTATTAATGAATGACAGTTCTCTGTGTTACAGGAGCCATCAATTCATTAGCCGCGAGTGCTTTTAAATAGCTTTTTTCCTGCAAAAATGACACTTTTTTGCAGGGAAAGTTCTAAGCACAGGAAACCTGCCCCCTTCACAGGCCACCTATAGACACCCCCCAGATGTGATACTGCAATGCTGTTCTAACAGCACGCACACACATATCCCCAGAAATAGAGCACATATTGTCAGCAGCACACTGACACGCTGACACTGACTGAAACAGAATATGCGAGGCCGCCGGTGCGGCGGCCTCTTATACCGTGGGGCGTGTACTAAAGCCCCTGAGCTATAATTGTCTACAGGCATCCTGCCTGTAGCCAATTATGGCTCTTCTCGCTGCCGGCGCTGTGATTGGCCAAGCATGCGGGGTCACAGTGCATGCTTGGCCAATCATCAGCCAGCATTGCACTGCGCGGGCCGCAATGCATTGCGGGGCCGCTCGCATCACACGAATTTGATGCGAGCGGCCCCAATAGTTCTGGGCTCGCCGAGCGAGCGAACGCCCGGTGCTCGATTCGAACATGGGTTCGAATCGAACACCGCGCCCATCCCTAGTGGTGACGTTCGTTGCGTACGACGGAACTACGTAGAGGCTAGTAGCCAATAGCTTTGGTCTCGTAATTTGATCTGAGCATGCGTGGCACTTTGTTGGTCGGAATTCTCTACACACGATCGGAAAAAGTCAGATAGGACTTTGTTGTCGGAAAATTTGAGAGCAGGATCTCGGAAATTCCGACGGAAAAAGTCCGATGGAGCCCACACACGGTCGGATTTTTTCCGTCAGAAATTCCGACCGTGTGTACGGGGCACAAGAGTAGGGGTGAGGAGAAACAGCAGCACACTGATCTTCCCAGTGAATGGCTTCCCCGGGGGGGGGGGGTGTCAGAACAAGTCTAATGATTGGAGGAGAGCAGGCTGAGTTCCCAGCATAGCTAAAGAACTGACAACGGTGGGCTCTCCTGCTTGGTGTGGTCAGTTTTGTAATGGGAACGCAGAGGGACTGGCAGGAACACCAGGAATTTCACACAATGGAAGCAATACAAAGAGAACAGGATAGTTTCTCATACACGTACATGGTACAGTAAGCACATATCGGGTATATGAAATGTTGGGGTAACAAATGCTTTAACAGACCAAAATGGAGCAAGTAAGAGAACTTCATGGATGGGGTTTAAATATATTTTAAGAAGTTGGGTCATTTGCAGCAACTGTATAGAGACAGGTTACCTTCAGTAATAATAAACGTTTACAGCTTAATCGTTTATGGAAACAAACAATACCCACCTGACACTCTATTCCCTGCAGATGCCCAGTACCGGCCTTAGTTGTTTTATGGCTTCAGCTGTTAATCAACGGTGAAGACGAGATCCCCTTGGTTCAGACCTCTGATAGAGACGAAAAGAGATGCACAGAATTGAGAATGACAAGCAGACAACAAGCTCCTAAATAATGCCAGCCCGCAGTGCTTCAGGCAAAGTAATTTTCTTTGTGTCAGCTCCTATCAGGAGTTATATGTAAAGATATGAAAAGTATGCATTGGATTGAGGTGCATTAGACTAAGAACTGAAGGTGTTTGAATATTTGCATGTGGCCTTGAATTATATTGAAATAAGGTGTCAATTTGGAGAAGGAAACAGATAATGCTGACTCAGAAGTGTAAAGCCAGGCAGGAGAATAGATCTTTTTAAGTATAATATAAAATATTGCTATTAATCCATTCATTGCTGGAAAAAATAAAAACAATCTGCATTGATGCGCATGTGTTTAAGCTGATTCCATGGGTGATTAATTGCACTGCTCTATATAATAAATATTGGCCGTATAGTTATAAAAGTACTGCTGCAACAGTCTATGTGGTTTATTCACTAAAGGCAAATAGGCTGTGTATGTTGCAAGTGCAGTTGCACTCATTTTCCATAGTAAATGTAATATGGTAAAGCTTCATTTTTGAGCGAATACCCAATCAGGTGCAAGGAAAATTAAAAAACTGTATTTTTGCTTGCACATGATTGGATGATGGAAATCAGCAGAGCTTTACCACATTTACTAAGCTCTGGGGAAAATGAGTGCAACTACAGTCTATTTGCCTTTAGAAAATCCACCCCAATGTGTTGAGGAACCCATCAACCTTCTGATATGGAGTCTTGTGGTTTTGTAGTTATTTCCTTGTAGCTTCACCTCCCATGGATGAGCTGTATTTCTCTAGCATTCATTTCATAGTGGAGGAGCTCAAAGGAGAATGATTAGGATATTGATGGCATGGGGGAATTGAAGCCCAACTCCAGCTTGGCCAAAAAAGATTAAAGAAGAATTCCAGGTATGGCATTTTTTACATAGTTACATTGGTTCAGCTTAGACCAATGTAACTATGCATATACCATACTTATGGGATTCCTCTAGAAGTCATAAATGACTATAGGAGAAGCCGCTACTGCAGTGATCTCCACTTGCTTCCTGGTCCCGTGCTGAATCCAAAGTGTTCTCTGATTGGATAGGGTGGAGAGGCAGGCAAGAATGTTTTGCATTGATTTAAAAAATGGCAAGCATTATCTGTGTGGTGCCCTTGCTGAGTGGCCGTCTCCTATGTTCACAATGCAGAAAGACAGCAGCTTGACATGGGACCCAGAAGCTAGTGGAGATCACTGGACTAGTAGTGTGTCTCTCACCTCGCAGCACGATACTCATATTGGGACTCAATGGGATGCAGGTCCAGCCTAGGGACCTGGCCTAGAGAGTCACAAGATCAAGGCCTTGAGGTAATTATAAAGGGGTGGCTTCCTGTGAAGTGAGTCTTTATGATGAAGAGAATCCATAACATAGAGTAACAATATGTAAGTGTTTGTGTCCCCGGTGGGACATGGGAGACTAGCGAGGTATGGGACATGTTCTACACCCCCATCCCGAAACGTCTAATCATCTTGAGAAGAAGAGAGGAGAACATTGGAGTATTTTGGCAGCAGGGCCAGACGAGGTTGAATGCCCGGGAAATTAAGTTTGGAAAACTACGTGTAGCAGTCACACTTCAACAAGTGTGCGCTATAAGTGGAAATTTCGTTTTTTCCTCAGAACCGTAATGGAGTTTTGGGGGTTAATTGTACAGGTTTACTTTAGCATCAGTCTGGCTGGGCTGTACTGAGGTTCTGCCTGGTCATAGGTGCAGTGAGGTACCTATGACAGGCCGAGAACCAGGCCTGGTTGGACGTCTTAGGTACCAATCTTTCCCGGAGCCAATCAGTGGGCGCGTCTGGCCCTGCTGCGTAGTCTGGGAAGGGGTACTTAAGGTGCTGAAGTCACATGTTCAGGGTTCGGCCGTAGCTTTTTGTTCCTGGTTCTGTTCCGGGGTAGCCCCGCGAGAGGTCCCAGGCCTAGGAGTGTTTGCCGTCCCGCAAGCATGGTCAATCTGACCAGCCTCATAGACCCGCATGGTCTGGGGCAGGGATCCGTCTGTTCCCGAGTCTCGGAGCCGGCTATTTCGAGGCCCAGTAACTGAAGGAGGATTCGGAGGCGTTCCAGTGTGCACTTGGTATTGGAGGGACACGGCAACTCGTACAAGTGACCAGGGGAGGATTCTTCAGAGGAGGGCCAACAAGCTGGCTGCTCGGTAATAGCCTGGGAGCTGAGTTGTATGGACACTAAAGAATCCACACTTCCACAGTACTGCCAAGGAGACAGAGAAAGTTCCAGGTACTGTGTGATAGGTTCCTCTTCATCTTCAGTTACAATTTAGTCTGTGGCAGAGACTTTTGCAAAGTTTCCGGATCACATGTTGGCTGCTAGATCTCTGGCTAGAGGTTTATCCGGCAGTGAAGCACCCAGCTGTGAGTGGCTACTCTCTGGGTTGATTAGAGACATTCAGTATATGTCAGCAGTTCAAAGTGTCTGAGTTTCATCACCCATGCCCTCTATTCCCATCAGAGACTGTGTTATGTTGGATGTTACCACTGAAAAAAAAAAAACCTTGAAAAGGACTTTTATGTGTCAGGATCTGAAGTCGTTGGGTACTAACCCTGGGAACCCCTCACAGACAAGCCACGAGGAGGTAACTGGTAAGCCCAAAAGTCAAGGCCGCCCCTCAAGGGGTTATGGCCGCTACATACGTTAATGGCTTATGGTTTTCAACCTGACTACCAGGGGGCAAACTTCTACTTCCCACTATAATAATATTTACTAAACCCCCCACAACCCATGCTCTGAAAGGCGATCTGTGATGTGTTACTAAGCAGCCAATGTACCATTAGGCTAATGCACCACAACCTCGAGCTAAGCATTTGACTCGCGTTTTGCGGAATGGTCCCATTGACTTGGATGGCCTAGTTTGACAGGCGGTGCCCCTTGTCAGTTCAACATGCTACAATAACTGGCCATACCCACCGCACATGAATTGCTATAGTGTAGATTTTAGGTAGGCAATTGGTGGAAGTAAAACCTGGTCCTGTTTTCCACCCCCTCGGCAGCCTGTGTGAAAGAAGCCTTAGCTGGAACCAGTCACTCTACGGAGTGGTCAATATAATAAACATTGAAAGGCACTTCTCCATCCTGATTACTCTCTCAAGTACTACCCTGATGCCCTCTGCATACCCCTGCAGTACAGGTTGTACTGGTAGTATGTCTGCTCCTGAATACTATAATCGGGAAGGGTAAAAAACTGCCATAGTAGACTATAAGTACTCTGAAAAACCCACAGCACTTTAATAAATGATAACAAGCAATGCATTTAAATTATTTCCAGTGCCTAGAATAAATAAATATTTTGGCTGGTAGAATGAGCTTGTGCTCAAATTTTTAATGCAATACGCCTGCAAACGCACATAAACGTGCATAATTACTCTCCAAAATTAAAAAAAATTTTAAGCATGCTTTTTCTGCCAGTTCCTGGAAAAAAAATCCAGCGTAAATAGAATTATTTTAATACACCCGTGTGCATAAAGGCTACAATGCAAATCAAACTGTATTTCACATACCTGCATGTATTGCATATTGATCATAACAGAGGCAGTTTGAGAACTAAAATAAAACTGGGAGATTTCCAAGAATCTGAAAAACCTGAGACTAACCCGGTAAAACAGGGACACTTGGCAGCTCCATCAGTCCAAGCTCTTGAGCCAAACCTCCCCACAGTAGGATATCTATTTTAAGTTCCTAATAATCCTGCAGTAGACGCTGCTGGTAATATGGATAGGCAGCTAAGTGAATAAGACATCCTGGTTTTGGAGTGGATTAAACGCAGCTTTAAATCTGGCAGATCCAATCAAGAGGGAGACCAGACAAGAGATAAGACTGGGATCTTCTTTTCCGAGACGGTATTCTAAACCTAAACTCGCAGTGTCCAAAGCCTGCACATAAGTTCATTACAGCGTCTGCCCAACGCTTAAAGGTTAAGCGATGATACCGGATGCTTGTCACATTAATACTGTCGTCTTGGCATTAGAAGTGCTCTAAGCCTGTTCTATATCAATCGTGCAATAGGACCTCAGTGTATGATGTCTTGTTTACGCTCATATTAAAAGAAGTGTCATTTGCATCAGAGCCACGGTGGATTTAGAGTTGAGTTTAAACCGGAATAAATTCTTTATTGACTACTCAAATTCAGCTGTAAAATCTGATCTGTAATTGGAACGGAGAGGTGATGTTTATCAATATAAGCTAGCCCCGCTCTGTGTATTTCACACGCTGACTGTGAAATCTTAAGAGGTGTAATAAAACCAAAATAAATTTGGAATTACTCATAGGTAAATTTAAATGTCATTAGTGTAACTCTACTACTGAGCAAGAGTTTTTATTAATGCGATTTTTTTCCAAATTCTTTCAGGTTCTGTCCCATTTTAGTCTGTTGAGCAAATCCTCTTGTTTGAGCTTGGTCTCTGTTTTCTATATCCTGGGCACCCGATGAACAATGTTAATTGTGTTGACGAAAATATTTTCGCCATGATTTTTTTTTTTTTTAGCTGCATGTGGCAAAAAATAAACAAGAATCATGCCGCGTACACACGTTCGGAAATTCGACCAACAAAAGACTAATGAGAGCTTTTGGTCGGAAATTCCGACCGTGTGTAGGCTCCATTGGACTTTTGCTGGCCGAATTCCAGCCAGCAAATGATTGAGAGCATGTTCTCAATTTTTCGGTCAGAAAAAGTTCAGATCGGAAATTCCGATCGTCTATAACAATTCCAACACGAAAAAAAATTCCTGCGCATGCTCGGAAACAATTTGACGCATGCTCAGAAGCACTGAAATTAATTTTCTCAGCTCGTCATAGTGTTGTACGTCACCGCATTTTTGACGGTCGAAAGTTCAGCGAACTTTTGTGTGACCGTGTGTATGCAAGCCAAGCTTGAGTGGAATTCCGTTGGAAAAAACATCCAAGATTTTTCTGACGTAAAATACGCTTGTGTGTACGCGGCATAACATTTGAATTAAGACAATGGATGAAAATCAATTTTCGTCAACAAACAAAAACGGAACGAAAAATGTGAGGGAGGGACGTTTACCATCCTGAACTTCTGCTTTCCTCGGAGCTCCACCTGTCTGTTAAAACCTCAGACCTAGACAAGCTCCCTCTGTCTGCCTGCTGCCTGGGGTTCTGGAACAATGGGGTAAATTCATTAACGTTTACCACATACGATAACACGGTCACGTGACTCATTTGCATAAGTTATTGCGTGCGGTAAAAAAAGTCCAATTCACAAAAAAAAAAAATGATCATGCAGTATTTACCACAAAATGAAAAATGTGCCAGGAAATATTGTCAAAAAAAACATGCACTAAGCTCTTAAGTCTAATTCACAACAGAGAGTAAAAAACAAACAATATTTATCACCAGGGTTTTGCTGGCGGTATCACATGCGGTATTTGTCAGAAACAAGGCCAATAGCTGGCTGCTAAGGAGCGGGCCGGAAAGCTTGCTGACGCATCCTTAACAACTGATGATTCATCCGTTGTCAGCGGGTTCCCTGCTGACAGCTGAATGTAAAAAAAAACATGGCAGCAATTAAAAATTATGGAAAAAAAAAAAAACAGCGCAGGCTCCACCCCCCCCCAATGCATTCCAGGCCTTTCGAGTCTGGTATGGATTTTAAGGGCAGCCAGGAAAGGGGGGAGGATAAGAGAGCACCCCCTCCCCTCTCCTGAACCATACCAGGTCACATAAAGGAATTGTCAAAAAATTTCTACGAGGCTGGACTTCATGGACTTACAACTACGTATCCTGGGCACCTGATGACCTTGTTCAGGCACTGGTACTGGACCTGCTTCATGTTTCACTGGTTCCTCCAACTGACATCCATGACACTACTCCTGTAGTGAGTGACAATGGGGTAGCAGGAGGAACCAGTGAAAACTGCAGGAGGCCCACGACCAGTGCCTGGACAAGGTCACTGGGTGCCCAGGGTGAAGGTGCCAAACTGCGTCTCCCCGGGTAAAGTAGTGGGTGGGCCTAACAACAACGCATACAACAATGATCCAGAGTGCATGTAATGGTTGAGACATGCACTAAAACAGTGCCAATGGTTGTTGCACACCTCAGCGAACTGAAGATTTTATTGGCGGTCCATGTGTTCTTCAGAAAAATATGGAACAGTGGCAAAGGAAGAAATGTCCCGACACTGGTGTGAGGAAAATGTCCCTTCTTCTTCTACCACTTGTCTGGGCCCTGCCCAGGAGATTGACACTCCCTGGAGGGTCAGATTCCTACTGGGCTTTGGGGGGGCAATTTAATAGCAACAGAGTGGAGGTTGGGGGTTGAGCAGCAGGAGAGGTAAGTCTTCTTTTATAAATAACTCTTCTTAAGCAACAGAGACACTTTAGGGGGCTTCATTTAGGGGTTAGATTAAATGTTAGCCTAAGTGGGTTTGGACTTTTTTTTCGTTGATACAAAGCTTAACATTTTTTAAGAGGCTGGACCCTTATGGACTATGTATCCTTTTCTGGGTTTATAATTGCAATATTTTGTTGAAAGTTCATTTATTCTATAAAGTGGATTTTTAAGTGCTAGTGAACTGAAGCATGGCCATGACAGCCAGGACACTGGGTGGTTAGACCAGGAAGAATGATGTGAAGAGATGGAGGCAGCACTACTCTTTCTATAACAACAGTTCCATCCAATGCACTTGCAAATATAAGTAATGAAATGTTTTTCCACTTCCACTCATTGGACAATGAGCAAAGACAAATAGAGACCCATCCAATGCTGGCGAGACCTATCTGTCCCTAAGAAGTGGATTTCTGTCCCCAGCTTTGAGCATTCCCCACTATGAGCACCTCTGTGAAGCAGACAATTATATAGACAGTGTACAGTGGTGTGAAAAAGTGTTTGCCCCCTTCCTCATTTCCTGTTCCTTTGCATGTTTGTCACACTTAAGTGTTTCGGAACATCAAACCAATTTAAACAATAGTCAAGGACAACACAAGTAAACACAAAATGCAATTTGTAAATTAAGGTGTTTATTATTAAAGGTGAAAAAAAATCCAAACCATCATGGCCCTGTGTGAAAAAGTGATTGCCCCCTAAACCTAATAACTGGTTGGGCCACCCTTAGCAGCAACAACTGCAACCAAGCGTTTGCGATAACGTGCAATGAGGCTTTTACAGCGTCCTGGAGGAATTTTGGCCCACTCATCTTTGCAGAATTGTCCTAATTCAGTTACATTAGAGGGTTTTCGAGCATGAACGGCCTTTTTAAGGTCATACCACAACATCTCAATAGGATTCAGGTCAGGACTTTGGCTAGGCCACTCCAAAGTCTTCATTTTGTTTTTCTTCAGCCATTCGGTGGTGGACTTGCTGGTGTGTTTAGGATCATTGTCCTGCTGCAGAACCCAAGTTCGTTTCAGCTTGAGTACACGAACAGATGGTCGGACATTCTCCTTCAGGATCTCTTGGTAGACAGCAGAATTCATAGTTCCTTTTATCACGGCAAGTCTTCCAGGTCCTGAAGCAGCAAAACAGCCCCAGACCATCACACTACCACCACCATATTTTACTGTTGGTATAATGTTCTTTTTCTGAAATGCAGTGTTCCTTCTACGCCAGATATACTTGGACACACACCTTCCAAAGAGTTCCACTTTTGTCTCATCGGTCCACAGAATGTTGTCCCAAAAGTCTTGGGGATCATCAAGATGTGTTGTGGAGAAATTGAGACGAGCTTTGATGTTCTTTTTGCTCAGCAGTGGTTTTCTCCTTGGAACTCTGCCATGCAGGCCATTTTTGCCCAGTCTTTTCCTGATGGTGGAGGCATGAACGCTGACCTTAACTGAGGCAAGTGAGGCCTGCAGTTCCTTGGACGTTGTTGTGGGGTCTTTTGTGACCTCTTGGATGAGTCGTCGCTGCGCTCTTGGGGTAATTTTGGGCGGCCGGCCACTCCTGGGAAGGTTCACCACTGTTCCATGTCTTCGCCATTTGTGGATAATGGCTCTCACTGTGGTTCGCTGGATTCCCAAAGCTTTGGAAATGGCTTTATAACCCTTTCCAGACTGATAGATCTCAATTACTTTCTTTCTCAATTGTTCCTGAATTTCTTTGGGTCTCGGCATGATGTGTAGCTTTTAAGGATCTTCTGGTGGACCTTACTGTGTCAAGCAGCTCCTATTTAAGTGATGCCTTGATTGTGAACAGGTGTGGCAATAATCAGGCCTGGGTGTGGCTAGAGAAATTGAACTCAGGTGTGGACAACCACAGTTATAGTATGTTTTAACAAGGGGGGCAATCACTTTTTCACACAGGGCCATGATGGTTTGGATTTTTTTTCACCTTTAATAATAAACAACTTCATTTACAAATTGCATTTTGTGTTTACTTGTGTTGTCCTTGACTATTGTTTAAATTGGTTTGATGTTCCGAAACACTTAAGTGTGACAAACATGCAAAGGAACAGGAAATGAGGAAGGGGGCAAACACTTTTTCACACCACTGTATATGTAGCACTCTACCCCTAAGATGGCCACTCAAGTCTCTGCATCTTATTATATACAAAGTCAAACACCCCCAAGATGGTGTCCTGAGTCCATACCAGAGGACACACTAGTATTATGCTAGGCTTCCATTAGCGCCAGTAGTAGGCAGTGGTCATGTGACCAATTTGTTTACTACTATAAATCAAACAAGGAAGTGATTTATCAATCTTTGGATCATTCCATAATTTTCCAAGCCACTATCACTATAGAGCCACCGTGGTGCTTTTTGGGTTAACAGAGGCCATCACTAACTACCTGCCCGCCTACCTACACACTTCTAATAGAACGGCCAGAGCATTAGATCTAAATGCTTTAGTTAACTTCTATGAAATATATTGTCATAGGAAATAGAGACAGGAACAAGGAAGTTTAATAGTAGAGCCATGTTAGGTGTCAGTGTAGGGGCCGATCTCCCTTCAACAGTCAACGCAACAAGGTCCATACAGGAATCAAAACTCTGCCTCACCCGAGAAACACCCAAATGTTTTTAGGTAGAATTTGACATTGTTTTCCACAAGATAAGTGTGCTAAATGATATACATCGTTGCTACATTCAGTAGTTCTTCATGGTATTGCATTAAAGTATACCAAAAGGCTCCAGAACCATTTTTAAATCTGATATAGAAATAAATTTATATCAGACTACACTTGTCATGATGTGAGGATGACAGGGATGATGATCCTATAGCTGATATAACTATGACAGCACATGATGACATAATAACTATAGTAGACTTAAGCCCCATACACACGGTCGGATTTTCCGATGGATTCTGTCCTATCAGACAATGTTGTCGGAAATTCCGACCGTGTGTAGGCACCATCGGACAGTTTCCATCGGATTGTCCGACGGACAAAGTCCTATCTCCTGCTGGATAGATTTTTTGACAACAAAGTCCGATCACACCAAATCCGATCGTGTGTAGCGAATTCCGACGGACAAAGTGCTACGCATGCTCAGATCACATTACAAGACCAAAGCTATTGGCTACTAGCCTCTACGTAGTCCCGTCGTAGGCAACAAACGTCACCACGTTCAGAATGATCGGATTTTCCGACAACTTTGTCCGACCGTGTGTACGCAAAACCAACATCGGACAAAGTACGACGGACATGATCCGACGGACCTGGTCCTTGGATAATCCGAGCGTGTGTATGGGGCTTAAGCTTGTCACACCAGGACACATCGTGTGACATCACAAAGGGCACACCACAGTAGCTTTGTCACCTTGGGCCCAGGCCTGTGTTACATTTCTAACCCATTATTTGTCCCTATATAAAATAGCTATATAAAAGACAAGAAAATGTGGAAAAGGTGTTGAATTGCAAATCACCAATCCTAAAAAGTGGTAAGTCCATCAATGTCATTCTTTTGCTTTGGAAAACCTGCCACCCTTGTTCTGGGCTTAAATGACCTCAGAACAAATCCCATTGTGATTGCCACATGGTAAATCCAGCCATGGATCTGCCAACAAATTAGGTCAAACCATGGAATTATGAAGTGTGTCTTGGGGAGAGTAATTGGTGAGAATGGCAAAAAGCTCTGAAAAGCAACAAGTCTGACAGTGCTGGAAAAATGCCTTGGCTTTATGGAGTGTTTCATTATATACATGTAACCTCGGCATCACAAAACACTACACGTCGCTCCTACTCACAATGTACGGACATGACTGGCTGACTTAATAATCAGTACTAGTGTGAGCTGTCCTCCTAGCAGACACAGAGCGATGGGTCCCAATTATGTATTCACATCATAGAGGGGAGATGGATAGCATTCACCTATATGTCCTGAGGAGTAGCGACCATGATTAATGAAGGAAGGAATATTTATTATTATGTTGCAAAAAGAATAATAGATCCACTGGGTGGTTAATCGCAGGTCTGCCGTGACCACAGAGAAAAATAGTTTGATTGTTGTGCGTAATTGCACGTCAACTTTACTACATAGGTTCACTTTTATTTTTATTTATTATAGCAAATGCATGAATACAAACCCAAGTTAAAGAGTAATGCCCCGTACACACGGTTGAAAATTCCGACGGAAAACGGACCATGTTGTTGGAAAATCCGGCCGTGTGTGGGCTCCATCGGACTTTTTCCGTCGGAATTTCAGACGGAAAAAATTTGAGATCCTGCTCTCAAATTTCCGTCAACAAAATCCGATCTGACTTTTTCCGATCGTGTGTAGAGAATTCCCGACGGACAAAGTGCCATGCATGCTCAGATCAAATTACGAGACTAAAGCTACTAGCCTCTAAGTAGTTCCGTCGTACGCAACGAACATCACCACGTTCAGAATGATCGGATTTTCCGACAACTTTGTCCGACCGTGTGTATGCAACACCAGTGTCGGACAAAATCCGTCTGAAAAATTCTGACGGATTCTGCGGTCGGAATTTCCGACCGTGTGTACGGGGCATCACTCCGCGCTGGTGTGTGTGGTGTGTGGGTGCATGTGTAGTGTGAATGTGTTCTGGGGTCTGCCACCTATAATATTTGGCAAAAAGTGTGTTGACATCCCCCAGTAAAGCACTTGTATTGGGTCCATGGATGTGTTAATACTCTAGGTCTAGGTGTTGTATATATACTTATTCTATATATCAAAATCGTATGCATATTTTAAAGCAGTTGTATACCCGTTTTTAAAAAAAAATTTTGTCAACTACCTGCAAGACAAAGTCATAATGAGCTAGTATGACTAGCATACTAGCTCAGTATGCATCACTTACCTTAGATCGGGGCCCCCGACGCCGTCCTCTTCTCCCCCTCCAGCCGCAGCCATCTCTCTTCTGGGTATCGCCGCTCCGGCCAATCACATCGCCGCTGCGGCGCTGTGATTGGCCAGAGCAGCGAAGACGTCGCTCCGCGCATGCACGCGGGACACTACAACTGCGGTGAGCCGCAGTTGGGAATGGAGATTAACCCATTAAGTGCACCGTTGTCTACGGCGCGCATGCGCCGTAGACAACGTTGTAAATCGTTCTTTGCAAATATCTCCTAAACCGTGCAGGTTTAGGAGATATTGCTTGTACCTACAGGTAAGCCTTAATCTAGGCTTACCTGTAGGTGCAACTTGAAATTAAGGGTATACAACCGGCTCCATCTGACTTTTTCCGTTGGAAATTTCCGACACACAAAGTTTGAGAGCTGGACTTAAAATTTTCCGACAACAAAATCTGATCGTTTAAATTCCGATTGTGTGTAGACAATTCCGATGGACAAAGTGCTACGCATGCTCAGTATAAATTAAGAGACGTTTATAGTCCCAACTTACGTGTTGTACGTCACCTCGCTCAGAATGATCTGATTTTCCGTCAACTTTGTGCGACCGTGTGTATGCAAGACAAGTTTGGCCCAAAATCCATCGGAAAAAATCTGATGGATTTTGTCGTCGGGATGTCCGACCGTGTGTACGGGGCATAACTCCACTTTTGTTGAGAAAAAAGCATTCCCCTCTGGGTGTGATCTATGTATTTTACAGGGATTTTAACAAACTTTGTGGCAGATTACTATCTTTTTTCTGTTATGAAGAAGTAGTTGTTTGTTTGTCTGTGTCCAAGTTCAAAGTGAATGTGAATTCACTTGCAGGGTCCTCATAAGGCAAGTGACAGTGTCTGCATCCCATTGACGTGATTATCCTTTGGGAGGATCTCACCACTCCCCTCACTTGCAGGGGATGTCCACAATCTGATTTGTACTTTAGTGCAGGCTTCTGGGAAAATCAGTGAGCCAATCACACAAGCAGGAAATTACATATGGGGGGGGGGGGGGGGGGGGGGGGGGCGGAGTTCTGTATACATTCTGTGTACAGAACACCTCCAGGTAGCCATATTGCATTTTACAGAAAATTACAGCACTGCAGATCAAAAAGAAAGGTTATTTTTAATAATATTTAATTGCAATATGATTTGTGTAGCAATTGTATCTGTTTCCCTGTTTCCCCGAAAATAAGACCTAGCGTGATTGTCGGTGATGGCTGCAATATAAGCCCTACCCCCCAAATAAGCCCTAGTTAAAGTCCTTGTAGGTCTTATTTTCATGGTAGGGCTTATTTTCGGGGTAAACAGGGTAGGGCTTATTTGGGGGGTAGGGCTTATATTGCAGCTATCACAGACAATCACGCTAGGTCTTATTTTCGGGGGAAACAGTGAATGTTATTTATGTTTTATTTGCTATTTTCTGTTCTAACAAAAGTGGAGTTACCCTTTAATAATGAATGCTGAAGATGATTCACAAAAATGGCAAGTATGAGAATGTAGATTGGGTAAGTGCTAAATGATTAACATGATAATAGCTGTCCTGTAAGTTGTAGCTATTACCGAAATGTGCTAATCACTATACATGCAAACAACAGGGAAGCCAATCTTTGGTTGAGATGCAGGTATTTGCCACTCTAATGGTGGCCATACACAGAGCGATTTTTTGATATTGTATTGTCTATTAATTTACTGTCCAGGAGAAAAATGTGATCTGGAGACAGAGAAGATGGTTCAATGTGCCATACACTAAGACCCCATACACACTATTAGATTTTCTGCAGATTTTTGTCTTCAGATTTACCAAAACCATATAGTGCGATTGTCTACCTGATTGCATACAAATAGAAACTCTTATGCCGCGTACACACGGTCGGAATTTCCGACAACAAATATTCGATGTGAGCTTGTTGTCGGAAATTCCGACCGTGTGTAGGCTCCATCCTACATTTGCTGTCGGAATTTCCGACAACAAATGTTTGAAAGCTGTATCTCAAATTTTCCAACAACAAAATTCGTTGTCAGAAATTCCGATCGTGTGTAGACAATTCCAACGCATAAAATTCCACGTATGCTCGGAATCAAGCAGAAGAGCCGCACTGGCTATTGAACTTCGTTTTTCTCGGCTCGTCGTATGTTTTGTACGTCACGGCGTTCTTGATGTTCAGAATTTCTGACAACACTTGTGTGACCGTGTGTATGCAAGACAAGTTTGAGCCAACATCCGTCGGAAATAAATCCACGGTTTTGTTGTCGGAATGTCAGATCGTGTGTACGCGGCACATATTATATGGTTTTGGTAAATCTGAATACAAAAATCTGCAGAAAATCTAATAGTGTGTATGGGGTCTTAAGCCGCGTACACACGATCGGATTTTCCGACGGGAATTGTGTGATGACAGGCTGTTGGCGGTAAATCCGACCATTTGTACGCTACATCGGACAATTGTTGTTGGATTTTCCGCGGACAAATTTTGGATGGTAGGCTTTAAAATTTTCCGCGGACAAATGTCTGTTGTCGGATTTTCCGAACGTGTGTACACAAGTCCATCGAACAAAAGTCCAAAGTACAAACACGCATGCTCGGAAGCATGGATGAGCCAGAAGCGGTCGATCTTGTAAACTAGAATTCGTAATGGAGAATTAGCATTCGTGACGTTGCAAATTATTAAATCTCAAAATGCAGCGCACATTCCGCACAATTCTCTTCTTCTTTAATGGGATAATAATGAAGCTGCTTTGCTGGTGATACTGATGGAGTTATTGCAAACTAATTTTTCAAAGGCTTTTTTTTTTTTTAGTGAAATAAAGAATAATATTATAATGCTTTTTTTTTACCACAACACCATTATCCCGTAGTTTTTAAGATCAAAGATACAAATATGTTGGTGTCCCTTGTTAATTTTACATTGTATTTTTTTAAATGTAACCGCCTACTCCCAAACTGTCATTTGAAGTAAAACACATAGCCAAGTATTATTCTCCACAATTTTTGTTAATGTGCATTAAAAAAAGAAAACAAATAAAATTAGATATGATATCTGCCAATAGAACTTAAAATCGCTACCTTTATTAAAAATCGTACTTACAAAACATCCAAAATATTCAGGCATCAAAAGACAGCAATTAAAAGGGGCGCGGCTTGTAGCATGCTTACGTAGATTTTTTAGACATACTTCACCATGGGATCTTTCATGTCTTTTACTTTGCTGAGCCTTTTCTGATCTGGGAGTGGAGTGTACGCATAGTAGTTTTGCCGGGATTTCACATACTTAGCCCATTGTGATCTTGATGTGAGCCATGTCCAGTGTTGGGTTACATGCCCGTTTTACCCATTCTATAATTTGAGGGTCCAACCTCTTTGGTAAGGAGACTTGCTGGAAACACTGGGTGTTGCGTGTATAATTCTTCACATTGTAGCTGGTGCAGGGCTTTCATCTGTCCTTCTATTATCTAATACAGTGGTCTACAAACTGCGGCCTGGGGGCCAGATGTGGCCCTTTGCTTGCTTTTATTTATTTTATTCACTGAAACCAATAATGGGGAGCAGTTCCTACCAATGACACCAATAATAGGGCTCAATGACAACAATAATAAGGCACAATTCCTCCCAAAAATCCCCAATGATGGGGCACAATTCCTCCCAATGACGTCAACAATGGGGCACAATTCCTCTAGATGACACCAATGAGGGGGAACAATTCCTCCCACTGACACTGATGATGGGGGATTGTTTACTCCCACCGATGCTGGGACATTTTGTACTCCTGATGACCACAGTCTGGCACCCCTAAAGTCTAATGCCGCGTACACACGGTCGGACTTTCCGACGGGAAATGTTCGATGTGAGCTTGTTGTTTGGAAAGTCCAACCGTGTGTATGCTCCATTGAACATTTGCTGTCGGAATTTCCGCACACAAATATTTGAGAGCAGGTTCTCAAATTTTCCGTCAACTTCACTTATTGTCGAAAAGTCCAATCATGTGTACACAAGTCCATCGCACATAAGCTCACGCATGCTTGGAATCAAGCAGAAGGAGCCACACTGGTTATTGAACTTCCTTTTTCTCGGCTCGTCGTACGTGTTGTACGTCACCACGTTCTTATGTTTGGAATTTCTGACAACATTTGTGTGACCGTGTGTATGCAAGACAAGTTTGAGCCAACATCCTTCGGAAAAAAAATCCACGGTTTTGTTGTCGGAAATTTCGACCGTGTGTACGCAGCATAAAGGACAATAAACTGGGCCTTTGTTTAGAAAGTTTGGAGACCTGTCATCTAATATATGGACTTTTTACAAAATTAGACCAAGTGCTGCATATCAAGACTAAGGCTGCATTCACACCTGAGCGTTTTGTAGCTTGAAGCCTGAAGCTACAAAACGCTAGAGGGTAAAAAAATACATTATTCTCTATGGAGATGGTTCACATCTCCACTCCAAAACGCCTGAAGCCCTACGCCTGAAGCTCAAACAAGTTCCGGACCCTTTTTTGTCGCGCGAATCGGGCAGATTTGGGCGTTTTTATTCTTTTTACATTGGTGACCTTTTGCTCTGCACAAAATTTGCGGCAAATCGCGGTAAAAAACGCTGCGAATCGCGGTAAAAAACGCAGCAAAAAACGCTGCAAAAAACGCCGCAATTTGCGCGATTTTCTGCCTGAAAAGCTACGCTCAGGTGTGAATGCAGACTTATATTTTATAGTTGCAGTCAACAAACTAGATGCTGGCTGCTTTTTAAAAAAATGTGTATCCAGGTAGCGTAGATTACTTGTGTTTTTTATATTTATTTTCCTTGCATGTGATTGGGTATTCTTTGCAAAGTGAAGCTTCAGCTCATTTACTAAGCTCTGGAACAAATGCCCTTGCAGAGTGCACAGTCTATGTACCTTTAGTAAGTCAACCCCATTATTTCTAATTACAAATGTTGCAATAAACCCGGTAACCGGTAAATCGTGTTTCACTTTCTACAATTAGTCGCTTTGTCTGAAATCCTTTGTCTGCTTTGACCACACAAGTGCTCAGGTTTTCCTTCCATAATGTTCTTTTCATAAAACATAGCAAGAGGTGCAGACCTTTCCGGCGGGTATCTAACACAGCGCAGAATTCATTTACTTTCCCATTATGCTGTGCTATTTTTTTTTCCCTCTATGCAGATCTGTCAAATGACATGATAGACTTAGGTTAATAAAATTTTTAATTAAAGAGGGGAGAGAAAAAAAAAAAAAACTTGTTTGACCTTTGCGCCCTATCATGATACTTTTATTAAAACCTCGAACGTTAGCGCCAGCTGCGTACTGCCCACTGATGTGAAAATATGAAAGAATATTTAAGACGGAATGCTGCAGTTTCCCCCCCATTGTTACTCGCCTCTTAAGTGCTTAACGGGAATCTACTAGCTCCAATCTCCCACATGCCATTCAGGTGATTTCTGATGGTAATCATACAAGTCGGCGGCATTTGATTTACACAATAATGTTACATTACTGAATGTGCCATTATTGTGCTTCCAGTCATGAGTTTAGCATCGTGGAGACACTTTATCATCTTGATATACTCAGCTTCTGCCTGAAAATGCTATAAAATCTAAACTCTTCCATTACCTACATCTGTTTAGAGCTGTCAGGGGCCCAGCGGGGAGATGCTGGGCAGTCCTGAATGACTGAATTCTTCTCAACTTTACTCACATGTCGACTTAACAGCCATCGAGAAATATGGGATTTTCCAGAGCTGTCTTGCTTTAGCTTTCTGAGGCCTGGATGCTTTGCCGGAATGGGGTGTTGCTCCGACAGTAGAAATGCAAAGCGTAAAATACTAACGGGGTAATAGATCATTGGAAGGGCCGGATAGGAAGAATATACAAGGTAAAAGACGTCCTTACAAATTCATATTGATTTTTTCCTGAATATTTTTACGTCATGCCTATGTTCTCATGAGGCCAGGTGAGATTCTTATCTCAGCACCCTCTAGGGATGAAGGTTTTAAAGCGGAGTTCCACCCTAAAGTGGAACTTCCGCTTATCGGATTCCTCCCCCCCTCCGGTGCCACAATTGGCACCTTTCAGGGGGGAGGGGGGTGCAGATACCTGTATACAGGTATCTGCACCCACTTCCGTGACTCATTATCTGGGGCTGCCCCGCCCATATCCGGAGATGCCCCGTTGTGTCTTGGAAAACACAGTTCCCAGGACACAGCGGGGACCAATAGAGGCGCGCAGCGTGACTCACGCATGCACAGTAGGGAACCGGGCAGTGAAGACGTTGCGTCTTCACTTCCTGATTCCCTGACAGAGGATGGCGGCGGGGGCAGCGAGAGACGAGCGGTCTCTCGTCACATTCTGCCTACACCGCTGGAACCAGGAACAGGTAAGTGTCCATTTATTAAAAGTCAGCAGCTGCAGTATTTGTAGCTGCTGACTTTTAATATTTTTTGTGTGGGTGCAGCTCCGCTTTAACCTTGCCGCTTTACCCCGCAGCAGCCTTCTTCCGCTAAGGACTCAAAGGAAATAGTAGTGATGGTAATTCTGTCAATTGCATAATAATGTTCATTGTGGGGATGGGGTTTAGTAGTAGGATTATTATGGGTTATACCTAAAACTTAAAAATATCCGTATTTCCCCCCTGCACTGGCATTACAAGGCATAGGTGACCTAGGAAATGTATGTGCCACTCAGGCTCGGTAGTAAAGGGATGTGTAGTCAGCTGCTGCTCGAGTGCTGACAAGTGTTGGAATCCGTCCTGGTTCCTATAAAGCTTCAAAGAACAATGGGGTGGCCCCTAAAAATCACACATCTAGGTGTCCTGGAGCAGTAAGTAGAGTGGCAACGTCAGCCTGGACTGCAACCAGGCCACACCCCCAACTAATTTCACTCCTCCCCCCAGAGCTTAGTCGTGGGGACCAAGGTATAAGACTAGAGCAGGTCTTATCAACCAGGGTGCCCAGGCACCCTGGGGTACCTTGAGGTTTCTTCAGGTGTGCCTTGGAAAAATGCCTAAAAATGACCCCAAAATTGAATACAAGCTGGTGGGTGGATGAAACCTGCCTTTTAGGTATACAAAGCCACAGGTTTTCATCGTACACCATTAAAACCTTCTAGCTGTCAGGCTCCTACCTACGACCAATGACATCATCAGTTGATAAGGAGGATGTCAGTTGCCTGCATTTTATCCTTGTTTGACCCTCCCCCTCTCCATCAGCTTTCAGCTTTGGGGTCTCATTAGCTAAGTGATGGAGAAAAACTGAAGGAGAAGAGAAACATTGGAATACTAGT
Source organism: Lithobates sylvaticus (assembly GCA_028564925.1). Lineage (NCBI taxonomy): Eukaryota > Metazoa > Chordata > Amphibia > Anura > Ranidae > Lithobates > Lithobates sylvaticus. The sequence goes on along the minus strand of CM053034.1, from coordinate 40,818,925 downwards.
CAGTACCAGTTTGCAAAAGTGTATTTGCTTTGGAAGAATACATTTCCTTTAACGTTGGGGGTCCTACTTGGACTTGTGGATGTTGCTGCATTATGTAAAACTATCAGAATAGTTTTTACATTTTAGAATGGGGCACCTCAAGACTGTCCACATTTTAAAGGATGCCTTACATAGTTGGTACATAGTTACATAGTTGGTAAGGTTCAACAAAGACAACAGTCCATCCAGTTCAACCTGTGTAGTTGTGTATATGCGTGTAGAAAAATAATTTCCCATATTACCGTATATTGTTTTCGCTAAGATGCAGGTTGCCTTGACTGAAAAAAGGTTAAGAAACACTGGACTAGAGGCATACCCTGTGTCCAAAAGAACAGTAGTGGCCCTTTATGCCTACAGGCTCACTATCTCTAAAGATTGGAAGTCGACAGCAGCTCCTAATCTAACCACAGTGATATTTAGAATGAATACACAATGTCAATATGAAAAGATGTTTGCATATAAGGACCATAAGGCTGATAGGTTCCACTATGTTAGGAAACACTGGCTATATCATCCTCAGGCCTCCATAGCTTCAGAGTTTCCTAGCTCTACAGTTAAGATAATACTGAAGACTAAATATTGCTCATTTAACCCAGTAGATCTATATAGGTTAGTTGGAATTATACCTGGACCCAGTTGAGGACCACTTGCCTCATAATGTTATTTCCTATGCTGGTTTCTGTTCTTTCTTCTTTGTTTTGGTTGTATATTCTAGTACACACCTGTCCACAGTCTGATCCCATATGGGGTGTGAGGTGAGGGTCTCGTATATGGGACCTTAAAATTCCCAGCACACATTATACTATATATGTATATATATATATATATATATATATATATATATATATATATATATATAGCACCGGCTCCTAATGAGCAGACGCTATTGTTTTTCAAATTTAAGTTGTCTGAAGCCGGAGTTGGGCTTCAGGCTAATTATTCTAAAAGTTCTGGTTTCTGTACCAGTTCAGCTGGGTTGCATTGTTTTCACCTTTGCCATCGGTGTCGCTGTCACCATCAATAAGTGTAGAAACGCAGTTCAGCTGGATGTATTGAATGCCACCTAATCCTCGGAAATAGCTCAGTGGGAGTGTTCTTCCTGCTGTGCTTTCTGGGAGATGGTATTTAAGGTACCGACGGCCATATTTAGAGGTTTCTTTTTTGTTTTTGCGTTTGGGGTTTTTGCCTGGATGCTCTTGGGGTCCAGGGGAGGACCTATCGAGGAGAGGACCAAGCGCAAGGCTGGTATCTCTGGAGAGGCCTGGAAACTCAGTTGAAGGATGCAACCTGGATCAACACCCATATAGTATCGCTGGATCGGCTGCAAGAAACTTGTACTGTATGGCAGTTCTCTGTGGCAGAGACTTTGTTCAAGTGTTCTAGTGTTCAAGTGTTCTACATTCAAGTCTGTGGCAGAGACTTTGTTCAAGTGTTCTACATTCAAGTCTGTGGCAGAGACTTTGTTCAAGTGTTCTACATTCAAGTCTGTGGCAGAGACTTTGCTTTATCCAACACCCTGCCGGCTGCTAGGCCTAGTGAAAGGAGGTCTATCCGGTAGTTGTGAGTATCCAGCTGTGAAACGGTAATTCTCTGGATCTCTATAGTGAGAGACTTCCTAGTCTTGCAGTTCCAAAGTACCTGAACTTTCATCCTAACCCTCTACCCTACATTTAAGAGACTGTTTTATCTTTTGAATAAATAACCCAAAAAAGGAAGATAAAGTGTAATTTTCTACATTTCTTTGGGCCATCTACCACGGCAAACCCTAGATGGAGACAAGGTCAAGAAGGTAACGGTAAGCCCAATAAAACCAGCAGCTCCTTCGGGGGTCAGTGCTACAATTATATAAATAAAAACAAGAAATACAATAAAAATAAAAGCTGACACAGGTAATGAACCTTCTTTCTAAAACTAAGCTGGTGTTTTACATACGTCATAGGAAAGGCTCTTCTGTGGTTTTCAGTGGTTCAATGGAGTAATTTATCATTACCCTTACCATAATAGTAATAAGTGCACTAACACAAGTAAAACAAACTGCCAACTAGTGTCTTGTGTCTAATTGAGTCCCTCATTTTGCCCTCTTCTGTTTGCAAAATTTGTCATCATTATCTATGAACTTTCTTGTCACTTTTTTTCATCAGTTATAAATATTATTATTATTTAAGGTGCTTATATAGCGCCGTCAATTTACACAGCACTTACATATACATTGTACATTCACATCGGTCCCTATTAACCTTATGCCTACTCTCCCTCTACGTTTCCTGTATTCTTCCATAACTTGTCCTTCTCACTAACTGCACATGCCTGACAGTTTCTGAATCAAATTAAAGCCAAATTAAATTAAGTTAAATTAAATCAAATTAAAACCAAATCTGAACATTACCAATACAAAAGCAACATGGCTCTTTTGCAAACAAAAGGTACGGGGATCTGCGTAAATGAACATAATAGGAGGCCTATAGGAGAGCTTTTTTTTTTTGGGCTAAAAGGGGTTAAAAATAACACGTTCCTTTAAGAAAAATGCACAATGCAGCACCTCCAGGATGGCATGCGGTTATTACATAAACAGAGAAATATGGCCAGACATTAACCGTCACGCTATCCGAAAGGTGTAAGCCTATTCCTGCACAATATGTTTTCCCCGTGGCTGCTCAGCGATTCCTGCGGGTCACCGCAACGAGCCGTAACGATAATGTATACGTCCAGGTGCAGAACTGCAACACCTAGGATTTTATAAGTCTTGGCTTTGTAAACTTCGAATATTGCTGGTTAATTGTTGGCTAGGAAAGACAAATTATGAGCAAGGGAACTGTTCGGTGAGGATTTAGTGTATTTGAATAATTTAGACCCCTGCGGTTAATGTGACAGCATTGTTTTTCTCTTGCTGAACCCCGCTGCTACAGGAATTAAAACTGCCGGGTGCACCAGAGCCGGTGCCTGGGCTTAGTAATGAGGTTGATCAGTCAATAAATGATTTTATGCAGCAAATTAAACTGTAAATTTGGTGCGGGTGGTAAATATTTTGAGAGCAGAGATACCTGGCTAATGAGGAGATCTGGGTGGGGGGGGACACATAACTGAAATGTCAATGCCTTAAATCTTTAGGATGGTGGGGTTTCGTGAGAAGTTTATTGCTGGAGTGTGAGTTTTTTTTCTTCAGCCCTGTAAACAGTGGGGGGGATATTTTATAGACACTGTATTTACAGAAAACATTTCACCTTTATTTACATCAGTAGCAGCACAATGTAGCACGCAGATCGCTTGCCGGGGCGTTCAAGCCTTTCCAGATGGATAGGAGCGAATTGTAAAAGGTAATTTATTAAAAGGCAATTCAAGCTTAAAACAAACATTCCCATTCATAGAAAAGCAGTAAAGTTGTAATAGGATTGAATAGCAGTCACAGTGTAGTGCTTGTACACACCTGTGAATGCCTTCTCAAGCGCCCTGGGAACACCGAACACCCGGGGCACACCGATAAGCAAATATCAACCATTCCTTCTACAGTGAAGGTGATGTTTGGCTCGCCTCATCTTTTGGTTACTGGACGTGCCCATGATGCTCAAGGTCCTGTAGTCTGGTGTGGAAGGAGTACCAACTCTTGCCTTTAGGCCCCATACACATTACGAAAAAATTAAGGCATGTCACGTTTGGCAAGCAATACTGCCTGCCAACGTACCTTTTAAGAGAAAAGAAAAGCAGTAAATTTGTAATAGGATTGAATAGCAGTCACAGTGTAGTGCTTGTACGCATCTGTGAATGCCTTCTCAAGTGCCCTGGGAACACCGAACACCCGGGGCACACCGATAAGCAAATATCAACCATTCCTTCTACAGTGAAGGTGATGTTTGGCTCGTCCCATCTTTTGGTTACTGGCCGTGCCCATGATGCTCAAGATCCTGTAGTCTGGTGTGGAAGATGAGCCAACCCTTGCCTTTAAGACCCATACATATTGCGAAAAAATTAGGGCATGTCGCATTTGGCAAGAAATACTGCCTGGCAAAATACCCTTTAAGAGTGAATCTAAATCTTCTAAAGGTTTCGGTTGTGGCACAGTAAAGGGGGGAATTCTGTGTGAAATCCTGCTTCAAACTGCCATGTGAGGCCAACCGCTGCTGACAAAGCGATCCACCGTGCAACGAGACAACTTTCTTTAATTTCTGAATTTAAACGTTAGCCATGAACTTGTTACAAATGTGGGTGAATAAAAAAAAACTACAACTCCCATCTTCCACTGCGGCAGGTGGACGCAAAGTTCTCAAAAGAACACAAGTATGGTGGCATTACTGCAAATGTATTCTATTGATACTTCCTTTAGCTTTGTAACTGAATGCCTGTACCTCAGATGAGATGAGATACCTGAGATGGAGGAAGAGCCTGCAGTAGTTTGAGACTTGTACCCGTGATCCACTGCAGGCTCCAATATTAAAAACAATAAATGAACATGGGTGCATTTAATATTTTTTTGCAAAAGGTGGAATTATTTCTTACAGTGGTTGTTAACCCCTTACATATATATATAAGTGACTGGGCTAAGGTGTTACACAGTAATGAAACCAATAATCCTGCATAAGCTGTACCAGTTTATCGGCTCTACAGCCATTCAAAGTGCAGAATTTATAAAGCTTGTCTGAGCTGTCAGAAAAAAAGGGTGGAGAGCTGAAGTTACACTCTACAGATGTCAGGGCTGGACTCAGCCCTTCCTTCTCTGAGCTGGCCGCTCAGCTGTCGGCTAATTGCCAGCTCCTATCTCTCCACAGTTACTCAGCTGTTGATGATATCCTGCTCGTCAGTCCTGTCTACTTAAGGCCCCTTTCACACATGCGGACCGTATGTCCGTTTTTCATCCATCCGTTTTTGGATGAAAAACGGACATACATGCATGTCTATGGGATAGCGGGTGTCAGCGGATGAGCATCCGCTGACACCCGCTATCGTCCGCCTCCGCTATTGTCCGATTCTGCAGATGGAGGAAAACCCTATTTTTCCATCCGTCTGCAGAGCGGATTCGATGAACACGGACAGACGGTCCGTGTTCATCCGATCCCCCATAGAGGAGAGCAGAGAACTGACAGGGTGGCCCCTGCACAGTGTGCAGGGACCGCCCTGTCATCAGCCGGCTCAGCGGGGATCAGCTGAGCGATCCCCACTGAGCAGCGGATCTTCACGGGGCGGATCAATACGGATCCGTCTCGTGTGAAAGGGGCCTAAGCCGTCCAGCCCAGAGGATCTTTGCCTTCGCCTTAGTCAACATCACAGAGACGCTCTCCTGCATTCCTGTTAAAAGACTTGCTTGGCTGACATCCCTTCTGGCTCCAGATCCTGCTTGCTGTTTTACTACGCTCATCTCCGGCTCCCTGACATTTGGCTTGTCTGACTATCCATTCCGGTTCCTGAACTCTGGCTATGTTTTGACTACGTTTGTGCTATTTACTTTTATTATTAAACAAGTTTGATCTAACTGTACTTCTGTCTCGGTCTGATTTCATGGTTTCTGACAACAGAGTACAGTGAGGAATGCTCTGAGAGCTGATTGGGGGGAATGGACTCACTCCCCCCTTTACACAGCATACAGGAACAGAGCTGAGACTGACAATCAGTTGGAGTTCCCTCCCTGTCACTTTTTTCTCTTGGTGTCAGGAAAACTTGTCAGAAGTGACAGATAGCAGAGGAACAAAGCACCAGACAGAAATTATACTTAGTGCTCCTAATTGAGATTAGTACACACTATAGAGGGATATGCTTTGATCATATTTCATGTCTGAGGTGTGCAACCACTTTAAGGCTTGCTTAATGGACTCCCAACCAATGTATATGTCATTCTAGCACTATTTGACACTCCTTAAATGATACTGCATCTTGACGAATCAAGGCCACTGATTTATAGAGATGCTCTGAATTTAGGAGTAGCAACGTGCTTATTTTGTGTAGACGTGAATATAACTTCAGCTGCCAATATTTTATGTACATGCTTTTGTATTTTTTTTTTCATATACTCAGATATATAATTACCTAGGTTTAAAAAAAAAAATGTATATAAATTTAATAAAATTAAATATATGTGACAATTTTCACTAGTTAGCAGAACTACATAGGTGATGTATATGAAGTATGGATGGGTTGTCCCTGTGCACTGGGTGTTCCAATGCTCCTTCACATCCATGTTTTCATAATGTCCATAGCAGCATTAAGAAGCTGAAAAGCCATGAGGCCAGAGGAGAAGCTAGAGGTAAAAGCCAGTGGCGTCACTAGGGTTGGTGTCACCCGGTGCGAAAAAAATGGTGTCACCCCCCCACCAACTATAGTCCCCCCTCAGTACAGACCCCCCTCCACTAACTACAGACCCCCCTCCCGCAGTATAGATCCCCCTCCCTCAGTACAACCCCCCCCCCACTAAGTACAGACCACCCTCCATCAATATAGACCCCCTCCCTCAGTATAAACCTCCCCCTTCAGTACAGACACCCCTTCAGTGCAGACCCCTCCATCAGTACAGACACCCCCACCTCGGTGCAGACACCCCCACCTCAGTGCAGACTCCCCCAGCATTACAGACACCCCCCTCAGTGCAGACCCCCAAGTGCAGACCTCCCTCGGTACAGACACCCCCCCTCAGTGCAGACCCCCTCAGTACAGATAGCCCCCTCCCTCAGTGCAGACCCCCCAGTGCAGACCTCCCTCAGTACAGACACCCCCCTCAGTGCAGACCCCTCAGTACAGATAGCCCCCTCAGTGCAGACCCCCCAGTGCAGATCCCCCAGCAGTACAGACCCCCCTCAGTACAGACACCTCCCCTCAGTGCAGACCCCCCCAGTGCAGACCCCCCAGCAGTACAGACACCCCCCTCAGTGCAGACCCCCCTCATTGCAGACCCCCCTCAGTGCAGACCCATCATTAGTACAGACCCCCCTCAGTGAAGACCCCCCTCAGTACAGACACCCCCCTCAGTGCAGACCCCCCTCAGTACAGAAACCCCCCTCAGTGCAGACCCCCCTCAGTACAGACACCCCCCTCAGTGCAGACCCCCCAGTGCAGACCCTCCCAGCAGTACAGACACCCCCCCTCAGTGCAGATCCCCCTCAGTACAGACACCCCCCTGGGTGAAGACCCCCCATAGTACAGACACCCCCCCAGTGCAGACCGCCCAAAGTACAGACACACCCCGGGTGCAGACACCCCCATTGCAGACACCCCCAGTACAGACACCCCCAGCAGTACAGACACCCCCCCTCAGTGGAGACCCCCCTCAGTACAGACACCCCCCTCCGTGCAGACCCTCCCCCCCAGTGCAGACAGCCCCCAGTGCAGACCCCCCGCAGTACAGACACCCCCCTCCCCTCAGTGCAGCCCCCCCTATCAGTATAAATGCCCCCCTAACAGACCTCAGAACAGCAGATATACACACATCGGTGTGTGTCCCTCGGGCTCAGGCTCCTCCACCTCTGTGGATGTAAACAGAGAGGAGGGGGAGGCGGCTTTGTTCCGCTCCGCTAAGGGACACACACAGCCACGGCGCGAGACACAGGGCAGCAGGCGGTGCCGCTACCCACGGGTGTCACCCCTCTGGCGGGTGTCACCCGGGTGCCACCCGCACCCCCCGCACCTGTCTAGCAACGCCACTGGTAAAAGCTATGGTGAAACCACTCAGCCTTCACATGCTCTCCATTACTTCTTTATATGTATTTGGGCTAACAGATTCAATCACCACCTGTTCACATCGTAAAATATATCTTATAATCTTATGGGAAGACTATTGTTGAAATGAATGGTTTCTTTCTGTGGCACAATGATGCTGGGGCCACCGTCTCGTCCCTCCGGGTGGACATCATATGATGTCCTCCCAGAACGCGCCTCCTGCGCATCCACAGGGCTGTGTGATTTGTCACTGGCTGTGTCCATGGGACACAGCTGATGACTGATCACTGTACCGGCCCACTGCCCGTACCATGTGACCACTTCAACCAATCACCAATAACAGCAGGTCATATGGACTCTTTCCTTTCAAGCCATCCATTGTATACAATTGGGTTTCTAGCTCTGATTGGTCACAGTGATCACATGGTACAGACTGGGCCAATCACAGCCCATCTGTGCCATGTGATCAGCTGTAGCCAATCACAGCTAATCACAACAAAACAAACTGAATGAATCAATTTCATTCAGTAAAATGCTTGCATATAGCAATGAAATTCATTGTTTCATGTGTAAAAAAAAAAAAAAATACTGATCACTTATTCAGAGTAGTACAATGTTACTATGGTAACATTATATTGCTCTGGTCAAAGAGTGTTAAAAAAAAATCGTAAAAAATAGAAAATATAATATTTTTTAAAAAATATATAAAAAAAAAAAGTATTATTATTATTTTTATTTTTTGCACTGTCACCAGTCACTATGTAAACAAAGCAGATCGCCGTTCTGTCGGTACAGAAGACATTGATCCTGCGTTCCTGTAAAACAGAAACACCATTTCATGCCTTCCACTAGTAAAATCACCTCCTCCACTACACTGAAACATTAGCTAGGCACACATTTAACCTTTTGATCACCCCTGATGTTAACTCCTTCCCTGCCCGTGTCATTAGTACAGTGACAGTGCATATTTTTAGCTCTGATCACTGTAATAATGTCACTGGTCCCAGATCCCCAGTGTCAAAAGTGTCAGGTGTCCGATTTGTCCGTCGCAATATCGTAGTCCCTCTGTAAGTCGCTGATCGCCATAATTACTAGTAAAGAGAAATTAAATAAATAAATAAAAATACCATAAATATATCCCATAGTTTGTAGACACTATAACTTTTACACAAACCAATTAATATACGCTTATTGGGATTTTTTTTTTTACCAAGAATATGTAGCAGAATACATATTGGCCTAAATTGATAAAGAAATTCAATTTTTTTATTGGATTCGTTTTAGGGTAGAAAGTAAAAAATATTGTTTTATTTTTTCAAAATTGTTGGTCGTTTTTTTGTTTATAACACACAAAAAAAAAACACAGAGGTGATCCAAAAGAAAGCTCTATTTCTGGGAAAAAACGGACATACATTTTATTTGGGTACAGTGTCGCACGAGCGCGCAGTGCTATCATCACAAAAAATGACCTGGTCAGGAAGGGGGTAAATCTTTCCCGGAGGTGAAGTGGTTAATGTCATTTTGGGTTATGAAGCTGGAAAGGGAGCACAATGGGAAGGAACAAAACAATAAAAAAAAAAAGAACTTCACGCTAAGGGGGATATTAGCAACAAAATTGCTCATCAATATACAAGATTATAATAATTAGCGGTGGCGTATACTCTTCTACCTTTATAGTGGAGTTAATAGTTCTATCTTTACATAAAGGGTTAAGTACTTTATGACTAAAAAGCAAAGAGGAGAAAATGAAGCAAATAAACACATTCATATAAAAGTGCTTATCTCCGCAAAATGTCACAATTATAAATAATAAAAAGAAAAATGTTTTCATTTAGGGCTGATTTAAGAAAGTTCATTGGACCCTGGAGAAGTGTTAGGCTTTAAACTCCACCTCAGTTCTCGTTCCAGCGGCTAAGGAATTTGTGTTGTTTCTTATCAACAGAAATAGCTACATGATGTCACTGATCACTTCACTCCTTGCTTCCACATTTAACTATTGCACTGAAAGTCTATTAAAGCAAGAAACATTTTGAGTTTCTGACCCAGAAAACAGCTCAGTGACATGCAATGGTAAATTGCCAGGGTTTAGGTCTACAAACACATATCTTCTGCCAACTAACCAATGTGGAGATGGGCAAAAAAGAATGTAGCCCTATGTAAAATATGCTCCAGGACTATACCTGGGATCAAATTAGTGCATATAATTTAGTATAATGTATAATTCAGTGCCCTGATTAAAATTAAGTGCCAGTAATGCCAGTAATGCCACTGCCAGCAACCAGTGCCAACCAGTGACCACAATTGGCACCAATCAGTAACACCTATCTGTGCCTACCAGTGCCGCCTATCTGTGCCCAGTGCCCACCAGTGCCACCTATCTGTGCCCATAAGTGGGGCATATTTGTGCCTCCTCATCAGTGCCACCTAATCAGTGTCCATAAGTGCTACCTCCTCAGTGCCCATCAGTGCTGCAGCGCCCAACAGTGAAGGAGAAAAACTACTTATTTACAGAAACTAAGAAATACATTTTTTTTTTTAGGAAAAAAAAAAAAAACCCAGGAGTGATTAAATACCAACAAAAGAAAGCTCTATTTGTGTGAATAAAATGCTAAAAATGTCACATGGTCACAGTGTAGCATGAGCGCGCAATTGTCATTCAAAGTGTGACAGCGCTGAAAGCTGAAACATGGCTTGGGCAGGAAGGGGGTGTAAGTGCCCTGTAATGAGGTGGTTAAGCTAGGTACACACGGTCAGTTTTTTTGCTCAAACAGCGAGGTGGCTGCAAGAATCCCTCCAACTGGGACATTGTATTTTGACAGCGGGAACACTCTGCTGTCAGAATACACTGATCGTCACTGCAGCCGACTAGTCACTGATTGAGGAAGGTTTTCCAGCCGGCCTGTTCAACAGAAGCTGATCTATCAGCTGGCTTTTGTCAGATATGGAGGGCTACACACAGACCAAAATTCAACTGGTCCCTACTGAACCGGCTGAATTTCATTCTATATGTTCTCAGCTTAAGGGGACTATTGTCTTAACAGGGTCCATTACACTTGCAACAATGACACAGAGTCATTGTCACAGCAGCCGTATCACTTAGTAAAAGGTAATAGTTAATTTGGGCTAGCTTGATCCAAAGAAATTTATTAAAGTAACAGAAAGTCTGAACTTAGGCTTTAAGTGGAATGTCATTTTGTGTCATTTTGATAAAGTTAAACAATGCAAAACATCACCCCTCACTGCCCACTGGAATTTTAGCATGAGGTTTGTTGTGAACGAGTCCTAATATCACATTTATGACTTCAGTCTCTGTAATTTTTTTTGGTCCTATGCAGGGGTGTTGCTAGGTCTACAAAAGATCTGGGGCTAGAGCCCATAGCAGCGTAGTAAAGAAAGTCATACGCTTGGGTGGGCATACACATGTATATACAGTAATATAGGTGTATGTGTGTGTATATCCCCAGAGAGCCCCCCACTTACATCAGGGTCCCCAGGGAGCCCCCCACTTACATTGGGGTCCCAAGAGAGCCCCCCCTTATATCAGGGTCCCTAGAGAGTCCCCTACTTACATCAGGGTCCCCAGAGAGCCTCCCCTCCCCTTGGGGACCCCTGCAGAGACTCTGGGCTATGGGGCCCAGATCCGGGGCTATAGCCCCAAAAGCCACCCCCTAGCAACGCCACTGGTCCTATCTCTACCTATCTCCCATGCCTAATTATTGGTAAACAGACTATCCATCACAAGGATGGACCAATAATAAAGATCAGAGATTGGGGGTTTGAGACAAAGACATTTACATATTACATAGTAGGTAAGGTTGAATAAAGACAATAGTCCATCCAGTTCAACCTGTGTAGGTGCACATGTGTCAGTGTGTATAATTATTTCCCATATCCCTGTATGTTGTGTTCTTTAAGATGTACATCCAAGAGTCTCTTAAAAATATACATACTCCCCACAGCCACCACCAATTATGGAAGAGCGTTCCACGTCCTTACTGCCCTGACAGTAAAATACCCCCTGCGCAGGTTTAGATTAAACCACTTCTCCTCCAATCTCATTGTGTGTCCCCGTGTCCTCTTACACTCCTTGAGACTGAATTGTTTATTTCCTATGCTAGGAACGCCATTGAGGTATTTGTAAATCGCTATCATATCTCCTCTCAAGCGTTGTTTCTCCAGCAAGAATAGATTTAGTGTTTGCAGTCGTTCCTCGTAATCGAGGTCCTCCAGTCCCCTTATTTTTGTTTTGTTGTCCTTCTTTGGACTCTCTCCAGTTGCAGCACATCCCTTATGAGGACCGGTGACCAGAACTGGACAAAATATTCCAGATGTGGCCTAACCAGAGTTTTATAATGTGGCAGGGTTATAGTTTTATCCCTGGAGTATATCCCCTTTTTATGCAAGCTAATATTCTGCCGGCTTTGATAGCTGCAGCTTGACATTGCATGCTATTGCTCAATCTGTCATCTTAGGGAAAGAAAAGGATCCTGGATGGCCGCACACCATGGAAGGTATCTTTATTGATTATGAAGAAATAAAATCCAAATGCAATCACTTCATATACAGGGAAAAACAGGAAAAATAACTAACGCGTTTCACGCCCTACTGTGGCACTTATTCATAGCCATATGAAGTGTAAATTAAGTGACTGCATTTGGATTTTATTTCTTCATAATCAATAAAGATGCATTCTATAGTGTGCGGCCGTCAGTGATCCTTTTCTTTCCCTAAGCTTGTGCAGAGCCAGCACCTGTGAGTTCTACTAGGGTAGTGTCTTGGTATAGATTTTAGAGGTTAGGGCGGCAATCCTTGCTTCAATCTGTCATCTACTAGGACCCCCAGATCTTTCTCTATCCTTGAATACCCCAGCGGTTCTCCCCCTAGTGAGTAGTTTGCATTTATGTTTTTTAGAGTCCCAGGCTTGATTATGCAGGCACCTATTCATTGTGGCCCGAAGGGAACTTTAATATGTGATTGATGACTTCAATTTCTAAAGTTTTTTATGGTCCTATCCCTTTCTACCTCCAATGCCTAACTATTGGTAGAGAGACTATCCATCCCAATAATGGAACCAATAGTAAATATAAGAGAATGGCGGTCTAAAAACAAACCTATATCAGACCAGGCTTGGGGAGTTCTACAAGGTTTCAATCATACATGGAAGCACCTATGCACTGCAGGCTATAGCGTCATCTAACATGGGATTGTGACTTCAGTTTCTGTAGTTTTTCTTGGTCCTATCCCTTCCTACCTCCCATGCTTAACTATCGGTAGAGAGAATATCCGTCACAATAATGGAACCAATAGTAAATATAAGAGAATGGCAGTCTAAAAACAAACCTATATCAGACCAGTCTTGGGGAGTTCTACAAGGTTTCAATCATAAATGGAAGCACCTATGCACTGCAGGCTATAGCGTCATCTAACATGGGATTGTGACTTCAGTTTCTGTAGTTTTTCTTGGTCCTATCCCTTCCTACTACTCATGCTTAACTATTGGTAGAGAGAATATCACAGGGATGGGCAAATAGTAAAGAGGAGAGGAGAATGGGGGTTTTACAGTTTTACATTTAGGGTTCCAAACTTGGAGATCTCTACAAAGTTCCAATCCTACGAGGGGCCTTTAAAAAGTCTATGCACTTTTTTATATTTATAGAGTTAAAAGGAAACTTTTTGAAGAAGCCTCGTACATAAAGGTACTTGCAGCCTAGAGTTTAGGGGGGTTAAAATGAATAACTAGAGCTGCCTCATGTATATCTCTTTCATGGACTCCGACATCCATTTGAGGGTTGTGGCACATTTTGCAAAGTGGTGAAAATGTGGAGCACTTTCAGTTATTTCAGATAGGGGATTTGTTACAAAGTTACACACCAACCCAAGCAGATGACTTGAGAATTTACTAGAGAGAATTATGTACTGTATGTAACTCGTAAAGGAAGTTATAGGTTAAGCTCACTTGCTAAGTCTTATATGGGCAAGTTCACATAGAGTTCAGCAGCTGGCTATGCATGTCTTGTTCAGGACAAGAAGTCTTAGGGAAAAACAGAAGCAACAGCCAAACATAAGGATAGGAGATGTCTTTTTTTAGGGTTATTAAGCCAATGTGAATTTAAGAGAATGTTTGGGAATCTTTTTAATCTATAGGGGAATTCCAGATTATACCATAACAATGGAAAAGTACCAATATTCCTGTTTTCTTTTCTATTGAAGAGACCTGGCCATTAAGGAAAACACCAGTGTGACAAGGCTGCTATTCCCAAAATATTTATTGCCATCAAATAAGTACAGTAAAACCTTGGTTTGAGAGTAACTTGGTTTGAGAGCATTTTGCAAGGCAAGCAACATTTTTCATAAATTTTGACTTGATATACAAGCAATGTCTTGATATACACGGTCTGTGGACAGCTTTACCCCGGACGCCTGCATACTTAGGCTTGGTTCACACTGGGACGACTTGTCAGGCGACTTAGCCGCCTGACAATTAGTGTCCCGATCTGTACAATGGATATGTCGCTAAGTCGCTCCGACTCAGAAAAAGGTTCATTTATGACTTTGGGGGCGACTTGAGGCGACTTACATTGACTTCTATACAGAAGTCGTCTTGCAAGTCGCCGTGGCTGTCGTGTCCAGGTCGCCTGAGGCAGTCGCGCTGCAAGTCGTGCTGCCTCAGTGTGAACCGACACTTAGATGTGCCTGTTTTAATCATCAACCATGTGAGTTGCTAAATGTTGCACTTTCATTAAATGTAACCATATTGCTACACTTAGAGGCACCTCTCTCCTCTTTTATACTCTGTACCTCCTGCTGGATTTTGCTTCTAATCCCCTTGTGGAGGCTTCCATTTGTTGATGGACATTTTATGGTTACACAACCTATCACGTTGCTACAGTCTTTTTATATGGACTATAAACTAAAAGACCTATGAATAAATGGTTGTGGAATGAATCATCTGAGTTTTCATTATTTCTTATGGGGGAATTCGCTTTGATACACAAGTGCTTTGGATTACAAGCATGTTTCTGGAACTAATTATGCTCGCAATCCAAGGTTTTACTGTATGCAAAATGTGGCTTGAACAATGGCTGCACCTGTCAGAGCCCAATCACATAGATTTGTTTTCAGCAAACAAAGTGTAGAGATATAAATAAATTAAACACTAGGAACCCTTTGGACCATAACACAACTTTATATACGTACATGTTTGAACCCTACATTTAGCTGGAAATGCAACTTATTAATATCCTGAGCTAGAGTGGTAATGGTAACCAGAAAGTAGGGCTAGGGTGGTAACACTTTTTCTGCCACTGCTAAGCAACACAGCTTGGTTACTTACCTGCCCCCAGCTTGTGGTTGGACAGTGAATGCACAGCAGAAGCATAGTGATGAGTCATCCTTCTGCTCTCTTCATCCGTCAGAATGTTTCCTGCTAACTTATCCTTTTTTTCCCCTCCCTTTTCTAATCCCATTGTACAGAGTATAGAAAATGCTGGAACTGAGGTACTTACACTAGTTGCATTTAAAAATATAGATAATATTCTTTAACCACTTCAGCTCCAGAAGGTTTACATCCCCTTCCTGACTTGACCATTTTTTTGCGATACGGCACTGCGTTACTTTAACTGACAATTGCACGGTCGTTCGAAACTGTACCCAAATAAAGTTGATGTCCTTTTTTTCCCACGAATAGAGCTTTTTTTTAGTGGTGCGATATTGTGGCGGACAAATCGGACACCTAACTGACACTTTTGACACTTTTTTGGGGACCAGTGACAAAGATCTGGAATATTGCCTGTGCCATGAAAAACACAGGAAAGACGGTGAAATTAGAGAATTGAATGCATGGCTGAAGGCCTGGTGGAGAGGGAAGGATTTGGTTTTCTAGAGCACTTGGCTGAATGGGTGTGAGTACTTCAAAGTCACTTATTGCAGTTTGTTACAGGTCACCCAGTATTAATGAGGAGTTGAAGACAATGATAATAATGGGGGATTTAACTACTCTGAATTGACTGGAGTAATGGCACTGCTGGAAATAGGGTTGCTGGAAATAGGGTTGCCACCTGTCCGGGTTTTGTATTATGTGTCCGGGTTTCAGTCCACCTGAAACCCGGACACATTATTTAGACTGGGCTGTGGCTCCCCAAGTAATCAAGATTTAGTCATACACATATCTGTTGCTATCTGGGAGCTGCGGGCGGATGTCTGGGAGCAGGTTCGGCATCACTGGGGGGGCAGGGTGATGATGTCAGCAAAAGCAATTTGGCCACACCTACATTTTGCTGCAGCATGCTATGTGCACTGCATTGTGTTCGGGTTTGGCTTAAACATTTCAATACTGGGCACTTATACACCTTTCTGCCCAGACCAATTTTTAGCTTTCGGCGCTGACGCACTTTGAATGACAATTGCGCAGTCATACAACACTGTACACAAACTAAATTTTTAGCATTTTTTCCCCAAAAATAGAGCTTTCTTTTGGTGGTATTTGATCACCTCTGGGATTTTTACTTTCTGCTAAACAAATAAAAAAAAAAAGACAGAAAATGTTGAAAAATAAAGTTTTTTTTGTTTCTGTTACAAAACTTTGTAAATAAGTATGTTTTCTCCTTCACTGATGGGCACTGATGGGGCTGCACTGATGGACACCGATTAGGTGGCACTGATGAGGTGGCACTGATGGACACTGATGATGGGCACTAATATGCGGCCCTGATAGGGCACTGATAGGTGGCACTGATGGGCACTGATAGGTGGCACTGATATGCAGCACTGATGGGTATACATAGGTGGCACTGATGGTCACTAAAAGGCGGCATGGATGGGCACTGATAGGCGGCACGGATGGGCATGAATGAGCACTGATAGGTGGCTCTGATGTACAGTAATTGATGGTATGGATGGATGGCAATCAGTGCCAAACAATAATGCCTGCCAATCAGTGATGCCCATTGTAGGCACTGATTGGAATCCATTGTGGGCACTGATTGGCATCCCCGGTGGTCTAGGGTGGCATACCTGGTGGTGACAACCCTGGTGGTCCTAGTGGTGTCCCTGGTGGCCTTAGTGGCGTCCCTGGTGGTCCAGTGTGGCCAGCACTGATAATCAATCAGCAGGGACCCCCCCCCCTGCCAGAAGAGCAGCTGATCGGCTCTCCTCTACTCGCGTCTGACAGACCGATCAATGGCTTTTCCTGACTACACTATGATCAGCCGTGATTGGACTAGATTGGTGTTGCGGTGTATCAGACTGACACACCACATCAGAGACCGCCGCGATGCGCACCCCCATGGGCGCGTAATGGCTGTTATCCTGCTGGACGTCATATGACGCCTTGTCAGGATGTTGAAACCACTTTGCCGCCGTCGTTTTGCTATATGGCGGACGGCAAGTGGTTAAAGAAAACCCTAGTCTAACCACGGACTGTATCTCTGTCCTATATCCTGTCTGGTTCTAGTTTGTCCATTAACTGCTGCCAAAAAGCAAAACAAAAAGCCACAACCTTAGGGCAAGTCCAGTCCTTTGTAGGAGAGTAATATCTGTACAGTTTTTAGGCTCCCTTCATCGCTCTGAGCTTTTGTCTGCCGCCGGTAACACGGAGGATCTACACCAGTTCCCGACAAAATGGTACAGAAAATGTATATATTTCTTTTTGTAACCCTAAATATAAAGTGTCAGTTAAAAAAGAACTATTGTCTCATAATGCATTCCCTTCCATTTATTGCTGGATCTATCATGAAGTTAATGTGGTTGTGCCAGCTTCTTCATCTCACCACCTTCCAGAGCCATTAACCAGGGGCCATGTCCCTTCTATTTTTGGCATTGTTCAAAAGCAGCCTAGAATTTTTAGAGGTCGCAATAAGTAATTTTGTTTCAGGATGTGATATAGTCTTGTCTGTCGTAGAAAAAGTGACAGTATGTCTGACACTGGTACATTTATATATCACCGTTGTCAGAACAGTGTGTCAAAAGAGCAGTACCTTTCAAGCACAATCGTTTTTTTTTTTTTTTTCTCCGTCCTCACTTCACCTTTGATATGGCCCAGCTATAGGAAGCAGATTATTAAGCTGCTCGGGCAGGAACTGGAATCAATCTCACTGCGATCTGTCACAACCGTTCACCAGTCAAGCAAACGAAAACTGCATTTCTGTTGACTGGTTTTCAGATTGAAATACATTACCCACACTACCAATTTAACCTTCACAAATCGGTTAGCAGACTCTAAAATAACTACTGAACATCTTGTATATAGTCAGCGACCACTTAGAAAATAAAATACACAACTGGCTTGGGGCATTGTAAGGGTGACAAAATCCAGGTACATTTTTTGGCACATCAATTCAATTTTAAAACCTAATTGAATACATTTTTTTATTAAGTCATGCAGACATACAAAAAAAAAAAAAAAAAAAAAAATATATATATATATATATATATATATATATATATATATACAGTATCTCACAAAAGTACACGCCTCACATTTTTGTAAATTTTTTATTATACCTTTTTATGTGACAACACAAATGACACTTTGCTACAATGTAAAGTAGTGAGTGTACAGCTTGTATAACAGTGTAAATTTTCTGTCCCCCCAAAACAACTCAACACACAGCCATTAATGTCTAAACCACTGGCAACAAAAGTGAGTACAAAAGTGAAAATGTCCATATTGGGCCCAAAGTGTCAATATTTTGTGTGGCCACCATTATTTTTCAGCACTGCCTTAACCCTCTTGGGCATGGAGTTCACCAGAGCTTCACAGGTTACCACTGAAGTCCTCTTCTACTCCTCCAGGACGACATCACTTAGCTGCTGAATGTTAGAATCCTTGCGCTCCTCAACCTCCTGTTTGAGGATGCCACACAGATCCTCAATAAGGTTTAGGTCTTGAAACATGCTTGGCCAGTCCATCACCTTTACCCTCAGCTTCTTTAGCAAGGCAGAGGTCATCTTGGAAGTGTGTTTGGGGTCTTTATCGTGTTGTAGTACTGCACCGCGGCCCAGTCTCTGAAGGGAGGGGATCATGCTCTGCTTCAGTATGTCACAGTACATGTTGGCATTCATGGTTCCCTCAATGAACTGTAGCTCCCCAGTGCTGGCAGCACTCATGCAGCCCCAGACCATGACACTCCCACCACCATGCTTGACTGTAGGCAAGACACACTTGTCTTTGTACTCCTCACCTGGTTGCCGCCACAAATGCTTGGCACCATCTGAACCAAATACGTTTATCTTGGTCTCATCAGACTAGAGGACATGGTTCCAGTAATCCATGTCCTTCAGTCTGCTTGTCTTCAACAAACTGCTTGCAGGCTTTCTTGTGCATCATCTTTAGAGGAGGCTTCCTTCTGGGATGACAGCCATGTAGACCAATTCTATGCAGTGTGTGGAATATGGTCTGAGCACTGACAGGCTGACCCCCTACCCCTCAACCTCTGCAGCAATGCTGGCGGCACTTATACGTCTATTTTCCAAAGACAACCTCTGGATTTGAAACTGAGCACATGCACTCAACTGCTTTGGTCAACCATGGTGAGACCTGTTCTGAGTGGAACCCGTCATGTTAACCACTTTCAGACCGGACCAATTTGCAGCCAAAGGACCAGGCCCCTTTTTGCGATTCGGCACTGCGTCGCTTTAACTGACAATTGCGCGGTCGTGCGACGTGGCTCCCAAACAAAATTGACGTCCTTTTTTTCCCACAAATAGAGCTTTCTTTTGGTGGTATTTGATCGCCCCTGCGGTTTTTATTTTTTGCGCTATAAACAAAAATAGAGCGACAATTTTGAAAAAAATGCATTATTTTTTATTTTTTGCTATAATAAATATCCCCCAAAAATATATAAAAAAACATTTTTTTTCCTCAGTTTAGGCCGATACGTATTCTTCTACATATTTTTGGTAAAAAAAATCGCAATAAGCGATTATTGATCGGTTTGCGCAGAAGTTATAGCGTTTACAAGATAGGGGATAGTTTTATAGCATTTTTATTAATAATTTTTTTTTTATTATTAATGGCGGAGATCTGCGATTTTTTTTGTGACTGCGACATTATGGCGGACACATCGGACATTTTTGACACATTTTTGGGACCATTGTCATTTTTACAGCAATTAATGCATTTAAATGCATTGATTTCTGTATAAATGACACTGGCAGTTTAGGAGTTAACCACAAGGTGGCAGTGTAGGGGTTAAGTAGGCCTAGGGGTGTTTTTTTTACTGTGGGGGGGCGTGGCTGTCAGCTAGTGAATGCTGATCTCTGCTCCAATCACAGGGAGCAGAGATCGGCGTCACTAGTTGCTAGGCAGAACGGGGAGATGCTGTTTATCTCGGCATCTCCCCGTTTAGCCGCTCCGTGAGACGATCGCGGGAGTCCCCGCGGCGATCGAGTCCGCGGGGACCGCGGCCGGACTCACGGGGGTCCCGACCGGCACGGACAGGCTAAAGGAGGGACGTATATATACGCCCTCCTGCCTGTACGTGCCATTCTGTCGACGTATATCGTCGTGCGCCGGTCGGCAAGTGGTTAAACTGCTGTATGATCTTGGCCACTATGCTGCAGCTCAGTTTCAGGGTCTTGGCAATTTTCATATTGCCTAGGCCATATTTATGTAGAGCAACATTTTTTTTTCAGATCCTCAGAGAGTCCTTTGCCATGAGGGTCCATGTTGAACTTCCAGTGACCAGCATGAGAGAGTGAGAGCGATGACACCAAATTTACCACACCTGCTCCCCATTCACACCTGAGACCTTGTAACACTGACGAGTCACATAACACCGGGGAGGGAAAATGGCTAATTGGGCCCAATTTAGACATTTTCACTTAGGGATGTACTCACTTTTGTTGCCATCGGTTTAGACATTAATGAATGTGTGTTGAGTTATTTTGAGGTGACAGCAAATTTACACTATTATACAAGCTGAACACTCACTACTTTACATTGTAGCAAAGTGTAATTTCTTCAGTGTTGTCACATGAAAAGATATAATAAAATATTTACAAAAAGAGGGGTGTACTCACTTTTGAGAGATACTGTGTATTTATATATATATATAGAAGTAGAGAGCACTGGGTGGGAGCTGGAGAGAAGGGGAGCAGAGAGTACTGGCGGGGTTGGAGAGCACATGGGTGGGGGCAAAGAGTGGGGGGGTGGAGATCACAGGGGTGGGGCAAAAAGAACAGGGGTGGAGAGCACGGGAGGCTGAGAGCACTGAGGGGGTAGGAGTGTGGGGTGGCGAAGAGCACTGGACGGGAACTTGAGAGCACTGGGGGGGGGGACAGAGCTGGAGAGCACTGGGGGGTACAAATAGCAGAGGGGAGTGGAGAGCAATGGGGGGGAGCTTGAGATCACTGGTGGGGGCCAGAAAGTACAGGGGTGGAAAGCACGGGGGACTGGAGAGCACTGGTGGGGTTGGAGAGCACATGGTAGTCCGGCCCTGCCCTAAATACATACCTGAGCCCCCGGGCTCTGTGTGCCTTATGGATGCACAGGGCTCGAGAGTGAGCATGCACAACTGCCGCCATTACAAGTGGCTTGCTATGGGGGCAATCGGCAGGGGGAGGAGCCAGGAGCACCAGCGGGGGACCCCAGAAGATGAGGATCAGGGCTGATCTGCACAAAACCATTCCACGAGCAGATAAGTATAACATGTTTGTTTGTTTTTAATTAAAAAAATAAAAAATAAATGAGCCTTAACAATCACTTTAAACAAAGGTTTTGCCTAGAGGTACACTTTAAGGTCTTTTTAATTAATTAATTTTATATCTTACAATATTGCTATTAAGATATAACAGAAGCAGTCAGTACATCAGGAGAAAATGAGAATAGGCTTACACTATTCTGGAAATTCACATAACATTTAATAATCCCCAATATAAAAGTAACTCTTGTACAACAGTATTGTTGGCTTACACATTTTTTAATATGTTAAAAGTATAAATAAAATTTAAAAAATGCAGGTGTTTAGTCAGAAATGATTTATTGCCAAAAATGTAAATGTGCAATAGACATGAATATGAGACTGACAAAATATATATAAATAAAACAAAAATAAATTATATATATATATATATATATATATACACATACCTCCCAACATTTTGAGATGGGAATGAGGGACATAGGCATAGTCACACCCCCTTTAAGGAGAATTAACCAAAAAAATGGTTAATTAAATCCAGAAGGGCTTTTTTTTACCACTATTCCTTTATATTGGCGTTTAAAATGTACAAATGCAGCAATTTAGAAATCAGATGAAAGGTTTAGCACTGGGAAACACTTTTTGAAAGATAAAAAGTGAATTTTATATACAACTATATAGATCAGACTAAAATTAGGGACAAATGAGGGACAAATGAGGGACAGAGGGACATTGCTCCAAATCAGGGACAGTCCCTCGAAATCAGGGACAGTTGGGAGCTATGTATATATAGATAGATATATATAGATATGTAGATATACATATATATATATATATCTATATATATATATATATATATATATATATATATAGATAGATAGATATAGATAAATATATCTATATATATATCTATATATATATATATCTATATATCTATATATAGATCTATATATATATATATATATAGATCTATAGATATAGATCTAAATCTATACCTATAGATAGATAGATACAGTGGCGGCTGGTGCTCAAAATTTTTGGGGGGGCGCAAACAAACAGCCTCACTGTGCCATCAAACGCTGCCACTGTGCCCATTAAATGCTGCCACTGTGCCCCTCAAACGCTGCCACTGTGCCCCTCAAACGCTGCCACTGTGCCCCTCAAACGCTGCCACTGTGCCCCTCCAAGTGCTGCCAGAGTGCCCCTCAAGTGCTGCCAGAGTGCCCCTCCAAGTGCTGCCAGAGTGCCCCTCAAGTGCTGCCAGAGTGCCCCTTTAAGTGCTGCCAGAGTGCCCCTCAAGTGCTGCCAGAGTGCCCCTCAAGTGCTGCCAGAGTGCCCCTTTAAGTGCTGCCAGAGTGCCCCTCAAGTGCTGCCAGAGTGCCCCTCAAGTGCTGCCAGAGTGCCCCTCAAGTGCTGCCAGAGTGCCCCTCAAGTGCTGCCAGAGTGCCCCTTTAAGTGCTGCCAGAGTGCCCCTCAAGTGCTGCCAGAGTGCCCCTCTAAGTGCTGCCAGAGTGCCCCTTAAGTGCTGCCAGAGTGCCCCTTAAGTGCTGCCAGAGTGCCCCTTAAGTGCTACCAGAGTGCCCCTCTAAGTGCTGCCAGAGTGCCCCTTTAAGTGCTGCCAGAGTGCCCCTTTAAGTGCTGCCAGAGTGCCCCTTTAAGTGCTGCCAGAGTGCCCCTCTAAGTGCTGCCAGAGTGCCCCTCTAAGTGCTGCCAGAGTGCCCCTCAAGTGCTGCCAGAGTGCCCCTTTAAGTGCTGCCAGAGTGCCCCTCAAGTGCTGCCAGAGTGCCCCTTTATGTGCTGCCAGAGTGCCCCTTTAAGTGCTGCCAGAGTGCCCCTTTATGTGCTGCCAGAGTGCCCCTTTAAGTGCTGCCAGAGTGCCCCTTTAAGTGCTGCCAGAGTGCCCCTTTAAGTGCCCCTCCAAGTTCTGCCACTGTGCCCCCTGCCTGCCCTCTGCACTTACCTTGTCTCGATGTGCAGCTGGTGATGGCGTCAGGCGGCGAGCGGTGTCTCATCATCCGAGGTCTTCTTCTCCAGCGCTCCTCCTGTCTTCTGCTATCGTCCGTCCGAGGTCTTCTTCTCCCGCGCCTGTCTTTTGCTATGATTGGACGCCTAGCGTCCAATCACAGCGCCTGTGACTTCAGCCAATCAGGTTACAGGTAACAGACCTGGCAACCTGATTGGCTGAGAGGCGGGTCTGTGTTAGGGAAGCGATGTATTCGCTTCTCTAACACAATACTGTGTAATCAGCGAACGCACGGCCGTGCGCCCGCTGTTTACACTTAGGGAAGCCTATTAGAGCACACCGCTCTAATAGGGTCCCCTATTAGAGCTTACAGCTCTAATAGGGGCGCTTCCCGCAACACCCCCCCCACTGTAATTCAGATGCCCGGCGCCCGATCAGGGGCCGGACACCTGAATAGGGGGCGGCAGAGGTGACAATAGATAGATTCATGCAATGCATGAATCTATCTATTGGTGATAGAGCGGTGCATACTGCACTGTGCCCGGCGCCCTTAAAGGGACATGTTTAAATAAAATTTTTTTTTTTTTTTGAACTTTTTTTTTTTTTTGAACTTTTTTTTTTTAACTGCAAGGGGGGGGGGGGGGGGGGCGGCGCCCGGGCGCCCCCTATGGACGGGCCGCCACTGGATATATATATATATATATATATATATATGTAGCACTGACCCTCGAAGGAGCTGCTGGTTTTATTTAGGCTTACCGTTACCTCACCTGTTGTAGCTCCCTCTTGGGATTCCCGTGGAAAGTAACCCAGAGAAAAGGTTGAGACTGACACTGAATCCTCTTTTAGGCTATTTATTCAGAAAAATAGAACACAGTCTCTTGATAAAGGGTAGAGGGTAAGGGGTGAGTTCAGGTACTTAGATTGCAGGGTGAAGATATTAGACAAATCCAGAGAAATTAACTGTTTCACAAGCTAGAATCCTGCAGTCCCCCGGATAGGTCTTTCTCACTAGGCCTAGCAGCTGGCAGGATGCTCGGTAAAGTCTCTGCCACAGACTTGCAAGTTATACTTTAGCGTCACTGAAGTATTAGAAAAACTTTAAAGCACTGTCATACGGTACTAGGTTCTCTCAGCCGATCCGGAGATAGCATATGAGGGTTGATCCAGGTCGCGTCCTTCAACTAAGCCTCCAGGCTCCTTCAGAGAACCCAGCCTTGCGCATGGGCTTCTCCTGAAGAGTCCTCCCCTGGGGTTCTTCAGTTGCTGGGCCTCTCCATTCCGATGAGACGGCACCGGACCTTCCTTGGATCAATAGGCTCCGAAAGTCACTCGGACCTACCCCTGCAGTTACATTGCCTCGGGCCAGCCAGCCCCAAGACATAGGAGGCATGGTTACGCACACCAGGCCAGGAGGGCCATGAGGTTGGCTCAGGAGGACCACCAGAACTACGTGGACAGGAAACTTTCCTTTTTTATCACGTGGTACCGGTACCTTAAATACCCCCCCCCCCCCCCAGAATGCACAGCGGGAGAACACTCCCACTGGGCTGGTTCCGAGAGGTAAGTGGCACTTAATGCATCCAGCTAGGCTGCTTTCTACTCTTGCCGGTGGTGACAGCGACACCTACGGTCAAGGAGAACCCAGTGCAACCCAGCTGGACTGGTACTGAAACCAGAAATTTTGAAGAATTATCCTGAAGCCCAACTGTGGCTTCAGGCAACTTCATTTTCAAAAACAATAGTGCCTGCTCGTCAGGAGCTAGCGCTACATATATATATATATATATATATATATATATATATATATATATATATATAATTATTTTTATTTTTTTAATGAAATCCTTTGTTAAATCTTTTCTTGAAAATATGTTAAAAGTATATATATATATATACATATAAAATGCAAAAAAAATGCAGGTGTTTAGTCAGAAATTATTTATCAGTAAATATAAACGTGCGATAAATCTATTAATAGATTAATAAATAAATTGAGTATATAATGATAAAAACATTCTTGAAGATTAACTTTGTTTACTACATATACCTGCTCATTTCTTTTCCACTAAATAAACAGAGATCCAGTTGTATATATTGTATATAGAATTTTGTTTTAATTACAGTAAGTAAAAAAAAAAAAAAAACCCTTAAGTTGGGCTCTCTTGCAGTTCTCTCTGTAAATTGGTACAGTTCAACAATCCTACATGTTGACTCTATTTCATGGACCTCTGTCCCCTTTTTCATCTCATCTGATGTGTGCCAATTACTGTGAGCCTGGAAATTAATGCTAGATTCAGGAGAATTATCATGAAGCCCCTAGGCAAAGGGTGAGATTACTGCCAGGAAGCTGCCAGATGTGGTTATGGGACAGAGCCACTGGAGAGATGGACGGTTCCCAAGAGGTTACGGGGGGGAAAACCAGCACTGAGCCGCGGCCTACGTCTCGGGCGAACGGAGCAGACACAACATGGTCTGTATCAGGCAGAGCTCATGACGTCCCTCATGTGAGCACACATAGTTATTTGTATTTATGGTATTCTCATTGCCTGCGATTAAATTTGTCAGGCCGAGCAGATAATTATGAAGTGATTGGGAAGAACAACATTTGGCGATTAGGAAAAACACGTCATTACCATTTAGTGGGCCAGAGTTAACATTTTTTCCCTAGTTACGCTTGCTCTTCATAAATTTCATTGTGACTCTGGATAGATGTGCATCTCGTAGAACGCACAGGCCTGGAAAACAAAGCAGTGTGTTTTATTTCCTCCAAATTTAGTAGGCCGCAACTCATACTCTGTATTTGATTCCTTGGAACAGAGCTGCTTTGTTATGGTGTGCTTAATGCTACTAAATATATTAGAATCTAATCAGTAAGTCCAATATATTGCCCTGGCACTTTTATTTATTCCACATCCTTTTTTAAACAAAAGCTCCTGTTCTCTGAGAGAAATGATGAGGTGTTTTCTTGTGTTTTTTTTTTTTTTTTCTTTATAAATTATATTAAAACCACACTTTCAGTGTTATTATGAGGTGGGATGTACACAGGCCATAAAATATCTCAGACATCCACTGTGTTATATATTTTCTATCACTCTTTATCTCGTTACAGTGAAGAAGTGTCTTTCAAACGCACAGCATTATGGACAGGTAAGGCGTTGCTGTGACAGAAAATGTATAATTTGTCCAGTATTCAAACATAACATGTAAAACCAAGGTAAAAAGACATGTCAGGAAGAAAACTTGGAAGAGCAATATGTCTCATTAAAAAAAGGGTAACAATTGTCCAAACCTATATTGCTTTATATAGAACCCTATGTAATATTCTAAGAAACCTTTGTTACTGCCAGAGACTCTAATTTGAATATATACCTGCAACTGTACATTATGAATGAGAAACATAACTAATAATGCTTGGCATGGCAATTTTCAGTCAATTAAAATTTTAAAGTGGAGCTCCACCAGATTTTAATATATTATCTAAAATGCATTTAATAAATTTCGGTAGTTTTCTTTTTTTTCTTTTCAGTATCTATTATTTTCTGGTGACCTCCTGTACTTCCTGTGTATGGGATTGCAGATATGGGCGGGGATATTCCGGCTATTTCGCAATATCCTCTATCCGCACTGTCTCCTGGGAGCTTGTGTCATAGTTCCCAGGAGTCAGTGCTGCGGCCTGGCGCGATTTATCGCACAATTTAGAAACCAGACGTGACGTCATTATGACAGTCACGTTTCGGTGGGTTTGAGTACTTGGTAAGGTAGGTTGCCATCACAACGGGGCGGGACTTCCGACGACGCCGCCGCCTGTTGCGATGGCAACCTGAGCTGATGACGGCGCTCGCAATTCGATGTACTGCGCATGCGCGAGATCGGGATACAACGACACTGTATCCAGGAAGAGGATGCCTGTGGGCTTCACATGCCCACAGGCAAGATGACACCCGCCGAGAAGACAGAATCTAATTTGTTTTTTACAGAGAAAACTCACATCGGAATGACTTCAAAAATGCAGCAAGTGAGTACTAACATTTAAAAACTTAATGCTCTTCATTATACCAAAAAAAAATATTTTTTTTTAAAATTTCTACCATTTTTATTGTGTTTTAACTTTTTATTTTTACATTTCTTCATTAGCCTTCTGGTTTGTGGTCTAGGTCCAAATGCAGTGGCGGCTGGTGTTTTTTTTGGGGGGAGGGTGTTGAACAACCCCCACAGTGGCGCGGCATGGCACTGACAGAAACCAGCCCCCCCCCCCAACGGAAGGTCTGGAACTTACCGGGCTGTGGTGGTGTCTCCTGTGTGTGGGGCTGTGGGCAGTCTCCTCCGCGCCCTGTGTCTTGTGTGCGGGCAGCAGCGGCGGTGGAGGTGTCGCTCCAGCGCGTGTCCTAAGCGCCCAAGCATCTCCAAAAGGATCGCCTGGTGCTTTGGCCAATTGGGACACAAGGACTTTAAAAACACCCCCGCCATGCCCCGAGCCCACCTTTTTTGAAGCCTATTAGAGCCTCTGGCGCTAATCAGATGCTTTAAAAACACCCCCGCCATAGGAATCCATGCACCCTGGATCCTGAAAGGGGCCGGGGCATGAATAGGGAGCTGCGGCAGGGATAGGGGGGCGGCGTCCGTGCACCCACAATGCACGGGCCGCCACTGTCCAAATGATGTTATACATCCCAGAGGTCTTCATGGGCATTTCTTTTTTCTTTCGTCTGAAAGAGGGGAGGAGGTGCTTTCTCAGCTCAGCACACCCTCCAACCTGTCTGAGCTAAGGCCAGACGGATTCCAGAAAGTAAATGCTTCATTAATCATCTGCCCTTACTCAAGATGGCCATGGCTAGAAATGCTTCTCAACAAATTAAAGGATGGATGCATGGCTGGATGGGGAAGTTTGCTTTGAATATCAAAAAAGGAATTAAATAGCGTTTTCAGTTTGTGGTTCTCAGATGCGGTTGAGTTCCACTTAAGGCTGGGTTTACACCTATGCGAATTGGATGCGGGTTTCTCCGCATCCAATTCGCATAGCAGAAGAATGTGACCAGCCCCCTATGGAGCCGGTTCACATATCTCCATTGCGGCTGCGGAGCGCACTGTGCGTCTTTGCCTCCATTTCAAGGCCAAATTCAGGCATAGATTCGGCCCTGATTCGTCCCTGAAACAGGGAACAGGGATGCACAGCACTCCTGTGCGATCCGCAGCCGGTTCCAGTGTGAACTTGGCCTTAAAGTGTTACTAAACCCACAATAGTAACATCAGTCTGTAAATGCAGTAAAGCATGCTTGTTATACGTACTGTGGAACCTAAGGGGTTATTTCCTGTGTATTGTGTAAAAAGGCTATTAGATCCTGTCTTCTCTGATCTTCCCCTTATTCCACTGTCCCCAATCCATCTCCTGATAAGACAGAGCTTTTGGAGTCACTCTGCACGTGCTCGGTTTGGTGTGTATTACTAGAGAATCATTTTTTTCCCTCAGAGGGTGCATGTGATCTGCACAGGGCCAATCAGCACTGTCCAGACAGAGGGTTAGGGGCCCTGAAGCCTCATAGGACAGTCAGAAGAGAGTGAAAACTCCTCCTACAAGCTTTAACCAGACACTGATATAAGTCATATGACTGCTGATGAGGAAAGGTATTTAGCAGTTTATATTTACTAAAATAATTGCATTTCCATGTTCTGTGTACTGTGGGAGCCCAGATATAATGAATGCAGGGTCCTGGGTTTTGTAACACTTTAACCAATCTATCAACTAACAGTTTAATCGATTTCCATAATTCAGTTAATTGTGAACTCAAAACTGGGCAAGTAATTTAAAAAGATCAAATAGAAATAGAATCAGATTTTTACAGATGTTTGGGGGTTGTGCAGTTTCAATCCCATCTCCTTGCAGTCCATATTTTATGTTGCGGATTGCTTTTCAATTTTATCAAAAGAATGAAATGAATATTACGATTAATTTATCCAACTGTCATGTTTATGGCCAACCGAAATTGGAACTTCACTCCTCCAATCAGCATTGACTATTTTGAATCCATAGACTGCTAGCATTAGTACAGGCAGTCCCCGGGTTACAAACAAGATAGGTTCTGTAGATTTGTTCTTGGGTTGAATTTGCATGTAAGTTGGAACAGGTAACTCCAACCAAAAACACATTTTTAAGTTTTTTGGATAGTATAGGGAAGGGTTAGCACCCCTGTAACGTTAGTTTTGCTGTATGTGCCCCTGTTCAGAAGATTTCCCCTCACTTTCTGTCCCGGTGACAATTGGATTTTGAAAATGTTGGGTTGTTGTGGAAACAAGGATTGGCGATAAAGCTTCAGTGGAGACACTTCTTTCCCATGATAACTCTAATGCCCCGTACACACGGTCGGACATTCCGACCACAAAATCCGTCAGATTTTTTCTGACGGATTTTGGCCGAAACTTGTCTTGCATACGCACGGTCGCACAAAGTTGTCGGAAAATCCGATCGTTCGGAACGAGGTGGCGTACAAAACATACGATGGGACTGCGTAGAGGCCAGTAGTCAATATCTTTCGTCTCCAAATTTCTTCTGAGCATGCGTGGCACTTTGTGCGTCGGAATTCTCTACACACGATCGGAAAAAGTCAGATCAAATTTTCTTGTTGGAAAATTTTAGATCCAGCTCTCAAACTGATGGAAAAAGTCCGATAGAGCCCACACAACATAATCCGATCGGACTTTTTCTGTCGGAATTTATTTTTTATTGATCCTAGCATTATTACTAATTAAATACAAAAACGAGTATACAATGTTCATTATGTTGCCATCTTAATTGTGAACATGTGAAGCCCAATCGATATCTCTTCCTGTATTAGCTTTGGAGAGGTGCATGCTGGGTAACCAGCATGCACCTCTCGATCTCGTGCATGCGCGATTCAGCGGCGGCCGTATCGTTGATTGTTTTTAAAGTTGCAATAACAATGGGCGGCGACGGAGGAAGGTCCCGCCCCGTTGTTATGGCAACATAGATAAACACATCTCGGCGCTGTGATCCGCCTTAAATTGCGTCATTTCCTGTCAGGAAAAAACGCAATTTTTGATCACAGTACTGCCCACAGACTCCTGGGAAATGATGACACATCATTTCCCACTAGAACAGGCGAGGGAGGAAGTGACGAGGAGTTCTGCGGACCAGGAAGTGGCAGAATAAGAGGACTACATAGCAACAGGGCGATTCTGGTAAGTATAAAAAAAAAAATTTGCTTCAAATGTTTTTTTATAGGTTAGATATAGTGTATAGAGTCCGATTCTGAAAATTTCAGGGTGGAAATCCGCTTTAATATAGTTAATGTTGATTGAGAGAGTTTAGTACCTCGCAATTCAGATTTCACTATTTGTTGACAGAAGAATTATTTCAGCCAATGAAATGATGGCAACAACTGGTTAAAGCGGTGCTTCACCTTAAAAAAAAAAATTTAAAAGTCAACAGCTAAAAAAAAAGTCGCTGCTGACTTTTAATAAGTACACTTACCCTCCCAGGGCGCCCGCGATGTCGTTCGTGGAGGCCGAGATGTCCCTCGGCGATCCGGATCCAGCGCCGCCAGCCTCAGTAAGGGAAACGGCTTCCTGTTTCCTACTGCGCATGCGCGAGTCGGCGTGCGGCCTACTGCGCATGCGCGAGTCGGCGCGCGGCCTACTGCGCATGCGCGAGTCTAATTTGTGAATGGGGAACGCGATGTGTTGTGGGACACAGTTCCCATAACACACCGCGCCCCATTCACTAGAAGACCGAAGGAGAGAAGATCACCGCGGTGCTGGAGGAGGCAGATTAGGACGATCTGCCTAGCAACAGCCATTTCTGGTAAGTAAAAAAAAAAAAAATTTTTTTTTTTTTTTTCATTTTAAATTGTTACTAACATTTTTTTTAAGTTTTTGTTTTCAGGGTGTCCCACCACTTTAAATCCTTCAATAGCAAAGAGGTTTTAGTCTCCTGTAGCCCCAGGCTAAATATACATGTTAGAATTACTTTTTAACCATAAGTGTGCAAACAACATTAAAGTTGACAACGCTGTTGTTGATATAAAGCCTTTGATTAAATAAAGCTACATAGTTAGGCTACATTTGCACTGGCAATTCAGACCGGTGTGATCTGTAGAGGCAGGAAGCTTCCGATTCCTGCTGTGGCTGTGAGTAGCTGGGTGCCGACGCCGGGCCCATTCACTATAATGACAGATCGCCATCGGCCGCAGCTATTTGAGGCTCTCCGCACAGCCAGCGATTACCTGCGGTGACGGCTGCAGGACGCACTTTGCATGTCTCTAGCAGCTACCACCGCAGGTGATCCCTGGCCGGGCAGTAGTTAGTCAGGCAAGTCCATCTATTTCAACCAATAATAAAATAAATAAATAAAAAAAATGGCTACAATTAATCAAGAGAAAAGGAAAAAATAAAAATGATAAAGCATGGTCCAATTTTCTTCAGTGATGAAAAAAAAAATCCTTCCTGATCCCCCAAAGCAATTGGACATTCCATGGATCAGCAATCTCTGGTGTTAGTATCTAGTTACATTTTGTACATTTACCCTACGTTCACACCTATGAACTTTTTTTTTGTGTGTTTTCTGTTTTTCGGAAATGCAATACAGTCCATTTAACTTGTTTTTTCAATGGTACACGTTCACATCTACGCTAGAACTTTTGCACAAAACAATCAATATACACTTATTGCAATTTTTTTTTACCAAAAATATGTAGAAGAATACATATCGGCCTAAACTGATGAAGACATTTTTTTTATTTTATTTATTATTATATTTATTTATTTTTTACTTATTTAAAAGTACAAAATAGTGTTAGTTTTTTTTTTTCTCAAAATTGTCGCCCCTTTTTTGTTTATAGTGCAAAAAATTAAAACCACAGAGGTGATCAAATCCCACCAAAAGAAATCTCTATTTGTGGGGAAAAAAGGACGTAAATTTTGTTTGGGCACACGACAGTGCAGTTAAAGTAAAGCAGCGCCGTATCGCAAAAAAATGGCCTGGTCAGGAAGGGGACAAATCCTTCCGGGACTGAAGTGGTTAAAGAAAAAAAAAAGAGACTTTAGTATCACTTTGAGCCATTTGTCTTAAAATAAAGCACAAAAACAAATGTAAAATAATATGCAACATGACGTAACAATATATAAAAATAAAAAATAATAATCCGTATTATCTCTGTCTCTTTCTACCAACATGACGTAACAATATATATATAAAAAAATAATAATAATACGTATTATCTCTGTCCCTTTCTACCAATTTATATAAAATGACAAGAAAACCAAGAGGCCTCTGTATAAAAAAAAACAAAAAACAAATGTAAAATAATATGCAACATGACGTAACAATATATAAAAATAAAAAATAATAATCCGTATTATCTCTGTCCCTTTCTACCAATTTATATAAAATGACAAGAAAACCAAAAGGCCTCTGTATAAAAAACAAAAAAAAACAAATGTAAAATAATATGCAACATGACGTAACAATATATAAAAATAAAAAATAATAATTCGTATTATCTCTGTCTCTTTCTACCAATTTATATAAAATGACAAGAAAACCAAGAGGCCTCTGTATAAAAACAAAAAAAAAACAAATGTAAAATAATATGCAACATGACGTAACAATATATAAAAAAAAATAATAATAATACTTATTATCTCTGTCCCTTTCTACCAATTTATATAAAATAACAAGAAAACCAAGAGGCCTCTGTATAAAAAAACAAACGTAAAATAATATGCAACATGACGTAACAATATATAAAAAAAAATTATAATAATACGTATTATCTCTGTCCCTTTCTACCAATTTATAAAAAATGACAAGAAAACCAAGAGGCCTCTGTATAAAAAAAAAAAAAACAAATGTAAAATAATATGCAACATGACGTAACAATATATAAAAAAAAAATAATAATAATCCGTATTATCTCTGTCTCTTTCTACCAATTTATATAAAATGACAAGAAAACCAAGAGGCCTCAGTATAAAAACAAAAAAAAACAAATGTAAAATAATATGCACCATGACGTAACAATATATAAAAAAAAATAATAATAATAATACGTATTATCTCTGTCCCTTTCTACCAATTTATATAAAATAACAAGAAAACCAAGAGGCCTCTGTATAAAAAAACAAAAACAAATGTAAAATAATATGCAACATGACGTAACAATATATAAATAATAATAATAATAATAATACGTATTATCTCTGTCCCTTTCTACCAATTTATATAAAATAACAAGAAAACCAAGAGGTCTCTGTATAAAAAAACAAAAACAAATGTAAAATAATATGCAACATGATGTAACAATATGTAAAAATAAAAAATAATAATCCGTATTATCTCTGTCCCTTTCTACCAATTTATATAAAATGACAAGAAAACCAAGAGGCCTCTGTATAAAAACAAAACAAAAACAAATGTAAAATAATATGCAACATGACATAACAATATATAAAAAAAAAAAATAATAATAATACATATTATCTCTGTCCCTTTCTACCAATTTATATAAAATAACAAGAAAACCAAGAGGCCTCTATATAAAAAAAACAAAAACAAATGTAAAATAATATGCAACATGATGTAACAATATATAAAAATAAAAAATAATAATCTGTATTATCTCTGTCCCTTTCTACCAAATGTTTTGCATTCTAAGAAAACTCTTCTAAATTGCTCGTCTGTTGTGAGGCAGAACCCAGGCCCTCCTGACCCAGTTGTCTTTACGCAATCGTTGACACCACAAGATCAGATAATACAAAAAAGCACAACTCGTGTCAGCAGAAAAAAAAATAAAATAAAAAAATGCGCAAACCAGCGAGTCTGTTATGAAACACTATGATAAACTGACAGAGGTGTGTGGAAAGCCTTGCACACAAGCTGCAATTTAATCTTCTTATTTGAAATATAAATATTTTTACTATCAAACTTGACAGTACAGAAAATGTGTGCCCTGCAGCCTTCTGACAAAACAAAATTTATATTTAAAACTTCCTGAAATAATGCCTTTCATATGTTGGGTTTTGTCACATTGGAGTGGCTCTCAGCTTACCTTATGGACCCGTACCTTTAATTATTTTATGCCTAGAAGACACATTCTAAATAGAAGAGGCGGGCTACATGCGTTTTGACAGCTGGGGATGATTAAAATACTGACAACATGTACTATATAAAATTCCCTAAGGTTTTCGTTGGGCACTTACTCATATGAGAGCTGAAGATTGGATTCCAAAAAAAAAAATAAAAAAATGTAAAATCCACCAGCACAAAGTCAGCAAGCTTGGTGGAGTACATTTCCTCTTTTGCAGGAACCTGAACAAATATCTAAAGGCCATAAGCTTGAGAATTCATCAACACGTCGTATAGGAACGTCTTGGTTAACAAGCCCCCAAAGCCATTTTTTGTTTTGTAGAATTTTTTTCAGATTGTTATTATTTGTTCAACTGGTCACCGATGTTAGTAGCCAAACAAACGTGTTTTATGATATCCCCGTTGGGTTTTTAGTGCATTAACATGGAAAGAAAATACAAGGAAATTGGTTGGAGTTATATGGGACTCTTAGTAGCCTCGGCTTGTCTTCAGTACCCTTGAAGAACATACATGTGCAATGTTAATGACATGTGAAGAGTTAACTGCTTCCCAGAAGTGACTGGGAGACAGATTCGTCAAGATTGGGTCTGATTTATCCAATTCAAGTTGTGAGGAGTTCATAAAAATAATTAAAAAATTAAAATAAAAAAATAAATAAAAATGTAAAAAAATAAACATTCTCAATTGCTTTTTAAATAAAATAAATATGTACTATATTCTCAATTTGCGGTGTTATGCTTTTTAATAATAGTAGGGTCTATGCATGTTTTTTTTTTCCCAAATTTTTTTATTAAAGCAAAGATTTTCTTCTATATATTTTTATATTTAGTAAGTGGTGCGCTAAGCAAAGTCGATCCTCTGAGAAGTTTCTTCAGGCCACTCTTGTGATAAATATAGACATTAGACATGTCCGCCGTCAAAAAATTTGTTAAGTTTCGTTTCGTTCCATTTCGTATTAACTGTTAATTCGTATTTCGTAATTTGTTTCCGAAATTCAATTTGGATTTGTACGAAATACGAATTTTCGTTAGGTTTGTTAACTTTTCGCAACAATTACGAACGTTCGTTATGATGAATTTAAAAAGCAAAAAATACCTTTCTCAATATGGCAGTCGTCGGACTCATTATGCTCATTATGAGGGGCTCCCACCATCCCTGTGCTGTGCTGACTTCCTCCTGGGGCTGTACCCCTGCTGTGCTCCTTATGAGGGGCTCCCACCATCCCTGTGCTGTGCTGACTTCCTGAGTTTTTAACTTCATCATAACGAATAATCGTAATTATTAATAAAATGATATTAACGAACATTCTTATTTTGTCCAATTCTGAATCTCCCATTGACTGCCAGTACCAGTCTCCCACTCCCATATTAAAAAAGGTCATTTTCCCAACCCTCACTCAGCAGCAGAAGAAATCCGTCAACACAATTTCGTATAAAATTCGGAAGCATAGCAATTCGTATTTCAGATGCTTCCGAATGTACGAAATTTTGGAAATTTGTACGAATTTTCGAAAATTTGTACGAATTTTCGAAAATTTGTACGAATTTTCGAAAATTTGTACGAATTTTCGAAAATTTGTACGAATTTTCGGAAATTTGTACGAATTTTCGATTCGTACGAAACGAATCGCACATGTCTAATAGACATGGTCATTTACATTCATTTACTAAAGGAAAATAGTCCATGCACTTTGTTTGCAAGTGCAGTTGCTCCAGGGTTACTTTGCAAAAAATACCCAATCACGTGCAAGGAAAACTAAAAAATAAAACGTTTTTTTTTTCTTGCACATAATTGGATGATGGAAATCCTTAGAGCTTATGCTCATATACTAAGCTCTGGAGCAACTGCACTTACAAAGTGCACAGTCTATTTGCCCTTCGCAAATCAACCTCCGTCGCCACAAGAGGCTAATTTTTAGAAGAGGTTTGCTGGGAGACAGTGATTTTCATTATCGGTTAAAAAAAATTAAAATAAAAAAAAAATATATTATATATATATATATATATATATATATATATATATATACACACACACAGTATAAATACAGTATCTCACAAAAGTGTGTACACCACTCACATTTTTGTAAATATTTTCTTCTATCTTTTCATGTGACGACACTGAAGAAAATTACAGTTTGCTACAATGTAAAGTAGTGAGTGTGCAGCTTGTATAACAGTGTAAATTTGCTGTCCCCTCAAAATAACTCAACACACAGCCATTAATATCTAAACCGATGGTAACAAAAGTGAGTATACCCCTAAGTAAAAATGTCCAAATTGGGCCCAAAGTGTCAAGATTTTGTGTGGCCACCATTATTTTGCAGCACTGCCTTAACCCTCTTGGGCATGGAGTTCACCAGAGCTTCACATGTTGCCACTGGAGTCCTCTTCCACTCCTCCATGACGACATCACGGAGCTGGTGGATGTTAGAGACCTTGTGCTCCTCCACCTTCCATTTGAGGATCCCCCACCGATGCTCAATAGTCCATCACCTTTACCCTCAGATTCTTACGCAAGTCAGTGGTCATCTTGGAGGTGTGTTTGGGGTCATTATCAGGTTGAAATACTGCCCTGCGGCCCAGTCTCTGAAGGGAGGGGACCATGCTCTGCTTCAGTATGTCACAGTACATGTTGGCATTCATGGTTCCCTCAATGAACTGTAGCTCCCCAGTGCCGGCAGCACTCATGCAGCTCCAGACCATGACACTCCCACCACCATGCTTGACTGTAGGCAAGACACACTTGTCTTTGTTCTCCTCACCTGGTTGCCACCACACACGCTTGACACCATCTGAACCAAATAGGTTTATCTTCCCAGAAGGCAGCGGGGGAGGAGGAGAAGAGCTCGCCGCAGAAGAGGATGTGACGTACTGTGCCCCGGCCGGCAGGGACGGAAGTATACTGTGTACTTCTAAAAAGGTAATAAAAAATAAAAAAATAAATCCAAAAACGAGGGGTGGTCTTTAGACAATCTTGTAAAAGTTGGTGGAACTCCGCTTTAAAGTGTTCATTTTTAAATGTACAGCTTTGGTTAAAATGACATCTAGTGATCTATCAATAAAGGTAGGCACTTCATGTAATAGTGTGACATTGCTCCATCCTGGTCTCCCAATTCCGTGCCAAACTACATACCTCTCAACTGTCCCTGATTTTGAGGGACTGTCCCTGATTTGGAGCAATGTCCCTCTGTCCCTCATTCCTCCTCGTTTGTCGCTCATTTTGGTCTGATCTATATCGATGTATATAAAATGCACTATTTATCTTTCAAAAAGAGTTTGCAGGTGCTAAACCTTTCATCCAATTTCTAAATTGCTGCATTTGTACACTTCAAAATCCAATATAAAGTAATAGTAGTGGTAAAATTAAAGCACTTGAGGGTTTTTTAGTATAATTCTCCTTTAAGGAGGCGTGGCAGGGGGGTGTGTCCTATGCCTACATACATTTGCTAATAGGTGTCCCTCGCTCCCATCTCAAAATGTTGGGAGGTATGCAAACATTGTTTCATGGAGGCATGGTCCACTGTTCTCACCATCAGATAACTTGCCCTGAGAAATGCCATGCAGCAACATATACTCAAGAAGTGCTGCAAGGAAGCTGCAGGAAATCACTGGCAACAAAATAAAGGATAAAAAAGGAGAACAAAAATGTTTATTTAAAAAAAATGGCAGTTGTTTATGATACGTGGTGTTTTAGCAAAGTAAAGGTCATGCAGTTGGATTAGATTCACACCTTCGTGTTCTACCTGATACATTTTCTTTTGAAATCAACGGCATTAAAACAAACATGCATGTCAACACCTGTCAGACACACATAAATGCATGTCAATGTGGATCGTGATGCACATCAACACATGTCAATGTGCATCAACATGTGCTGACATGCATGGTGACACTTGTAGATGTGTAGTGAAAAGTGGAAAATACATCAAGGAAAATTGTTTAAGGTGGGAATCCAGTCGTAGAGTTTACATTTACTTTAAATATATATTTAATGTTAACCCCTTGATGCTGACGTAACACAAATATGCGGCCCCCACTGTACTGGGCTTTTCTCAGTTGGGTCGCATATTTGCGCGTCTCCCTTTGTGCTGGCAGTCTCACTGACTGGTCCCCGTACTAGCGATCGGGACCCGGAACCCCAGATTCCGTCTCACCTGATCGCTGTGGTAGCCTCTGATTGGCTACCACAGGGATCAGTCACTGTCAAGCCCACCCTTGTGTTTCTCTCTCAGTGAATGGAGAGGAAAGATACAGTGCATCTTTCTCGTTCCTTGCAGAGAGGAAAAAAAAGTGTGTGTAAAAAGAAAGAATGAAATATTAAAAAATAAAGAGAAAATACCTTGATCAAAGTTTGATCTAGGTCAGTGCCAGGGTTAGTGCTTGGGTCATGTAAGGGTCAAAGGTCAAGTTCGGGGGTCAGGATTTTTTTTTATTAGTATCAAAACAAAAGAAATAAAGAAATATTAAAAAAATAAAATAAAAAATAAAGAGAAAATATCTTGATCAAAGTTTGATCTAGATCAGTGCCAGGGTTAATGCTTGGGCCAAGTAATGCCCCGTACACACGATCGTTACAAATTTTTTATGTCAAAGGGTATTTGAGCAGCTGTTTTCTTTGCTGCGCAAGCTTGTGGGTACGGGGGTGCTTTACATTTTTTTATTTTATTTTCTTATTTATTTTATTTAATTTTTTTAACATTGTCCCTTTAAAAAAAAATCGGATGACTTTTTTTGCTGTCACAAGGAATGTAAACATCCATTGTGACAGTAAGGCCGCGTACACACGAAGGGACAATCCCGCGGGATTATCCTCTGGACTGAAGTCCAGCGGATAATCCCCTCGTGTGTGGGCGCCGGCGGACTTTTTGGCGCCAAAGTACGGCGGACTAAAGTTTCAGGTTTTGTTTTCAAATTATCCGCTGGACTTGGAAGTCCAGCGGACAATCCCGCCGTTAGTGGGCAAGTCCGCGGGACTTTTGAAATGAACGGACTTGCCGCTCATCGGCAAGTCGTTCATTTAGCACGTGACTTCAGGTTACGTAGCTAGCGTAGGCAGTTACTGCCGCCGCGCTGGCTCCGTGACCTGGCATGGATTTAAAGGGAATCCCCACGCCGAAAAAACGGCGTGGGGGTTCCCCCCAAATCCATGTCAGACCCTCATCCGAGCACGCAGCCTGGCAGGCCAGGAAAGGGGTGGGGACGAACGAGCGCCCCCCCCCCCTCCTGAGCCGTACCAGGCCGCGTGCCCTCAACATGGGGGGTGCCCTGGGGAAAGGGGGGCCGTGCGGCCCCCCCACCCCAAAGCACCTTGTCCCCATGTTGATGAGGACAAGGGCCTCTTCCCGACAACCCTGGCCGTTGGTTGTCGGGGTCTGCGGGCGGGGGCTTATCGGAATCTGGGAACCCCCTTTAATAAGGGGGCCCCCAGATACCGGCCCCCCACCCTATGTGAATGAGTATGGGGTACGATGTACCCCTACCCATTCACCTAAGGTGTAAAATGTAAAGTAAAAAAAAACACCCACACTTTTGAAAAAATAGTTTATTGCACTGCTCCGGGGGTCTTCTTCCGTCTTGGGGGTCTTCTCGCCGGACTCCCCCGCCATTTACCAAGCTCTTTTACCGAGCGAGGGGAGTCCGGCTACCTTCTTCGTCGTCGCCGCCGTCTGGGGGTCTCGATCCGCCTTCGGGGGTCTTCTTCCGTCTTGGGGGTCTTCTCGCCGGACTCCTCCCCTCTCTTCTGCTCTTTTACCTAGCTCTTTCACGAGGGGAGGTGTCCGGCTACCTTCTTCGTCGTCGCCGCCGTCGTCTGGGGGTCTCGATCCGCCTTCGGGGGTCTTCCGGGGGTCTCTTCTGTTCTTGCGGCGGTCGTCGTCTTCCGCGCCGCCGGCGCCTTCTTCTTCTTCTTGTCCTCCTTCTTGTCCTTCTTGTTCTTCTTCTTCTTCCGATGTTGACCCGACGCTCTCTCTGCCCGGAATGCCTGTGCCGCTCTGAGCTCGGACTTATATAGGGACATGGGCGACAGGGTCACATGTTCATGTCACATGGTGACCCCGCCCCCTTGCGATGTCACAGTCCCAGCATCCTCCGGGACTGTGACAACACAAGGGGGCGGGGTCACCATGTGACATGAACATGTGACCCTGTCGCCCATGTCCCTATATAAGTCCGAGCTCAGAGCGGCACAGGCATTCCGGGCAGAGAGAGCGTCGGGTCAACATCGGAAGAAGAAGAAGAACAAGAAGGACAAGAAGGAGGACAAGAAGAAGAAGAAGGCGCCGGCGGCGCGGAAGACGACGACCGCCGCAAGAACAGAAGAGACCCCCGGAAGACCCCCGAAGGCGGATCGAGACCCCCAGACGACGGCGGCGACGACGAAGAAGGTAGCCGGACACCTCCCCTCGTGAAAGAGCTAGGTAAAAGAGCAGAAGAGAGGGGAGGAGTCCGGCGAGAAGACCCCCCAAGACGGAAGAAGACCCCCGAAGGCGGATCGAGACCCCCAGACGGCGGCGACGACGAAGAAGGTAGCTGGACTCCCCTCGCTCGGTAAAAGAGCTTGGTAAATGGCGGGGGAGTCCGGCGAGAAGACCCCCAAGACGGAAGAAGACCCCCGGAGCAGTGCAATAAACTATTTTTTCAAAAGTGTGGGTGTTTTTTTTTACTTTACATTTTACACCTTAGGTGAATGGGTAGGGGTACATCGTACCCCATACTCATTCACATAGGGTGGGGGGCCGGTATCTGGGGGCCCCCTTATTAAAGGGGGTTCCCAGATTCCGATAAGCCCCCGCCCGCAGACCCCGACAACCAACGGCCAGGGTTGTCGGGAAGAGGCCCTTGTCCTCATCAACATGGGGACAAGGTGCTTTTGGGGTGGGGGGGGGGCCGCACGGCCCCCCTTTCCCCAGGGCACCCCCCATGTTGAGGGCACGCGGCCTGGTACGGCTCAGGAGGGGGGGGGGCGCTCGTTCGTCCCCACCCCTTTCCTGGCCTGCCAGGCTGCGTGCTCGGATGAGGTCTGACATGGATTTGGGGGGAACCCCCACGCCGTTTTTTCGGCGTGGGGATTCCCTTTAAATCCATGCCAGCTTGCGGAGCTAGCGCGGCGGCATTTACTGCCTACGCTAGCTACGTAACCTGAAGTTACGTTCGAAATGAACGGACTGCTCCGTGTGTGGGCAAGTCCGTTCATTTTCAAAAGTCCCGCGGACTTTTGGCCGGCGGATTATCCGCTGGAGAAGTCCGTGCGTGTGTGGGCAAGTCCACACCCTCGGAAAGTCCAGCGGACCTAGCCGGAAAGTCCAGCGGATTGTCCGCTGGACTTAGGTCCGCCGGCAAAAGTCCGTACGTGTGTACGAGGCATAATAGGTGGTGATTGGTACTCTTTATTACTCTAAAAGATCCCAAATCCCTCCTTTGCACTTAAAAGTATTCAGATTGCCAAAATTAGCGTTTCTGAATACTGTAATATTTTTTAAATCGTTGTGACGTCGCTTCTGGGATTTGTGCAGGTCTCAGCCTAGGCGGCGGACACACTGAATGGTGGCTCGGGTCTCCCGGTTGGACAGGAAGCCCAGAAAGAGCAGCATAAGGTGGCGGGGGGGGGGGGGCGTCCCTTCCCGCTCCTTTTAGGATAACAGCCGAACGGCTTTTAACCGCATCGGTTGTTATAACTAAAAAGCCAACCACTGGCTCTAAAAAAAACGGTACCGGGGGCATCACCCGGGTATAACCCCTTCAAGCCATGAACGCATATTTCCGTATGGTCGGCGTGAAGGGGTTAACAACTTGACCTCTGGAAGATTTACCCCCCTTCC
Organism: Lithobates sylvaticus; assembly: GCA_028564925.1. NCBI lineage: Eukaryota > Metazoa > Chordata > Amphibia > Anura > Ranidae > Lithobates > Lithobates sylvaticus. The sequence continues at coordinate 40,776,731 of CM053034.1, read as the reverse complement.
TGACCAGGCCATTTTTTATGATACGACACTGCATTACTTTGACTGACAATTACGCTGTCGTGCAACGCTGTACCCAAACAAAATTGATGTCCTTTTTTTCCCACAAAGAGCTGTCATTTAGGATCATACACACCCACATGTGTGATGTCAATATCATGTGACCTGGCTAGCTCTGATCAACAAGGAAATGTTCTCTTCAGCAATAAAGACCAAACTGAGCATGCGCAGCAGTACTACCCTCACTGTGTCTTATCTGGCCTTGCCAAGAGAGACCCTGCAGGAGGAGGAGGATCTGTTCATACAGGATCAAAGAGCCTTTTTACACAATGCAGAGGATTAACCCCTTAAGTTACACAGTGAGTATAACAAGCATGCTGTTCTGCACATACAGACAGATTTTACTCTTTTGGGTTTAGTAACACTTTAGGGTGAAAATTTTGCTACGGGGACCGATGATTTATAGTTAAACCCCTGGATCTACTGACAGCTGCTAACCACTATAAAATCAATGAAGAAACTTGGACCCAAAGATTGCAGATCTTGTCCAAATACTGAAGGTTCAGTGTTATAGTTCTGTGACTGTATGGGCACTATTTTATTGGTTCCCCCAGGCTGAAGCACACTACACTAAAATTGACTTATATCTACTGTATAATAAATATTAATACACAGGCTAGACGTAATGGTTCTCTCGCTGTTAAACAATTATTGGTTGGCTATTCCAGTGAAGCTAGGAGCCCTCGGTTTCTTTAGGACAATTTGTTATGATGGTGAGGAATTAAACAAGCAGCGGCGTTATTAAAAATAGACATGGTTGCAAACTATTCTGTTGAATTCTGCATCATTTTTCTTCCAGGTGAAAAATTGTCAAAGTCTCACTGGAGAATAATGAAATAATGCTGGAAATAGCGGCTTCGTTTAATTTTTTCTTCACGATATGTAGGCAAAGAGGTAGAGGCAATGGTGCTTTGGGGATTAAATCTAAACATAAACACTAGAGATTTATTTCACTTCGTCTCCACATTTAGACAAACTTTAGTAACAATTTATCACAACTACACACACTGTACTTTGTATTTAAGAAGAACAAGCTGTGCTTAATCTTAATGACATGTTGAGCGTTGCATAAGTAGCCATCCTAAATTTTCTTTATTGTGTTGTGTCCTTACCATCAAACATGAACTGTTGTTTCTAAGAGGCAAAAAGAGAAGCCCGTAGCAAAAGACGCAGGAATAGGCACAGGGCTGGCATGACAGGGTAGCAGGGCCAGCTTGCCAATTAAGGGTTGACTGGGTGGTTTGAGTTGGTCAGAGGGGGTGGCCAGAATAGTATGCAGCATAGTTGGGGAGGGGCCAGTGTCCGGTGGTCAGCTGAGGTCATCGGACGAAGAAACAGCTCCCACCCTCCCGCCCTGTTGTTTGCATTATATTTGGAAATTTGGGCATTTATTGTTGTAATTTATAGCGGTTGAGATCTTTGGAGGCCTTCTAAAATTAAGACCAGTATGGCATAGTGGGGAACCATCTTGGTATGGGATCCTTGGGAAGATCCCAGTGTGGCATAGTGGGGAACCATCTTGGTATGGGATCCTCTGGAAGATGCCAGTTTACCGAGGTTTAACTGGGCATTTGGATATGGGTATCAGCGTTGGAAGTTGAAGAGTTGGTATTGTCCTCCAGTCGACGTGCTGCGACTGGGGACCTGGTGTGTCACGCTGATACAATATAAATTTGGCGTCTTTTCAGTGCCTTCAAAGATCTACAACATGGTTACGATTGATCGGAAAAAGTATGGTTTGTAAATATGTTTATGGTTTATTGTTAATAAAATGGCCGGTACGACCAAGTTTACTCCAAAAGGGTGTCATCTGGTTATTTAAGTGGTAAACATAATAGTAGGGTAAGTGCAAATGTATTAGGCCAGCTTGCATCTGTCTTACCATAGTCATGAAAGTCTTGTCTCGGGCGTGTAGCTAGCAGACACTTTCCATGGAGTCCAATATCTAGGGCAACAACATTTCAGGTGAGTGGCATACTACGACTAATTTCACTACTGCATCCCGATTCTTTATCATGAAAAGCTACTGAGAAGAAAAGCATAGCCTTGGATATTTACATGTCCTCACTTCTATCACTTTTCTGTCTCAAATGCTGTTTTGTGCATTGACATACCCCCTTAAACCTACTCCATCCAGACAGAATGACTTGACAACATCCACAGGCAGGCGTTGAGTAACTCTTAAGTAAAGCCTAGTACACATGGGCCGAATGGCGTGCATTGGCCGGTTAATAAACAAAAATAGTGCAGTCCAAGAAATATTCATATTTCTAAAAACCACATAAATCCTATAAAATATATAAGAGAAAGTCCAAATAAATATCCATAAAAGGTTCATAACTAACGTTCAAACTATTCATTCACTAACGAATCACATGACACCGGGGAGGGAAAATGGCTAATTGGGCCCAATTTGGACATTTTCACTTAGGGGTATACTTACCTTTGTTGCCAGCGGTTTAGACATTATTGGCTGTGTGTTGAGTTATTTTGAGGGGACAGCAAATGTACACTGTTATACAAGCCGTACACTACTTTACATTGTAGCAAAGTGTCATTTCTTCAGTGTTGTCACATGAAAAGATATAATAAAATATTTACAAAAATGCGAGGGGTGTACTCACTTTTGTGAGATACTGTAAGTGCACAAACGAGCGCTCTGTGTATACACATCTAATCCAGTAAGATGGCAGCGGGTGACGTCATGCGTGACTCCTTTCACCCCTTACACGTTACGTCCAGGGCAGGACTTTGTCAGCGACCGGTTCAATAAAAATATATATGTATGGCAGCCGGCCTGACAGAAGTCAGGTTTTGCCTGCTTCTGTCAGACGAGCATGCTGGAAAACCAGCAGCCGACCGGCACCCAATCAGCGCTCTTGGCCAATGGCTGAGAGTGCTGACCGGAGTGTTCTAGGGGGGGGGAAGAACCCAATAGCATGGGAGATCACTGTACTAATGGCAGATCATTAGTACAGCGGCTCCGACCGGTGCTGTCAGTTTTTTTTTATTCAACCTAGCAATGTGTACCCGGCTTAAAACACAGAAGTTGAACAACCTCAAAATGGGATTTTTAAGACAATTTGATGAAAAAATAAGTGAAAAAATTCATAAAAAATATAGGATTTTATTAATACACAAAAATTCATAAAGTTCTTATGGAAAGAACCACAAGAAAAACATATATACATGTATTTGGATAATATTATACAATAATTGACAGAAGTGGCAAAATCCTACTACAATCATGAAACCGTCCAGACAGATGATAAAAGATGGTAAGTAGTGGAAAAGTCCAACGCGTTTCGAAAAGTGCATACAATATAATCTTCATCAGGGACTGTAACCACCTCTGAAAATGTAAAATACAATATAAATATATTGGGTAAACAATTACAATGAAACATTCAATACAAAATTGACTTTGGCGTATATCAAACACCTATAAATACCATTAACATTAATAAACTTACATGTCAAATAAATTGGTTTGGCGAAAGTGCCCCCTCAGCACCAAAGATCACCCTGGAAGTTTGTATAAGCCTTTCATCACACAAAGAGGCCATAGGGTAAAAAAACACAACAAGGGCGTTCAAGAAGGAAAACTCAAAAGAATGGTCTCAGCCCATAAATGGGGGAGCCTATAATAAAGTATTTATAGTAAAAAAGGGTACCTTCAAAAAAGGGTACCTTCAAAAAAAGGGTACCTTCAAAAAAGGGTACCTTCTAAAGGTTCTAGCAGTGTCTTGAGGGGACAGAACCGAAACCCCAAGTGAGGACATCACCAGTGAAAAACAACCCACATACCAAGAAGGAGGCTGTATCTCTGGGAGCAACCCAAACCCGGGCCGGCATCTGCACCCCAAAAAGAGACACCACCCGAAGTCAAAGCTAAAGAATAAATAAGGCCAAACTTACAAACTGTAGTTTTAGCAAATCCCAAGTCCAAAGGCAGAATTTGTATAGCTGTGGCCCCTGAGAGGGTGGTCCCAAACAACAAATAGGGAACACCTATAATAATAATTTTGAATTATATTAGAGGTGCACATAAACATATTGATTATGTGTCCCAAGGGACACATAATAATATATATTCCGTCCCACAAGTGAGGATACCACCAGGAAGGGAGCAGCCAAACCACCCAGGGGGTGGCTGCATCCCCGGGAGCATCCAACATCGATGGGACTGGAACCTGCACCTACAGGGAGACATATCCTCAATACTCCAAATGGATCAAACTTACCGGCTAGAATTAAGCAATTTCTAGGTCCAAACCAGGACATTGGATTGCCATGGCTTCTGCCCTGAAGGATAAACAGAGGCTAAACAACCCCCAAAAAGATTGGACTTCCCGAAAAACAAATGAGGAAAAAAGAATGGCGCCCTTATGGCCCCTGGCATCCTCCTTATAAATCCCCAAAGGATTCACTCTGTTAGGCAACCAATTAAAAAAAAAATCCTATACCCACAGCTGACCCAGAGGAAGGCAAAAAAAAGTGCACATTTATATTTCTATAACTTGTAACTGGGGAAAGTTATTCTATAATGTTTCCTGTTTATAATAACACCAAATTATGTCTCTGTTATTAAGCAAGATATTTACAAATTAAATAAAGGCTTTTTAAAATATTTTTTCACATTTATTTATTGGGCCCCTGATAAAATTAGCAAACACAACAAATAAAAAAAAAAAGCAATGATAAGAAAATGATTAAATAATAATATAAATAAATAAAAATCAGCAAAAAAACAATAGTCAAGGTGAGAAAGGAGTTAACTAGAGCTGATTAGAAAAAACAAATATTTATTAAGGGGTCAACTAGGAACACTTTTTGGTAAAAAAAAAAAAAATGTACTTGTAACTGGAGAAAGTTATTCTATAATGTGTCTTGTTTATAATAACACTAAAATGATGTCTCTGTTATAAAGCAAGATATTTACAGATTAAATAAAACATTTTTTACATTTTGCACATTTATTTATTGGGCCCCTGGAAAAAATAAGAAATACAAAAAAAATAAAAAAATAATGGTAAGAAAATGGTAAAATCAAAAATATTTTATAAAAATCTGCAAAATTTAAGAAAGGAGTTAATTAGAGCTGATTAGAAAAAAAACTAATGTTTATTAAGGGGTCAACTAGGAACACTTTTTTTTTTTTTTTTTTTACTTGTGAAGTTGCTTTGATATCATAAACATATTCGATGTCATTCCCTTGATCTGCACATGAATTAAACAGGGTAAATACAATGCAACAATAAGTTGTTACATTGTATTTTTCAATGAAGCTTCTAAACACTGTACAAAGGCATTGTCTTAAACAGCAGTGGCTGTCATTTTGAAATTTTGATTGTTTTTATGTGATGATAATTATTCCACTCTAAGAAAAGTATTCAGAAATACAAAAAAAAAGAAAATAAAACCTTAATTAAAAAAAAAAAGTTTCAGTGTTTTACTAAGAAGTGGTGTCAGTCAAAATAGATGTCGAAGGGCTGGCAAAGACAGGTAATTTTTGTAAGATGTAAAACAAATTTGGTCTGGCTGATAGAAGGGATTCTCATTCTCATTAATAGGAGGAAATGAACGAAGTAAACATTTTAATTGGCTGTTTTGAATAATTTTCACAAACAAAAAACGCTGCTTGAATTTTTCCTAAAACGATTAGTAAAGCCTGCTGCAAAATTCAGTAATTGCTTAACCTGACTCCAACCAATCAGCTGCAGCAGTCTCACACAGTCATATCAGTGAAACTTATATCTGATTGGTTGCATATATTTTTTTATTTTTTTTTAGTAAACAAGACATTAATTATTCAGTAGCCGTGCTCAATACAGGTGTAATTTCACAATAAAGTCACTTTATGTCAATCAACTAGAGCAAAATAAATTCTCCTAAACATTATCTATCAGGAATGCCATATTACATTAGCAATCTTTTAATAATTTTGTACTCAAAGAATCAAGAAAATTCATTGGTTAAATCATTTTCTACAAGAAGAAAAAAAATACAGTTTTTCTTTCCTTCATGTCAATTGAAAAATTGATTTTAATTCAGATTGCAGCCTACATTAAATCAGGCCTCTGGTGGCATAGGTAGACTATGTAATCCGGGGATTTTAAATATGGATATTGCAATTTCCTTGCTGTCATCCATTTTAAACATTGGCATTGAAATTTCAACAACTGCCATGATACAATAAGCAGAGTGAGCTTAGTCCGGTATTAAACATGACAGGCTGTGAGTGGCATTCCCATCACTGGTATTATTGCCAAAGTGCTTTAGTATAATGCATTAATGACAGCATCACTTAGAGCTAGCTGAGCATACCCTTATCCTCGTATGTTATTTACATGTGTGTGGGGCAATTAATAGTAAGGTCTGCCTATGCACAAAGCTAAAAGAACCGAAGTATCGCTGTCACTTTTTGAATGACAATTGCACGGACATGCAATACTGTACCCATAAAAAAAGTTATAATTTTTTCCACACAAATAGAGCTTTCCTTTGGTGGTATTAAACCTTTTTTTTTTTTTATTATTATTATTGCTAAATAAACAAAAAAAGACAGAAAATGTTAAACAAAATGCTTTTTTTTTTCATTTCTGTTATAAAATGTTGCAAATAAATAATCTTTCTCCATAAATGTAGGCCAAAATGTAACCTTTAACTTTTTTTTTTATTATTGCTAAATAAACAAAACAAGACAAAATTTTTTGAAAAAAATACTTTTTTTTTTCGTTTCTGTTATAAAATTTTGCAAATAAATATTCTTTCTCCATGAATTTAGGCAAAATGTATTTTGCTACATTTCTTTGGTGAAAATAACCCAAATCAGTGTAAATTATTTAGACTGTAGGAAAGTTATAAAGTTCATATATCTGAAAATGAATCAGTCCTGATGTAGTGACGGCCTATCTCATTTCTTGAGGCCCTCAAAATGCCAGGACAGTTCTTGATATCCCTAAATGTCCCCATTTTGGAAAGTAGACAGTCCAAGGTATTTAGTAAGAGGCATGGTGAGTTTTTTGAAGTTGTACTTTTTATGTCACAATTATTTGGAAAATTAAGAAATAAAAAAAAAAAAGATGATTTTACAACATTGTACTACTCTGGGGAAGTGATCTGTATCTTTTATTTTTACACACTATGATTGCTTATAGCAGTGAATTTCATTGCTATAAGCAAGCATTTTACTGAATGAAAATTTCTTCATTTTTTTCTCAATTGAATGAACTTCTAGCAGTTTCAACCCAAATTGTAACCACGCTCCTATTGTGACATCATCATGTTTGCCGGACATGCAGAGTTTTGTATGAAACTCAGGTTTTACACAGTGCTGTTTACTTTTCTTTGCCTGTATGTGCAATTTTAGTACTTTTCATAAATATCAATCAGTTTTCACACTATGTGGAGCCTTTCTTCCCCTTTTTGTTGTATACTCCTGCATGCATGAACCAATGACCGGTAAGTGAGCCCTGTGACAGTATCCCCTAGAAGGAGAACCACTCATGTAGAGGGAGACTTTTGAGGGCTGAGGTTGTGGATCTGTTCGCATCTTTAGAGCGCTTTATAAGTTAGAGAGTCATCTCTGTTTGGTAAGCATATTTGAGGCCAGATTCACACCATTGCGAATTGGATATGGGTTCCCCACATCCAATTCGCAATAGCAGGAGATTTTGATAGGCTCTCTATGGAGCCGGTTTACATATCTTCGCAGCGGCTCCGGTGAAAATTTGCACAGGAGATCTGTGCGTCTTTTGGTACCTTACACGGTAAACCAGGACACACCGGACCCCTGCTTGGAGCCGCATGCGGCGATGGTGTGAACCCAGTCTAAGTCTCTTTTCTTGGTGGTGGCAACATGGAGCGGTGTTTTCCAACAAACTTCTAGCAGTGTATGCAATGTTTGGTTGGTAAAGTCCATTCATTCCAAAAATCAAATGTTCAAAGCAAACAAAATTTTAGGGTACTTTCAGATGACATTTGTCAAGTTGTTGAATAAACTGAGAGTTTTCATATATATTTTTCACGTTCATTTGAAAATCTAATAGTGTAGCACAGGTAGCAAAGTATGACGTGCAATGTGCAGCACCCATAAACGAAAATGAGAATTTATTATGTATTGGCTTGCCTCTAAGGTTTATGTAATTGCTGAATCTTTTTTTAGGTAAGTTAGGCAAAATTGTCTGTGAATCTGTTGCAAAGTTTCTTATCTGGAGATCCTGCCAATAACAGCACTTTCTGTTGCAGGCTAAAGCCGGCCATAGGTGGATTTTTTATTTATAACAAGGAAAGGGACCGTGTCGGGTCGATACATTACAAAATAGTATGGGTATCAAGCAAACAACTTATTCAAAACATTCTGAATACATTACATTACATTACACAGTCTTAATGTAGAAAGGGAAAGAGAAACAGGGTTTAAACATATCTAAGTGTGGACAAATTGTTAGAGGTTACTCTCCATGGTGTATTGTCACTTAGTGTGCCTGAGCTACTGTTAGTTTTATTTGCTCCGTTAGGGTATTTGTGCTTGAGGTTGTCGTGTTGTGTAGTACCGAGGACATGGGCCCAGTTCCTCGGTTTTTCTTATTTATGTTGGAAAAAAAGTGGAAAGAATATTAGAGTAGAGAGTAGTACGAAAAGAGAGAAAGAAGAGGGGAGGGGGAGCTGAAGTGGGAGGATGGGTGGGGGTGGTGGGTAGGGGGTGGGGGTACGGGGGTACTCGGGCCCACGAACATGGGTCATTAGTAATTCAAACATGTGTGTCAGATGGGATTGGTGGTGGCGGAGTGCAACTTTGTGTGTCTGTTGTGGTTCCCTTAAGCGCCTGGCCCTCTGCCGAGTAGATAAAGATAATCCCCGACTGCCAGGTGTTAGAGAATGTTTCTTGTCTATGCTGGGCTGTGAGGACGAGGTCCTCCATATATCTTATCTCCTCCACTTTCGCTATCCATGTGGATCAAAATTTAACTGGTTCACCAGGAACAGGCCAAATTTCAATCTGTCTATGGGCAGGCTGGTTCTGTCACTGCAGGGAACGATCGCAGGTGGCTGATTGGCTCCCCCGCTGGTCAATGGGAGCACACCACAAAAGTGAATTCCCGAGCCGACGCACAGTTACGGCGATTGGCGGGATCGTGCCACCTTAGTATAATGACCATACCTCCCAACATTTTGAGATGGGAATGAGGGACCTACTTGCAAACGTATGTAGGCATAAGACACGCCCCCCCGACACACCCCCTTAAAGGAGAATTAACCAAAAAAAAGGTTAATTAAATCCACAAGGACTTTTTGGCTTTATATTGGCTTTTACATTTACAAATGCAGCAATTTAGAAATTGGATGAAAGGTTTAGCACTGGGAAACAATTTTGAAAGCTAAAAAGTGCATTTTAGATACAACTATGTGGATCAGACCAAAATGAGGGACAAAGAGGGACAGAGGGACATTGTTCCAAATCAGGGACAATCCCTCAAAATCAGGGACAGTTGGGAGCTATGTAATGATGGCGCCTGGTCGGCAAGTGGTTAATGAACATAGAGCTATATAAGTTTGTGTCTTGTTTAGCTGTCTGTAGTTCAGCTTTTAAAATATATAGAGAGAAGCATTAAGAGAGACAAAAAGAGACGGAAAGGGGGGGCGTGGCTGGCCGCGGAGCGAGATGGCTGCCTGAAATCTCTGCTCCGCTCAGCCGAGGGACTTCCAGCGACACTCAGCCTCAGATCAGCGCAAGTCCCCCCTCTCTGAAGCTCCAGAGAGGAGCGGAATCAGTGGGCACCCGATCGGTATGCCCAAGAGGAGAACCGCCAGCCTGCATCAGCCGCGCCGCCTCACTGACTACTACGAGAGAGCCGACATGCTCAGTGCTAAAGATGGCGCCGGCGCGCCGCCCTGCCCCCCACTGCTGACTGACAGGATCTCACAGGCACACTCTGCTGACATGGAGGAGATGGACAGCACGGCTCCTCACACTGACTCCTCTCAGCCCTCACCTGCTGATCGAGGTAAGAGAGCCGCACAGTCACAAGTCCTCTCTCCCACTAAAGCTCCTCAGCTTAAAAAACAGCACGGAGATCCCCCAGCTTACACAGGCCCTGAACTGCCACACTCTGAATCCCTAGCCACACTACCTGCCTCTGACCAGCCAGCATCTGAGCATACGCTCAAACTTATGTTGATGTCACTGCAGCATGATATGCGTAATGAATTACGGTCCTCCATCTCCATGTTACATGCCAGAATAGATCAAGTGGAGGACCGCACTGATGTCATTGAAAAAACGCTCACTGAACACACTGCGGCCTATAACGAAATGGCGGATGCCCATGACCGACAAATTGAGGAGATTAATTATTTACACGCCAAAGTCGCAGATTTAGAGGATCGTTCGAGGAGGAACAATATCAAATTTAGGGGCGTACCAGAATCCGTTAAGCCACCAGAACTGATCCCCTACATCCAGCAACTATTCCTCACACTTATCCCTCAATTGCGTCAAACTGACATGATTATTGACCGAGCGCATCGCATTGTCAAACCTAGTCACCTCCCTGCCTCGGTACCTAGAGACATCCTAGCCCGCATTCATTTCTTTCAAGTAAAAGAAAAGATCATGGCGGCTGCCAGATCCACCTCTCCGCTACCTGACCCCTACTCTACTGTGTCCCTGTACACAGACATATCTGCTGCTACCGCTCAAAAAAGGAGAGAATTTTCCCTGACCACCACTACTCTTCGGAAGCACAACATCCCATACAAATGGGGCTTCCCCACTAAACTAGTGGTCACATACCAGAACCAGAACACCAATATCCTGACTCCAAAAGATGGAATCAAACGCATGCTCAACTGGGGCCTAATCTCCTCACCTCCACCTGAACCTCTACTTCAAAGACCCTCAACGTTCGCCCAGGATCCCAGGCATTATGCTCCTAATACCACTCGCAAGTAAGGACTTCCTCCACCTCCTCTAACCCCGACCATCGGGTGCACACTGAAAACCTTTACTACGATGTCTCTGCGATTACACACTGCAACGATGTCCCTAATGAGCACACCACCTGTTAGGCTCTTCACTCTTCCCCCAGTGAAAGGAAAGTGCCACGCACTTTGAAATTTCTTAGTTATATCCTTTACGTTTATAATTTTACTTTGTTTTTCATAGCTTATGCTTATTAGCGCTCTCTTCACTCAGTTGCCTTAAATCGTTGGCTCCACTTTACTTATTGTATAACACCAGCACTGGTCTACCCCCACCTCTGCACACTACTGCACGTTACTTTGCTGCGGTATTCCTATACCCCCCCCCCCCCCACTAGTCACTGCCCAAAATGTCATTCACCATCACCTCCATTAATGCCAAAGGCCTAAACTCCCCTTACAAACGAAATTTACTATGGAAAGAAGCTTTGGCCCTCACCTCTGACATACTGTGTGTACAGGAAACTCACTTTGCCTCCAGCAAACCACCCTCATGCTCCCATAAACTGTATCCACACTATTACTTTGCCAACTCCGCAAAAAAAAAAAGCAGGAGTTATGATTGCCATACGCTCCACTGTTTCATTCCAGCCGCTCCACTCTGAGATAGACCCTGAAGGTAGATTCATAATTTTGAATGCCATAATCAATAATCGGAACGTCACTATCGCCAGCATTTACTCCCCTAACACCAAACAACACCAATTCTACAAGTCCCTGCTAACTAAACTGGAACCTTTCAGACAGGGCCCCTTAATTATCTGCGGTGACTTCAACCAAATTGTTGATGCCTCGCTAGACACTTCTAATCCTACCCGTAAACGTTCTACCTCACTCTCCTCCCTACTCCACTCGGAAGACTTGTACGACCCCTGGAGATGCCTCCACGGCTCTGAAAGAGATTACACCTTTTTCTCACACACTCAAAACACTTACTCTCGGATAGATCTCTTTTTGACTGACAAACATACCCTGCAAATGGTACGGGAGTCTAAAATTGGACTTATTACGTGGTCTGACCACGCACCCATATCAATGACACTATTCCCAGCACCTGCCACTAAAAACTTCACCACCTGGAGGCTCAACACCTCTATAATCACACGTCCCTTATATCAAAAACAGATTTTGTCCGAACTCCAGCACTACTTCACAACCAACACCGGATCTGTAGACAACCCCACTACACTATGGAACGCCCATAAGGCTTGCATTAGAGGTCTCCTGATTAAGTTGGGAACCCACGGGAAAAAACAATACAATGCAACCACGAACAAACTCCTAGAACAAATACGCTTACTTGAGCGAGCCAACAAGCCTCAACCTTCCCCTATACTCAGCTCTGAACTGCACACAGCTAGACAAGCCCTCAGTGACCACCTACACGCAAACTTTGATTTCCACCTTAAACGTCTCCGCTTACAATCCTACTCCCAACACAACAAACCTGGAGCATATCTAGCTAGACAACTTAAACGTAAACTCGTACAAACTAGGATTCCGTACCTTACTGATAACCGCGGCATTAAACACGCCAACCCTAAAGACATTGCAGACCAATTCAGTCTCTACTACTCTAAACTATACAACCTTACCAGCTCCAACCTTGCTTCACCACCCTCTTCTACCGACATTACTAACTTCCTCAAAGACATACATCTCCCTTCACTCTCACAAGACCAATTGCACCAACTTTCCACCCCATTCTCCCTTACGGAAGTGGAATCAGCCATTGCCGCCCTACCACTTCATAAAGCCCCAGGCCCTGATGGGTTCTGCAATGAGTACTATAAAACATTCTCTAAGCTCCTCATCCCCCACCTATGCCGCTCCTTCAACTTCACTGCCAGTACTGGTTCCATACCACCGGAATCCCTCCGAGCCACTATTGTCACTATTCCCAAACCGGGCAAACCGGCCGATGAGCCTGCCAGCTACAGACCCATTTCCCTGCTGAACACTGACACCAAGCTATATGCCAAAATTTTGGCCACGCGACTTTCAGACATTATCCCACAACTTGTGCATATTGACCAAGTGGGTTTTGTGGCTGGCAGACAAGCATCGGACGGTACCCGCAGGTTCATTGACCTGATACAATGGGTGGAACATCATCGAACGCCTTCTCTGCTCATCTCTCTTGATGCAGAGAAGGCGTTTGATAGAGTGGATTGGTCCTACCTACAGGCAGTCCTTCAGAAATTTGGTTTCTCAGGGACCATACTGCAAGCTATACTCTCCCTCTACTCCTCGCCCAGCGCTAGAGTAATGACTTCCGGTCTACTCTCGGATCCCTTCCACATCTCTAATGGGACACGTCAGGGGTGCCCACTCTCACCCTTGATTTTCGCCCTTGTCATGGAACCCCTAGCCCAATCAATTAGACACAACCCACTTATTTCGGGGATATCCACCGCTGACGCACATCACAAGATAGGTCTCTACGCTGACGATGTCATCATCTCCCTGACTGACCCTACTAACTCACTCCCAGCTCTTCATCACACTTTAGACACCTTCAGCAAGGCTTCACTGTATAAAATTAACTTTTCCAAATCTAGCATGCTCAGTATAGGACTAAACCAACGCACCAAAACTGATATTACCAACAACACGTCTTTCTCATGGGCCCCCAACTCTACGCTCACGTATCTAGGCATACAGTTAACCGCACCCTCAACCCGCTTACGCTCCACCAATTTCAATAATCTTGTAACCAAGCTCCAAAAAACTGTGCAGGACCTCAGACATACTACTGCCTCATGGGCAGGAAGAATTGCTCTTGCCAAAATGTATCTTTTACCCCATGCCTTGTACACATTCCGGACTCTGCCGATACCATTTCTCAAACAACAATTGTTGCAGCTACAATCTATCCTCATAAACTTCATATGGAACGGAAAACGTTCCCGTCTCAAAAGCAGCACACTGTGTAAACCAGTCACATTAGGAGGGATGGGAGCACCAGACTTATTAGCCTATTACAAAGCAACCATACTCGATCAAGCCAGAGTCTGGTGGAACCCCATGCAACAAACCACCTGGCTCCAAATAGAAAAAGCAGCCCTTATGTCCCATCCTAAACTAACTCTATGCGCCCTCCTCCTGCAACATCCAGGAACTCACTCATACCTTGACACTGTTAACGCTACCGTCAGGATATGGAAAGCCACCATACAATCCTCTCAGGGTACACCACTACGTCTACTCAAGCTAATACCGTTGGAAGCCCTCCACATTCTCACACCCAACCTTGATATCTCTACATGGATCAGCAAAGGTGTCTCCAACATTGGTATCCTATACCAAGGCTCCATTCTCATGTCCTTCCAAAAACTACAAACTGCTTACCACATTGGACACAAAGATTTTTTCAAATACCTCAGAATACGCTCGATCCTCTCTAAAGTACAATGGTCTGATGACCTATTACCATGGCATGTAACCACATTCTTCAACCTCCTCCCAACTGGAAAACGTGGAATCTCCTTTTGCTATAAACTGCTTACTAGCACCGACCACACTTCTAAGTCACCAACAATGCTAAAATGGGAACATACATTACAAAGTTCCTACACTCTCCAACAGTGGCATCGCGCACTACAGACGCCCCTGAAAGTCTCCAGATGTCTCCTCCACTGGGAAACTGTGCAAAAATTATTCCACAACTGGTACCTTACTCCATCCAGACTTGCCCGGATCTACCCTAATTCAACTAACCTCTGCTGGAGAAATTGTGGATCCCCTGGAACCCCATTCCACATATGGTGGGACTGTCCAATCCTCGCCACACTGTGGACTGTGCTCTCCAAACTCCTCCTTTCCATTCTACCGAATCCTGTACCACTAACTCCGCAAATGGTACTGTTAGGCCTAGACATGGAATTGTGGCCTTGCTCTTCACGCACGATCGTCTCCCATGTCTTTATTGCAACGCGACTGGCTATTGCCAAAAATTGGAAATCTCCCAACCCCCCCTCTATAATGGAAATAACTGCTCTCTTAAACAACCACTGTTTGATGGAATTTATGCACGCCAAAGCCTACTTACAACTACCTAGATTTCAAACGAACTGGAACCTTTGGCTCAAACACCCTAAATGCATACCCCCCATGAATAAACTTCCACTTAGCTAGCTCCCATCTTTAGGTAGACTCCTCATTGCTGTGATAATCTGACTATCACCTGTTTAACTGTACGTTATTCAATGTTTGCTTTGTAACCTGCTCTTTATGTAAAATCTTTAATAAAATTGAGTTACAAAAAAAAAAAAAAAGAGACGGAAAGAGATCAAAGTGAAGTTTCGGGATTTTCTTGCCTGGATTTTTGTTTTAAATAAATGAATAAGCTCCAGCAATTGCCTTTTTCCCCCTGTAATCAAAATTAGGCCGAGACATAATGTATACGTCTTTTTCCACGAGGTGGAAATTGAAATGTTCCTGTATCTAAATGCATAATGAATGTGTCCCTACTGCCCTTTATGGAAATTGTGCTTATACAAAAGAGCAGGCAGCAGAGTAGTCAATAAAGGGCAAATCTGATACTTCCAGAGGCACGGGAGAGCAATGCGAACCCTCGCTGATGTTCAGCTTCGGAGCCGAGACCTCTTAAATGCAAACTGACAGCTTAGCAGCCTCCCTTCCTCTGTGTGAATGGAGCTCTCAGTGCATTGCATTGGGGAAAGTAAGCTTGCTCTATAGGTAGATCATCATGTGCTCTACACCTTCCAGCGCTACAATTACTGACCGTTTTTTTCCCCCCGTATTCTATATCCTTTAAGTATGTTTGTGTTAAAGATGGGATTTCCAGGGTGGGAAAAAAATAACTGAAAAGAAATACCTCACACGGGAAAACTTCAAAATCAATTTGCGTTAAGGAAGCAGAATAGCACGAAGAATTTTCATTTATTTTATTTTGACTTGCTGCGAATGGTAGGACACTCATGATATATTTTCCTTTTACTCACAGAGGTCACATGGAAGGGTTTGCACTATGACTCACAGAGATGTGGAGATTTTTTTTATTTTTTTAAGCGTACCTGTCATTAGAGAAATTCTTGTGCTGCCATTACAAGTGGGTTTTGTGGCTGGCAGACAAGCATCGGACGGTACCCGCAGGTTCATTGACCTGATACAATGGGTGGAACATCATCGAACGCCTTCTCTGCTCATCTCTCTTGATGCAGAGAAGGCGTTTGATAGAGTGGATTGGTCCTACCTACAGGCAGTCCTTCAGAAATTTGGTTTCTCAGGGACCATACTGCAAGCTATACTCTCCCTCTACTCCTCGCCCAGCGCTAGAGTAATGACTTCCGGTCTACTCTCGGATCCCTTCCACATCTCTAATGGGACACGTCAGGGGTGCCCACTCTCACCCTTGATTTTCGCCCTTGTCATGGAACCCCTAGCCCAATCAATTAGACACAACCCACTTATTTCGGGGATATCCACCGCTGACGCACATCACAAGATAGGTCTCTACGCTGACGATGTCATCATCTCCCTGACTGACCCTACTAACTCACTCCCAGCTCTTCATCACACTTTAGACACCTTCAGCAAGGCTTCACTGTATAAAATTAACTTTTCCAAATCTAGCATGCTCAGTATAGGACTAAACCAACGCACCAAAACTGATATTACCAACAACACGTCTTTCTCATGGGCCCCCAACTCTACGCTCACGTATCTAGGCATACAGTTAACCGCACCCTCAACCCGCTTACGCTCCACCAATTTCAATAATCTTGTAACCAAGCTCCAAAAAACTGTGCAGGACCTCAGACATACTACTGCCTCATGGGCAGGAAGAATTGCTCTTGCCAAAATGTATCTTTTACCCCATGCCTTGTACACATTCCGGACTCTGCCGATACCATTTCTCAAACAACAATTGTTGCAGCTACAATCTATCCTCATAAACTTCATATGGAACGGAAAACGTTCCCGTCTCAAAAGCAGCACACTGTGTAAACCAGTCACATTAGGAGGGATGGGAGCACCAGACTTATTAGCCTATTACAAAGCAACCATACTCGATCAAGCCAGAGTCTGGTGGAACCCCATGCAACAAACCACCTGGCTCCAAATAGAAAAAGCAGCCCTTATGTCCCATCCTAAACTAACTCTATGCGCCCTCCTCCTGCAACATCCAGGAACTCACTCATACCTTGACACTGTTAACGCTACCGTCAGGATATGGAAAGCCACCATACAATCCTCTCAGGGTACACCACTACGTCTACTCAAGCTAATACCGTTGGAAGCCCTCCACATTCTCACACCCAACCTTGATATCTCTACATGGATCAGCAAAGGTGTCTCCAACATTGGTATCCTATACCAAGGCTCCATTCTCATGTCCTTCCAAAAACTACAAACTGCTTACCACATTGGACACAAAGATTTTTTCAAATACCTCAGAATACGCTCGATCCTCTCTAAAGTACAATGGTCTGATGACCTATTACCATGGCATGTAACCACATTCTTCAACCTCCTCCCAACTGGAAAACGTGGAATCTCCTTTTGCTATAAACTGCTTACTAGCACCGACCACACTTCTAAGTCACCAACAATGCTAAAATGGGAACATACATTACAAAGTTCCTACACTCTCCAACAGTGGCATCGCGCACTACAGACGCCCCTGAAAGTCTCCAGATGTCTCCTCCACTGGGAAACTGTGCAAAAATTATTCCACAACTGGTACCTTACTCCATCCAGACTTGCCCGGATCTACCCTAATTCAACTAACCTCTGCTGGAGAAATTGTGGATCCCCTGGAACCCCATTCCACATATGGTGGGACTGTCCAATCCTCGCCACACTGTGGACTGTGCTCTCCAAACTCCTCCTTTCCATTCTACCGAATCCTGTACCACTAACTCCGCAAATGGTACTGTTAGGCCTAGACATGGAATTGTGGCCTTGCTCTTCACGCACGATCGTCTCCCATGTCTTTATTGCAACGCGACTGGCTATTGCCAAAAATTGGAAATCTCCCAACCCCCCCTCTATAATGGAAATAACTGCTCTCTTAAACAACCACTGTTTGATGGAATTTATGCACGCCAAAGCCTACTTACAACTACCTAGATTTCAAACGAACTGGAACCTTTGGCTCAAACACCCTAAATGCATACCCCCCATGAATAAACTTCCACTTAGCTAGCTCCCATCTTTAGGTAGACTCCTCATTGCTGTGATAATCTGACTATCACCTGTTTAACTGTACGTTATTCAATGTTTGCTTTGTAACCTGCTCTTTAT
Source organism: Lithobates sylvaticus (assembly GCA_028564925.1). Classification (NCBI taxonomy): domain Eukaryota; kingdom Metazoa; phylum Chordata; class Amphibia; order Anura; family Ranidae; genus Lithobates; species Lithobates sylvaticus. The sequence goes on along the minus strand of CM053034.1, from coordinate 40,758,416 downwards.
GTAAAATCTTTAATAAAATTGAGTTACAAAAAAAAAAAAAAGAGACGGAAAGAGATCAAAGTGAAGTTTCGGGATTTTCTTGCCTGGATTTTTGTTTTAAATAAATGAATAAGCTCCAGCAATTGCCTTTTTCCCCCTGTAATCAAAATTAGGCCGAGACATAATGTATACGTCTTTTTCCACGAGGTGGAAATTGAAATGTTCCTGTATCTAAATGCATAATGAATGTGTCCCTACTGCCCTTTATGGAAATTGTGCTTATACAAAAGAGCAGGCAGCAGAGTAGTCAATAAAGGGCAAATCTGATACTTCCAGAGGCACGGGAGAGCAATGCGAACCCTCGCTGATGTTCAGCTTCGGAGCCGAGACCTCTTAAATGCAAACTGACAGCTTAGCAGCCTCCCTTCCTCTGTGTGAATGGAGCTCTCAGTGCATTGCATTGGGGAAAGTAAGCTTGCTCTATAGGTAGATCATCATGTGCTCTACACCTTCCAGCGCTACAATTACTGACCGTTTTTTTCCCCCCGTATTCTATATCCTTTAAGTATGTTTGTGTTAAAGATGGGATTTCCAGGGTGGGAAAAAAATAACTGAAAAGAAATACCTCACACGGGAAAACTTCAAAATCAATTTGCGTTAAGGAAGCAGAATAGCACGAAGAATTTTCATTTATTTTATTTTGACTTGCTGCGAATGGTAGGACACTCATGATATATTTTCCTTTTACTCACAGAGGTCACATGGAAGGGTTTGCACTATGACTCACAGAGATGTGGAGATTTTTTTTATTTTTTTAAGCGTACCTGTCATTAGAGAAATTCTTGTGCTGCCATTACAGACCCTCAAAAAATACTACTTGGGGTTGGTTTACTAAAGGCAAATAGGAACTTTGCAAGTGCAGATGCTCCAGAGCTTAGTAAATGAGGTAAAGATTCACTTTGCAAGGAATACCCAATAACACGAAAGGAAAATTTTTGTTTGCATGTGATTGGATGATGGAAGCCAGCAGAGCTTCCCATCATTTACTAAGCTCTGGAGCAACTGCATTGCAAAGTGCACAATCTATTGGCCTTTAGACCAACCCAAGGGGGTTGATTGACTAATGCCACGTACACACGATCAGACTTTCCGGCAGACTTGGTCCGGTGGACCGGAATCCTTTGGACAATTCGATCGTGTGTGGGCTCCAGAAGACTTTTCTTTCCCAAAAGTCAGAAGGACCTAGAAATAAAACATGTTTCAAATCTTTCTGACGGACTCAAGCCCGGTCGAAAAATCTGGTCGTCTGTTTGCTAGTCCGACGGACAAAAACCGACGCTAGGGCAGCTATTGGCTACTGGCTATGAACTTCCTTATTCTAGTCCGGTCGTACGTCATCACGTTCAAATCCGTCGGACTTTTGAGTGATCGTGTGTGGGCAAGTCCATTCGTTTGAAAGTCTGGCGGACCTCCACTGCAAAGTCCGTCAGAAAGACTGTCGGACCTAGTCCGTCGAAAAGTCTGATCGTGTGTACGCGGCATAAAGCCTGAGAGTGCAAAATCTATTGCAGCTGTGCATTATAGGCAATCAGGCTCTAATTTAAACTTTTTCAATTTTCAAGCGGAGTTTCAGTCCTTTTTCAGCTTATTAAAAGTCAACAGCTACAAAAAGTGTCCCATGGTTGTGTCCCACGGTCCAGCGATGTAGGCACCCAAAGCCTCGCTCCTCTTCCCTTCCTCTCCGCGGCGCCATCATTGCAAGTGTGGGTACCCAGCTGTGAAAGCTTGCGGCTTCACAGCCAGGTGCGCACTGCGCATGCGCGAGTCACGCTGTGCTCTCCTAGTGGTGAGTAGGATTATAGGGGTCTGATAATGTTGAGTTATATATATATATATATAATATATATATATATATATATATATATCTATATATATATATATATATATATATGTATAACACGACTGTCACTTTAAGAATTTATAATGTGCTTGATTTGTTTACTTTCCCTAGATGTTCTCCTTTTTCTTTGCTTCAAATCCTGGGAAATCAAAACTACTGGATATGTGACGACACAGACTACTGATAAGGACTCCTAGGTCGCTCAAAATAGGCTTTCGTACCAAAACCAGACTGAACTGACCAGATATGGCTGAAATCAATTTATTTGCCAGTCACATGATGTAACCACCCATTTAACTGTTCCCTTGCTACTAAGAAGATATGAATGCTGATTGGACTAAACTATACGATCACACCTATAACACGCCTAGAACTTATGCATATTCATACATATATAGTGTTAAACTTGATGTTTCTACGGCAGAAACACTTTCACTTTTGCTCGCTTATAGTAGTCGAGAACTGTGTTGTATTTCTCCACTGCAGTGAATAAAAAAACCTTACTTATATTATCTTAAGATCTGGATCTACTATCTCTGAATGTCTTGTTTGAAGACCCCTAAATTGGATTTAACAGGGGCCAGGCAATCTTCTAGGATCTGTGACGTGTCCCAGAAGATGGCAGAGAGGGAGGGGCCACCTAGGGGGAGAGGAGGAGTCGCAAAGGCGGCCAAGTGACAGAAGGAGCAAGTGGGACAGGAAGTACCTATCAAAACCAGGTACCCATCCCCCCACCCCCCAAAAAAATGACATGCCAAATGCATGTAAGGGGGAGAGGAGTGCTTAAAGGGGAAGTTCAACTTTTGGGTGCAACTCCGCTTTAAGCTTTGACAAAAAAAAAAAAACCTGGTTTCTATGCAGAGCTGAATCAAATTTTACACTCTGGTTTTAGTAAATCAACCCTATTATGTCTGTTATATTGATCAACTGGTATCTCTGCCCAGTAAATTACTTACAGTGTGAAAATTGAGAGTTCTTTCACTGTCTGAAAGCTTGTTTCATATCAGGAAGCAGGGCCGACCTGGGGATGGATGCCGACCATGGTGGCCATTTTTGGCCTCTTATGTGGCAAGCGCAGCGGGAAGGCAGGGAGCTCAGTAAGGCAGAGCCTGTGATTTCTATTGGGCTTAGTGTTATCAAGCTGCACTGCTGATGGAGTCTCCAGTTTGGACTTTCTGGCCTTAGTGCCTCCCACTGAAGTGCTCCACGAATACCGCCTGAGGTGGTCACCTCAATTGGCCTCATTGGCAACCTGGCCCTGTCAGAAGCCACATAGTAGTATTTGCCGAGCCCTACATTGGAAAATCCTAGCTGTTTTAGACTTATGCCCTGTACACACAATCGGACATTCCGACAACAAAATCCCATGTTTTTTTCCAAAGGATGTTGGCTCAAACTTGTCTTGCATACACACGGTCACACAAAGTTGGTCGGAAATTCCAAATGTCAAAAACGCAGTGACATACAACATTAAGTTCAATAGCCAGTGCTGCTCTTCTGCTTAATTCCGAGCATGCGTGGCACTTTGTGCGTCGGATTTTGTTGTCGGAAAATTTGAGAACCAGATCTCAAATTTTGTGCAACGGAAATTCCGATGGAAACTGTCCGATGGAGCCTACACGCGGTCGGAATTTCTGACAACAAGCTCCGATAGCACATTTTCCGTCTGAAAGTCCGACCGTGTGTACGGGGCATAATGCTATAAATACTTTGTGAGTCACTAACTCAGAACTAGTATGCAGCAAGTAAATGGAGGGTGGTGTCAGAACACCCGATCCTTCTTCTGGGTGGTGTGAATCCCGTTTAATCTGACATGACACTATCATTTTCAAAAGGAGATTTGAGCAGAGCTTCAAAGTAAACATGGTTTTCCATTGAACTGACACTGTGACTGAAATTATAGTCCATCCTGATAGACCCCAACATTGTATACACATGTTTTCTGCACTCCCTTGTGGCCTCCTCCCTCCATTGAAGCTCTGCTTGTAACAGGGCTTTTGGGTACAAAGGAGCATGAAACTTCTTGCATACAACAGTGCTCCAGCCTAAGTGTCCAATCACCTGGCTTGAACACTGGTTCGAGGTCAGGGCAGTGACATTATCTGCCCAGGTAAGCTCTGACACCATCCAAACCCAAGGCTTACCCAGAGAGGACTCCTGCAGTAGGGAGTGAGGAACAGTCCGTACTCCTTGCCAAAGAAAGTTGCTATCAGGAGGCCCTGTCTCATCTTCATGAATGAGCATGTGACAGGGTCTCTTTATAGTGACTTTGTTGTTGCACCAATCATCTGGCAAAAGCAGTTACCTGCAGCAGAAGACACTGTATACTCACGTCTTCGGTAGCACATAATTCCTACCTTTCCTCCATTCCAGCACTTATCAGACTTAATTAGGGTTCCTTTCAGGCTTCTTTAAAAAGCCATATAACATTCTTCAAAAGGCCTCATTGCTTTAACAATTTCAACTGAAGTGTGGTATTTTAAAGCTGAACTACTGCCAGCTACCTAGAGAAGGATGAGCAGCAGTACAGGCCAATCAGGTGAGTTGTAGTGCACATGTGATAACAAGGAACATGCTAGCAAGAGTAGAGAGCAGAGTGAATGGAGAGATAACACCACCAACATGCTGCTGCTCCTTCATTGGCCAATCACAGACTAGGAGCAGCAAGGTAACCTACATTCGTTGATTGTGAGGTGATAACAAGGAACGTACTGACATGAGAAGAGAGCAAAGTGACTAGAGGATAAGTTCACCAGCATATTGCTGCTCCTTCACTGTCCAATCACAGGCTGGGAGCAATGAGGTGACCAACATATTCATTTCTTAACTGCAATAAAGAAAGTAAAGTCATCACCTTGGCTCAGACTTGGCTAGACAAAATAACAATAACATAATAAGTAAAACAGCTCCCTCCCTTTTTTAATTATGTATGTTTTAAATAATTTATTAAAAAATATGTAAAAAAAGTAAATATATTTGGGACAGATTTTGGTGGCTCATTTATGGCCACTATTTATGGTTATGGCCATAGGAGTAACCTCTAAACTGGACTGCATGTTAACATATGACCAAGCTTTAAAGACTTAAAGTACTCGAGTATAGGCCGTCCCGAATATAAGCCGAGGCCCCTGATTTACCACAAAAAAACTGGGAAAAGTTAATGACCCGTGTATTAGCCGAGGGGGGGAAATGGAGCAGCTACTGTAAGTGGAAAAGAGTGTCAGCAAATGCCCATCTACATGTCCCCTGTGTCCTATACAACCCCCCGTGTCCCCAGTGCAGCCTACCTGTGCCGATCGATCCGGTGTCCCGCTGTCCCGTGTCCCTCGGGGGCCGCTGTCCGGTGTCCCTCGGGGGCCGCTGTCCGGTGTGCGGTGTCCCTCGGGGGGGCGCTGTCCGGTGTGCGGTGTCCCTCGGGGGCCGCTGTCCGGTTGTCCTGCCGATCAGCGTACACGCTGTGGCGCCAAGCGCCATTGCAGGTTTGAAAGCCGCGCCTCCTCCTCCTCCTCGTCCGTGATAGGAGGAACACTCGGTTTTCCCAGCAGTCATGTGCAGTGTTCCGCCTATCACGGATATTCTCTCATCCTCGTCCATGAGATGAGAATGACAGAACATCCGTGATAGGCGGAACACTGTACTGCTGGGAAAATTAGTGTCCGCCTATCACGGACGGGCGGGAGGAGGCGGCGCGGCTTTTGAACAGTGCCGTCTGTCTACATGACAAGCTGTTCATGTAGGCAGACCGCACTGACTCGAGTATAAGCCGAGAAGGGGACTTTCAGCCCTAAAAAAAGAGCTGAAAATCTCGGCTTATACTCGAGTATATACGGTACCCTTAATAGTAAGCCACCAGCCAACTGTTCCACTTAAACCCCTAATGTAACCTCTATGCATACCTCTAACACTTAACCCCAATCCTCCTTCAAACTTAACCCTTAGCCTAACCCTACATTAAAGTAAGGTGACCAGATTTTTTAAATTAAATCCGGGGACATATTTTTTTTTTTTACTGGTAATGGCAGCAATCAGCACTCTCTGCCCATCTCCGCCACCGCCGACCGCCTCACAGCCTGTCAAGTCTTACTCTCCGGGCCCCAGGTACTACTGTGTGGGGAGCAGAGGAAGATCACCCCACCAGAGAAGGCAATGAGATAAACAGGCAGGCGGCTGGCCGGGACTTGAGCCAAGGCAGGAGAACATGCGAGCGGAGCTGAATGAGCATGCGCCCGAAACAGAAGAAATAGTCCCTCCACTCCGACCAGAACATGATCATCAGAAAGGGGCACAAATAATGTAAAAAAATAAACCCCCATAAGCTAGTAGGAGCGGCAGAGGAGGGGGGGGGGGGGGGATTTTTTTTTTTTTTTATTCAGCACTCAAGCTGTCTTTGAAATTGTCCCAGCCCCTGTTCAAATTCCAATCTGGGGACAAAACCGGGGACAGACTTGGTCCGGGGACAGTGTCCTCAATCCGGGGACTGTCCCCGGAAACCGGGGATGTCTGGTCACCCTACATTAAAGTGGATCTTCACCCTGCCCCCCATTTTTTAACACCTGCTTTTCTAAAACAAACAAAAAAAAGGTAATAAAAAATAAAAACACACAACTATTTCCTAAGAAGAAGGGAGGAGGGGTGGATAGGAGATTGCCTGGAGGGTGAAGATCTGCTTTAAGTTGCAACATAATTAACTAATGTAACCATTAACTCTCAACCTCCTAGTCCTTATAATACATCTAAACCCAAGAACAAAAATGTCATATTTTGCAGATTACAGATCTTTAGTCTCCGTTCACATCTAGGCGTCCTGGATTCCGGGCAGTATCACTGCAATTCTGCCCGTGATTTCCGAATCGCCGCAAATCACGGGACGTGCTTGCGATCCCCGTCACTTTCATTGGCACCCCAATCGCGGCATGATTTTGCTGTGATTGTTGCCCGGCGAATCACGGTAAGATTGTGCAAACTGAATCGTGAGACACCTGACGCTGAAGAACTTCTTTTGAGCGAAAGGCGTCACGCGATTCTGTTTGCGCAATTTTACCGCAATTCGTTGGGCGAAAATTGTGGCAAAATCGGGGTGCTATTGGAAGTGACGACGATGGCAAGCGCATCCCGTGATTTGTGCCGATTTGGGATCGCAGGCAGAATCGCACCAATTCCCGATCCAGGGCACCTAGATGTGAACGGAGCCTAACATTTGGTGGCTGTGTTACTTTTCATTTTTCTGCAAGTTTAGAAAAATAGGGGTTGATCCTTTCAACAGGCCTATAAACCCTATAATTTCCTGTGACTTATCTGGAATTTTATTTAGCTATCATCTGTGACCAAAGCAACATCCCTCTAATAATGGAAAAGAAGAGAGAGGGAAATGTTTGTGGCCAAATCTGGAGGCCACCTAGTGTGACAACACTGTTTCTCCATGAATACAGTGCAGTGAGTGAGTGTTGTCACCCTAGTAATGGAAAGAAATAACTGTATTCTGCAATATGCAAATATTTTTGTTTTTGGTTTAGATATGCATTAGCATCTTTTCTGGTGATACTGATGGAGTTATTGCAAAACTAATTTTCAAATGCTTTTTTTTCTAGTGATATCAAGAATAATATTATTATTAATTTTTTATTTGGGCAAGTTACCACAACACCATTATCCCGTAGTTATTAAGATCAAAAATACAACCATGTTGGTGTTCCTTGTCAATTTTGCATTGTATTTTTTAAAATGTAACTGCCTACTCCCAAACTGGCATTTGAAGTAAAACACATAGCCAAGTAAATATACCAAATCAAATCCTTATTCAACCCAAAAAATAATGTCAAAGTAATAACTCCAAGGCCAATAATAAATAACACGTTATCTCCTCCAATTCGGCAACATGGCTGGTTAACAAACGGTCCTTCAGAAACTAACTGAAAAGCGCGAAATGAAAAGTGCAAATCCACACTCACCAAACTTCTACTAACACGAAATTAGCAGAAGGAGCACAAAGGGTGGCGCTAAAGAGCTGCAAAAACACATAGTACGTCACTACATTTGTGATTGTTGGCCAACAATTGTGTGCTGTGTGTATGCAAGACAATTTTGGGCCAACGCCCTTCGAACAAAATTCCACGGTTTTGTTGGCCAACAATCCGATCGTGTGTACGAGGCTTGAGAAGCGAGCTGGGCAACTTGCACAGTTAAAACTGTGTAATCCCTGTTCAGACTTCTCACACTGTTGACATTACTGTACAACGGAAACAACTTCTGTTAGGGATAACCTCTCCTCCAGTGTGCAGCGATTCTAAGCTGGTACCACGGAGCTTGTACTGGTCTCCACCAGCTCAAGAGTCCCGTCGTCTCACTCCCAGTGACAGCGTTCCATATGTTACTAATGAATACAGGAAACACAGTTCTCCATATCTCCATGCTTGTTCTCCTCCTGTGGCCCCTTCTACATCTCTCTCTCTCTGACTCCAAGCTGTACTCTGTGCCGTGAGATTGGTATCAGTATTATTATATTATACAGGATTTATATAGCGCCAACAATTTGCGCAGCAACAAAATAAAGGCAGACATTATAATTACATTACAATTTGGTGCAAGAGGAATCAGAGGGCCCTGCTCATTAGATGCAGGGAATAGTTCGCTAGTGGAGAGGCCAAGGATAACACCCCTTCACTACCAAAAAATCCTTTACCCCATGTCACCCATTTCCTGTCTGGTTGGATGATTTGGCATGTGATACAAACTTGGTAGTCCTTAGCATTGGCAATATAGTCTCCTTAGGACAGCTTCTCTGCTCATTAGACTCATATATTGTATCTTCTCTAAATTCTCTTGAGTCTCCTGTTAGCCCTGTTCTTTAGATACACCTTATATGCACCCCTGACAAAGTTCTCTAAAGCCTCGTACACACGATCGGTTTTTCAGCAGGGAATTGTGTGATGACAGACTGTTTGCCTAAAATCCGACTGTTAGTACACTCTATCAGACAATTGTTGTCCAACTTTCCACCAACAAATGTTGGTTGGCAGGCTAGTAAATTTTAGGCGGACAGCGGTCTGTCGTCGGATTTTTGTATCGTGTGTACACAAATCGGTCACACAAAAGTCCAAAGTACAAACACTCATGCTCGGAATCAATGCTCACCAAACACGACATTAGCAGAAGGGGCCCAAGGGGTGGCGCTCAAGAGCTGAAATTCTACGTAGTACGTCACTATGTCGGTGTTTGTTGGCCGACAATTGTGTGCCGTTAGTATGCAAGACAAGTTCCTGGCACACACCCTTCGGACAAAACTCTGACGCTCTGTCGGCCAACAATCTGATCGTGTGTACGAGGCTTAAGTGTCCTTGAATAGTGCCCCATTAGGTCATACCTTGGTTGTGTAGTGGATAGATCACAATACACCCAAACCGCAGCACACTGGTGTCAACCCACTCTAAGGGGGAACCCCTCTTTGACAGTTCTCGCTGGAAGTGTCGATATGGAAGACTTGCCCTCAGCCGCTGTTCCCGTGACAAATTTTGCATCACTTTTTTCTGTCCCAGTACGAGTGGTCCTCAGGACAGCCAGGGAGATGTCTTAGCTCTGCCATTTTCTTCGACACCAAGCATTCTGTATGTGAGAAACAGAAGAGAGCCTTGATTGGGTGTTCCAGCAGGACAAACAGATGTGTTTCAGGATCATCAGACTATCATGCTGCTGATTGACGTATTGCAGCTTTGCCTGCATAAAAAGTAGTCTTTGCTCCCTGTATGCATCCTAATATTTAATTTTCAACCATGATCATTTTAGGATACCGTATGAAGCAAACATACCTGCTTTGCCCTCCTCTTGTGATCAGTGTGCTAGATTCGACAATACAGTGGAACCTTGGTTTACGAGTAACGCAGTTAACGAGCGTTGTGAAAGACGAGCAACATTTTTTTTTAAATTCTGACTCGTTTTTTTGTCTCACAAAACAAGCAGAATTCAAGCTAATGGGGTGTGCAGTACCGCATTTGGCCAGAGGTGCGGGGGCGCCGGTGACACTCGGACTGGTTCGGAGCCTTTCGGAAATACTCAGAGTCACTCGGAAATACTCTGTTCCTGAGGTTTTCCAAGCCTTTCTGAGGCTGTCCGAGTTCAGTCGAGCTGTCCCCAAGTATTTTCAAGGCTCTCCGGTGCCCCCCCCCCACCTCTGGCCACATGCAGTATTGCATGCAATAGAAGTCAATGCGGAACAAATAATCTTTGTTTCCATTGACCTCTGTGGGGAAACTCACTTTGATATGCGTGTGCTTTGGATTACAAGCATTCTTCTGGAACGGATTATGCTCGTAATCCAAGGTTCCACTGTATATCATAAAAAAAAAATAAAGAAAGAAATAATATAATTGAACTTTTAACATTCATAGGCTTGAATCTTTTTACGTATATAGTGACATAAGTGATACAAAATCTAGAAGAGATGAATATCGGAACAGTGGCGTTTAGACACTAGGGAGTGGATGGGTTAAAATGAATATTCCTTTATATAGATTATACCGTCAGTTACTCACAACATTACTTGGCAAAGTTAGTATAGAAGTTTAAATTTAACATCTCCAAGAATCTTTGTGCGGTGCTCCCTAGGGGTATGAGCAATCAGTTTTATAAAGGTCTGTGAGAAATATCACACGGCTCACAAGTAGGGTGAAGTCTTCCCGGGATGATAAGGATAAAAGGTTGGAGAGTCAAGCAAATGTTATCGCTTGGATATTAAAGCACTAATTACTGGCAAGGTGAGCTCAGGACCATCTCTCTGACTTTACCACGGCTGTGATGAGCCGCACTGAAATGGAACATAATCCAGGGTTCTGCCCAGGCTATACTAATATTTGAGTATTAGGTGAACATGAGTGCAATGATTATCCCAACCATCTTCTTTGTATCTCTTTGCAACTGCATCAGGTTTGCCAACTGTCCACAAATGTATTGACGCTCTGTTAGGGCTTTTGCACACAGATGCCTAAATACGCCACGCTTTTAGGCATTCATGCATTTTTTCTTACTGATCTAAAAGCAGCCTGTTGTTTGTAATGAGCCTATACAGGTGTCCAAACTTATGCAGCAAAGTCACCTGGAAGTTTGGTTCCTTCCCCTGCGCCGGGCCATTCACAAAGCATAGCAAGCTTCGCGCATGCGCAGTAGGGAATCCCGCTGGGAAGCCGCAAGGTTTCACTGCTGGTTTCCCTTACAAGAAATGGTGGCGGCAGCACCCGAGAGCCGATTGAAAAATTCCAGGACAGGTAAGTGCCCTAATATTAAAAGTCAGCAGCTACAGTATTTGTAGCTGCTGACTTTACATTTTTTTTTTTTTCTGAAGGAGCCTGGAGCTTCTCTTTAAGCAGTCATAGAAATTCAGCCCGAGAAATGCCACACAGCCATCCCTGGAATGCATGTAGACAGGAAGTGGTTGCAAAGGGGCTGCAGATGATCAGCAGCGCTGACATGAAACAAGAGGATGAAAAAAGTGAGAACAATGATTTTATTTTAACTACTTGCCTACCGCTGTCGGCACATATACGTCGGCAGAATGGCACGGCTGGGCAAAGTAACGTACCCGTACGTTACTTTGAATTTCCCGCCGTGCACGCGTGCGCCTGCCATGAGCCCTGTGACCATGCCCGCGGTTACCACGGAATCAATCGCTGCGGGGATACCTGCGATCGTGTCACGGAGCTGAAGAACAGAGAGATGCCAATGTAAACAGCATCTCCCCATTCTGCCTAGTGACAGCACACTGATCGTCTGCTCCCTGTCATCGGGAGCAGCGATCAGTGACGTGTCACACACAGCCACGCCCCCAGACAGTTATAAATACGCCCCTAGGACACACTTAAAGTGGAAGTAAACCCTCCTATTGTTTTCAGTCAAGGAAGCTGCCATCTTGGCCTCTAATAATTCTTCAACTGCAATAATGCTGCACATGTGATAAGTTAAGACACCAGCCATTGGATGGTTTGAAAGTTTGGTTGAGAGCACAACCAATGTGAAAGTTAGCATTTCTGGCATGCCGGGAATGTAAGTGTTTTTTGAAACTGGGTTTACTCCAGCTTTAACCCCTCCCCTAGTGGTTAACCCCTTCACTGCCAGTGACATTTTTACAGTAATCAATGCAATATTATAGCATCGATCTCTGTATAAATGACAATGGTCCCAAAAATGTGTCAAAAATGTCCCATGTGTCCGCCATAATGTCGCAGTCACGATATGTCGGCTGATCGCCGACATTACTAGTAAAAAAAAAAAATTATTAATAAAAATGCCATAAAACTATCCCCTATTTTGTAGACGCTATAACTTTTGCGCAAACCAATCAATAAACGCTTATTGCGATGTATAAGAATACGTATCGGCCTAAACTGAGGAAAAAAAAAATTTTTTTCTATATTTTTGGGGGATATTTATTATAGCAAACAGTAAAAAATAATGCGTTTTTTTTTTTCAAAATTGTATTCTTATTTGAATTTTGGTGTGCTTTGTATATTTCTTCCATATCTACATGCAATAAAGATCGTTCACTGTTGCTATCCCTACTTGTGCAGGGAGACTGGGATTTTCTCCGCCCCCTTCTGTAGTTTTCTGCAGGTAGGTTGTAGTAGGTGGGGCCTGCTGGACCCTTCCCACAGCTCTGCTCAGGCTATGTACAGCAGAGTGAGGACTGTTATATTTAAATGGTAAGTTCTGGGCTTGTAAAGGCGTATAACCGCTTCAGCCCCAGAAGGATTTACCCCCTTCCTGACCAGAGTACTTTTTGCGATACGGCACCGCATCGCTTTAACTGGCAATTGCGCGGTCCTGCAACGTTGTACATCTTTTTTTTCCCACGAATAGAGCTTTCTTTTGGTGGCATTTGATCATCTCTGCGGTTTTTTTTATTTTTTGCGCTATAAAACAAAAAAAGAGCGACAATTTTGAAAAAAACACAATATTTTGTACTTTTTGCTATAATTAATATATTAATTAATTTGTGCAAAAGTTATAGCGTCTACAAAATAGGGGATATTTCTATAGCATTTTTATTATTTTTTTCTTTTTTACTAGTAATGGCAGCGACATTTATCATGACTGCGACGTTATGGCGGACACAACGGACAATTTTGACACATTTTTGGGATTATTGGCAATTACACAGCGATCAGTGCTATAAAAATGCATTGATTACTGTAAAAATGTCCCTGGCAGTGAAGGGGTTAACACTAGGGAGCGATCAAGGAGTTAATTGTGTTCCCGAATGTGTGTCCTAACTGAAGGGGGGAGGGGACTGACTAGGGGAGATGACAGATTGCTGTTCATACTTTGTATGAACAGACGATCTGTCACTTCTCCCCTCAGAGAACCGGGATCTCTGTGTTTACACACAGAGATCCCAGTTCTCGTTGTATTATGAGTGATCGTGGGAGCACAGCGGTCATCGAGACCGCCGGACACTCGCATCGGCTCCAGGGACGAGCAGCGGGCCCCTAGTGGCCACCAGAAGGAGCGACGTAACATAACGGCGATTCGTCTGCCTGTGCAATTCTGTCGCAGTACAACTGCGGCGGCTGGTCGGCAAGCGGCTAATCTATCTATCATAGTGTCAATATATGCCAGAAAACTGAAGGTCTGTTTGATCTATATATCTGTCTGCCTGATCTATCTATCTATCTATCTATCTATCTATCTATCTATCTATCTATCTATCTATCTATCTCTATCTATCTATCTATCTATCGTTCCCTTTTTCTGTGACTCTCTATAGCTCAGCGTGCAGTACTAGGCTCATTGTTATACTGTGGAAGAATATGTAAAAGCTTTTTCGCTTTTTTGGAGATGTTAATGAGAATTCATGAATCCAATATTCCCCATGGTTCCGTCTATTCTCTGGTTATGTTTCCTCAATGTCTCCTGGTCTTCAGCATCTTCTATTGAATCTATCTATCTATCTATCTATCTATCTATCTATCTATCTATCTATCTATCTATCTATCTATCTATCTATCTATCTATCTATCTATCATAGTGTCAATATTCAAAAAGGGCACAGTTATGTGCCAGAAAACTGCAGACCAGTCAGCCTAACATCACTAGTATGTAAAATATTGGAGGGGATGATAAGGGGCCATATCTAGGAATTTGCTGATGAAAAGGGTATCATTAGTAGTAATCAGCATGGATTCATGACGGATCGTTCTTGCCAGACCAACCCAATAGCATTCTAGGAAGTAAGCTGTAATCTGGAAAGAGCAAGGCCCGTGGACGTGGTGTATCTAGGGTGTCCAAGGGCTCTGTTCTAGGAACAGTTCAGTTTAATTTGTTCATAAACTATATAGAGGTCTGTCTATCTATCTATCTATCTATCTATCTATCTATCTATCTATCTATCTATCTATCTATCTATCTATCTATCTATCTATCGTTCCCTCTTTCTGTGACTCTCTATAGCTCAGCGTGCAGTACTAGGCTCATTTTTATATTGTAGGAAGAATATGTAAAAGCTTTTTCACTTTAGCTTTTTTGTAGATGTTAATGAGAATTCAAGAAGACATCCAATATTCCCCATGGTTCCGTCTATTCTCTGGTTATGTTTCCTCAATGTCTCCTGGTCTTCAGCCTCTTCTATTGAAGCCATCGATGTGATATATTCCACACCGCAGCCCGGCTTCTGCATGCTGTTGCATGGGTGCCAGCTTTATTGCTTAACAAACATTTTCCCGGCTGTGCTGTCATTTATATCCCAGTGATTTACTGTACGTGTGCCATGGACTCAGTTAACTCTGTCACTCTGCTCTCAGTTTGACTCCTGAGTGAGAATTTTCCTGGATATTACTGCTTTCCATAACAGTTATAACTTTTTATTTATTTATTAGTACAGATATGTAAAATTGTACTACATTATTATACTTGTTATAGCTATAATGTAACCGGAGCACAAGGGACATCTGTCACTGCTGTCACTTTAACCACTTCCATACCGGGCCTATTTTGGCATTCCTCTCCTACATGTAAAAATCATAATTTTTTTTGCTGGAAAATTACTCAGACCCCCAAACATATATATATATATATATATATATATATATATATATATATATATATTATTTTAGCAGACACCCTAGGGAATAAAATGGCGGTCATTGCAACTTTTTATCTCGCACGGTATTTGCGCAACAATTTTTCAAACGTGTTTTTTTTGGAAACAAAACTGTTTCACGATTTAAAAAATAACAAAACAAAGTTAGCCCAATTTTTTTATATAATGTGAAAGATGATGTTACGCCGAGTAAATAGATACCCAACATGTCATGCTTTAAAATTGCGTACACTCATGGAATGACGCCAAACTTCAGTACTTAGAAATCTCCATAGGTGACGCTTTCTAGGTGACGAGGTCTAGTGCTAGAATTGTTGCTCGCACTCCATTGCACGCGGCGATACCTGACATGTGTGGTTTGAACGGCGTTTACATATGTGGGCGGGACTAACATGTTCGTTCGCTTCTGATCGCAAGCTACCGAGGACAGGGTCCTTTTAAATTTTTTTTTTTTTTATTTTACTTATTTTTTTTTATTTTTACTTTCTTTTACAACATTTTTTTTTTGATCACTTTTATTCCTATTACAAACATCGCGCCTGTGCCTCCGACGGTCATAGAGTTGACCGTTGACCAACTGGTCACTGGAAATCTCTATGCTCGTCACCCAATGGCACAGATTCTTTCTCTGAGTCCCCGATGGCACGGGAGAGCCCGGAGAAGCACCGGATGGCGGTAGGTGGGGGGGATGTCCCCTCCCGTCGCCTGTAAGCACGATCAAGCAGTGGAACTGCCGCTATGATTGTTCTTATGGTGCACAGAATCGCCGTCTGAAAACAAGGATATCTGAATGATGCCTGTAGCTGCAGGCATCATTCAGATATTCCCACTGAAATTCCAGGATGTCATATGACGTTCTTGGGCAGGAAGTGGTTAAGCAATTGCACAGCTCAGCCTTGCATAGAAAAGTTACATGGGAAAAAATAGTCTGTACTACCCATAACCTTGTGACATTCCAGGTATGATTTTTTAAGTACTGGCTTAAAAATTTATGGAATTTTTTTTTTCTTGGGGGGTTTTGGTTTGGTGTATTTTTGTGGTTTTGTCTGTATTGTGTCAATGTTGTTTTCATATAAAATAATAAAAAGGATTTGATTTAAAAAAAAAAAAAAAAAAAATAATGGATAGATTCATGTACCTACTGTTTTTAAAGATATGGCCTGGTCAAAAATGAAAAATTTCACATTAAAAAATAAATAAATAAATGTACATTTTTTTTGCAGGTAAAAAAAATATGCATTTACAATTTTAAATTTTTTTTTTTTGTAGCCTGGACTGCATTGCACCAGCGATCAGCATATCCCTGATACCATGCAGGTGTCCTGCAGACTGTTAGTATAAGCTGTCTGCCCCGTACATCATACAGCCAGGTAGGTTCACACTGATAGGAAGACGCAATTAAGTACCACAAGGCTCAAGAGCGCCGTGGTAGTTTATTGAGAACTACATGCCAAGAGCTGCAATGCATGTCGGACTCGGAACTTGTAGCTAATTTATACACAGAGCTCTGTAAATGAATGATGCGGCCGTGTGGGTGGAGCTCTGCAGTGTTTTCAAAAAGTGACAGCTACTATGGGGAACTTCTCCCCATACTGCTGTCACAGAGAGAGACAGAGCAGTGGGGAGCAGCTGCAGCAGTGAGGACATGTTACAGGCTGCACCCTAAAAATTGATGGAACATGTAACATGTTCCCAAAGCTGAACTTATAATTTAAAGTAAATGTAAACCCTCATAATGCACTTCTTTTATTTGTTCCCATTTGGACTAAAAAATATATAATTTGAAATGTTTTTTGTTTCTGTTCATTAAAGTAGTATTAAACCCTCAGTGTTTTTTAGCCGATCACTTTCCCCAGTAACCTATTTGTTAAAATTGTTACCCCAGCTCTTTCAGTTTACAACTTTTCAATGCTGCTGGCTCCTCCCCTCTCTCGCTTTCCTGAACTTCCAGTCTTCGCAGGAAAGAATTAACAGTGAATGGGGCAGCATGGAGCCAGTCTATTAGCTTGGAGAATGGAGGGAGGAGCAGGGGAGTGCCTTGCCACCCTAGGCTACAGGCCGTGTGATGAACATAGTACACAACTTTAGCCCCTTCATGCAAGGGTGGCTCCATAGCCTGATGCAAGAGATATCCACCTGGATATATTGTAAATCTGAGCTTTGTTATCAATAGGGATGAGCTGAGTTTTGTTTGGATACTAGTTTGAACCTAAAGAAGTGTGGTAAATGGTATAATTGCAATCTTAAAAGGTACCTACATCCAAAAATTGTTATATGGAGAGGAAAGTTTTTGTATTTGAAGCCATATGGACTTTCATGGTACCACCAAAGACTTACAAGATATATAAGGTTAAAATCAAAGTACTTTATTACATCAATTGAATAAAAACATATGTCAACATCATGCCAAAAATGGCATTAAAACTCTCTCACAACTGGATTGTTGCAAGTATAAGCTGGTACTATTTAATTCCCGCGTGGACTGGATGGTAAATTCTAAATCACATAGTTTAACCAGTTCTTCTCAACATGTTTCAGGGTTCTTCCGCTTCTTCAGGAGTGTTTTAAGGAGCTAGATACCTAAAAAAGAATAAATATGACATAATACAGTATCTCACAAAGGTGAGTACACCCCTCAATTTTTTGTAAATATTTTATTATATCTTTTAATGTGACAACACTGAAGAAATTACACTTTGTTACAATGTAAAGTGAGTGTACAGCTTGTATAACAGTGTAAATTTGCTGTCCCCTCACAATAACTCAACACGCAGCCATTAATGGCTAAACCACTGGCAACAAAAGTGAGTACACCCTAAGTGAAAATGTCCCAATTTGGCCCAATTAGCCATTTTCCCTCCCCGATGTCATGTGACTTGTTAGTGCTACAAGGTCTCGGGTGTGATTGGGGAGAGCTCTCACTCTCTTATACTGGTCACTGGAAGTTCAACATGGCACCTCATGGCAAAGAACTCTCTGAGGATCTGAAAAAAAAACAGACTCAGAACAGACCTCGCCATGGTCGACCAAAGAATGTGAGTGCACGGGAAATTAGATGTATGAGTGCTGCCAGCATTGCTGCAGAGGTTGAAGGGGTGGGGGGTCAGCTTGTCAGTGCTCAGACTATATGCTGCACACTGCATCAAATTGGTCTGCATAGCTGTCATCCCAGAAGGAAGCCTCTGATGAGACCAAGATAAACTTATTTGGTTCAAATGGTGTCAAGCGTGTGTGGCGGCAACCAGGTGAGGAGTACAAAGGCAAGTGTGTCTTGCCTACAGTCAAGCATGGTGGTGGGAGTGTCATGGTCTGGGGCTGCATGAGTGCTTCCAGCACTGGCGAGCTACAGTTCATCGAGTGAACCATAAATGCCAACATGTACTGTGACATACTGATGCCAACCATTATCACCTTCATTCGGAGACTGGGCCACAGGGCAGTATTCCAATGTGATAATGACCCCAAACACACATCCAAGATGACCACTGCATTGCTAAAGTAGCTGAGGGTAAAGGTGATGGACTGGCAAAGCATGGACCCAAGACCTAAACTCTATTGAGCATCTGTGGGGCATACTCAAATGGAAGGTGGAGGAGCGCAAGATCTCTAACATCCACCAGCTCCGTGATGTCATCATGGAGGAGTGGAAGAGGACTCCAGTGGCAACCTGTGAATCTCTGGTGATCTCCACGCCCAAGAGGGTTAAGGCAGTTCTGGTCACTTTTGTTTGCAACGGTTTAGACATTAATGTGTTGAGTTATTTGGAGGGGACAGCAAATTTACACTGTTATATAAGCTGCACACTCACTACTTTACACTGTAGCAAAGTGTAATTTCTTCAGTGTTTTCACATGAAAAGATATAATAAAATATTTACAAAAATGTGAGGGGTGTACTCACTTTTGTGACATACTGTATATACAGTCTATATACAACTCCACTTCTTCCTCCAGCACACACTTGCTTGCAGAACCCGCCTATGTCACCCTGTAGTAATTTTGTAGCAATGGCCCATTACAGGACTGGGACTCGCAGCCCCTATATGTAAAGAACAGATTGGGTCACACAGCTCACCCTTTCCTAGCATTTTCTCTGTGTGGTCACTGATCCCAGCACCTTCTTCAGGCACTGCCAGCACTCCTGGCTGCAGCTGCCCCTCTCACTAGCCCTCCAGGCTAATTATCCATAGCCCTCCAGACTGACACTCACCAGCCTGCTCGGCTGACTCTCCCTCAGGAGATCTCCCAGAAGTGCTGACCTGCTCCCGCTGTCCTCTCACTTGCTCCCATGCCTCCAGGAAGGGTACTGTGACGAAACGCTCCCACACTCCTCTTGAGTGCTTTCGTCATGTACCACTTCCTCCCAGTCTGGATATGGATCTCAGATATTCCAACCGCTCCCAAGCACCAAACGAGACGACACTTGCTTAGCTGTTCAACATGGACTGTTTTATTAGAACCAAACTGACAAGTATTTATTACAGTAGAAGAGGAGACCCCCCCTCCTGCTCATTTTACTCTAACAATACACCTTTAACAAATTAACATGAGCTAATTAACTAATCCCTTTAAGCAGCCGATGTGACTCTGTGCCCATCAGGATTTCACTACAGGTCAGATTTGTTGTCACCGAGCTTCACACATGTTAGATGCTAATATTATCAACTCCACAAGACAGCAGGAGCTCCATTAGGAGTCGGCCCATCTCTTACATTGTACAGAGGACAATGTGATCAGCTCTCTCAATTAACATCTTGAGTTCATCAACAAACTAAGAATAGTCTTTACATATATCCTCCATTGAATCTGACTAGCACAGATTATAGGGGGGGTTCTCACTCACCCTGTGCCCTAGAGACACAGGGTGATTTACACATAAGAATGTCCGGGAAAGCTGGACAAGGAGCCTCCAGAATTCTCCAGGGCAAGCTGAGTTCCACAAACCCCTGACCCAAAGTCACTCCTGTCACAGGTACCCTCCCTGTGTTTTAGAAGGAGTCTTCCAGCACCTGAGCCCCAGGCCCGAGGGCACCCCCCCAGACTAGGGGACACCCTCAAGGGAACTCCATCTCAATTTTCCCCCTGACTGCCCCTGCTGGCGTGACTCTATTTATGAGGTGGTCTGCCCCCTGCCAGCCCTTTACTGGGGATTGGCTGAGGTCCTCATAAATATTCCTGACAGCCCCTCTTAGCTTCTACCCACTATGTCTAGAACATTCTTCAATGTTCCAGTAAACAGGGGGAGGCACCAGAAGAGCTGTCAGGATGAGTCATCCAGCCCTTAATCAATAAACCCTGACCCAGATTCTTAGCTCAGGCTTGGCCCTGAGCCAACTATAAATGTTCCTACACTAACAACTAAACCTATTTACATCTAGCACACTAGCTAGAGGGTGCTACACACATAATGCTCATATAACATACAAGTGGTTCTTTCAAGAAACAAAGGACCTCATATAATAGTCCCTAAGTTTTACATACAGTATAAGTAATGGCAAATGTACTAGCAGAAACACTCCATAGCTCCTACCGACAAATGCCACTCTCTTCCTCTCCAGACAATTTTACTGTTATAGTATGTTGCTATTAAGAAAGGTCCTGAACGAAATGTTATGGCCGCAATATCTGAATTCATAATGTGTCACTTGAGAACTTAAGATCAAATGAGCTCTTATATTTTATGAAGAATGTAATCACTTTGCTCTTGGTTCTGGTTGCAAATGTTACCGTTATTAAAGAGTTTATTATTCCTGGGAGGGATCTCTTGTGATGTGTGCCTGCCGACCAAAGCACATCATATCTGCACAATCTCTCTTCCACAATAAAACTACTACAAAATAATGACCTATTCTTTTTTTCAAAAGATGACAACAAAAGGCAAAAGGTTACTCTTATGTCAATGTATTGAGAGCTTCAGTAATTTACACTTCTTTAAAAACTGCACCACTTCTGGGAGCACTGATGGTACACAAGAACCTGGTGTCCCTCCTGTACTAGAAACACTAAGCCCCTGTACACACGGTCGGAAATTCCGACCACAAAATCCGTCCGTTTTTTTCTGACAGATTTTGTCTGAAACTGGTGTTGCATACACACGGTCAGACAAAGTTGTCGGAAAATCCGATCGTTCTGAACGTGGTGACGTTCGTTGCATACTACGGAACTACGTAGAGGCTAGTAGCCAATAGCTTTGGTCTCGTAATTTGATCTGAGCATGCCCAATTTGATTTGTCCATCAGAATTCCCTACACACAATCTGAAAAAGTCTGATCGTGTGTAGGGACAAAGCCCGCTAGAGCCCACACACGATCGGATTTTCCGACAACATAATCCGATTGGACTTTTTCCATCGGAATATCCGACTGTGTCTACAGGGCATAAGAGGCTGGTATGAGAGGCCAGGTGGTCATCATGATACCAAACTGTGTGCCTACTCTGCTGGGCTAATATTTTTGGGAGGTGGGAACTTTCCGTATAACCTTTGGGCAGATAGCAATAATTGCACCTCTTTAATCATTGAGGCTTTTTTCAGGCAGGTGGCAATGCAGTCTGCCTGTCCTCCAATGGTTAGAAGTCTGCTGACATGCCCCCCCGTACAACCATTTACTGGGAAGCTCAGTGTACTGCTGCTTTTCCTCTCCCATGTCCCCATGTCTCTGAGCTCCCTATGCAGCTGAGAACAGAGATTATGTGATCACTTATATCAAAAATAAATAATAATAATAGAAAAAAAAAGTATTTATAATGTTTTTTGTAAACACATATTAGCTCCCCTCCAAAAGAATTCAATGTCCAGTCAAAATGGTATTAAATTAAAATTTAGCTCATGTCTACAACGGTTCTCTTGGCCAAAGGCCACTGGCGAAAGTGGAGCACTATGATAGAGGAGAAAGCACCCTATGCCCTGTATTTATGAGGGCATTAGCTAATGTATTTTTCTTGTGGAAGGTTTCCTTTAACAACGTTTTACATTTAACCCAAGTAAAGTTTCTTTTTCACAACACACTCACTAATCAGATGAAAATGGACAAGTCGTCAGAAATCCATGAGAGACTGTGTGGGCCTCCAAAAAGGCCAGTCTCTAACTATAGATATAGCCGCACCGAAGATAATTGCTGTCAAAATTAATATCATATTGAAGTTACCGTATCTATTTCAGGAAAATAAATTCTGCAAGTGCTGTGAGGTAGAGTGAGGAATAAATCCGGATCAGACTGTTTACAATGATAACTGTGGACATGATTTTTATTTAGTGGGTGCTGAACACACAGAAACCTAACAAGATGAAGACAAATTATTATCTTTCCTTATGCTTATTTTTAAACATTTCTAAATGTACCCTTACTTCATTTACTTGGAAAAAAAAAGTGTGTATAAGGGCAAAAATTCAGATTGCATCCAAGTACAATGCAGATAGCAGCACACTCATGACCTAAAATTAGAATGGCACCACAGGAAATATTTTTTTTTGTCATCTGGATCTGTTGTAAATGGTTGAAATCTTAAAGTAGTATTACGCTTCTACAACAAAATTCCCATGTTGAGGGCATGTGGCCTGGTACAGTTCAGGAGGGGGGGCACTCTCTTGTCCCCCCTCTCTTTTCCTGCGGCCTGCCAGGTTGCGTGCTCAGTAAAGGGTCTGGTATGGATTTGGGGGGGGACCCCTAGGCCATTTTTTTTAAAATTTGGCACAGGGTTCCTCTTAATTTCAATACCAGACCTGAAGGGCCTGGTATGGATTTTGGGAGGATGCCCACGCATTTTTTTTTAATTTTTGGTTTGGGGGTTCCCCTTAATATTCATACCAGACCCAAAGGGCCTGGTAATGGACTGGGGGGGGGGGGGAACCCATGCCGTTTTTTTTTTAATGAGTTTTATCTATATTGCCGAGACCCGACAATTCATTACAGCCGCAATCAGTTTTAAATGACTTTCCTTAATGCCGCATACACACGCTCGGACATTCCGACAACAAAATCCTGCATTTTTGTCTGACGGATGTTGGCTCAAACTTGTTTTGCATACACAGGTGGCACAAATGTTGTCAGAAATTCTGAACCTCAAGAACGTGGTGACGTACAAGACGTTCGACGAGCCAAGAAAATTGAAGTTCAATAGCCAGTGCGGCTCTTCTGCTTGATTCCGAGCATGCGTGGAATTGTGTGTGTCGGAATTGTGTACACACGATTGGAATTTCCGACAAAAAGATTTGTTGTCGGAAAATTTGAGAACCAGCTCACAAATTTTTGTTGTCGGAAATTCCGACAGCAAATGTTCAATGAAACCTACACATGGTCGGAATTTCTGACAACAAGCTCCCATCGAACATTTGTTGTCAGAAATTCCGAACATGTGTACGCGGCATTAAAAATCATTTGGCTGTGGTACTGTTCTAAACACGGGAAAACTGCGCCACTTTACAGGCATACTATAGACACCCCCCAGGCACGATATTTAAAGGAATATTTCATTTTTATTGTTTCACTTTAAGCATTATTCAAATCACTGCTCCCGAAAAAAACATCAGTTTTTAAAACTTTTTTTTGCATTGATACATGTTCCCTGGGGCGGGACCCGGGTCCCCAAACACTTTTTATGACAATAACTTGCATAGAAGTCTTTAAAATTAGCACTTTTGATTTTTCATGTTAGTGTCCCATAGACTTTAACGGTGTTCCGAACACCGCATATTGTTCGTGTTCGCCGAACATCCAAACAACCAAAGTTCGGCCCAAACTTATGCTCGGGCCAAACCGTTTGCCTATCCCTATTATCAATACCTTTCTGTAAGTGAGGTCTCCAGAACTGGACACAGTATTCTAAATGAGGCCTCACTAAAGATCTATATAGAGGAATCAGAAACGCCTTCCTCCTGCTGGTGATCCCTCTAGTGATGCATCCTAGAATTCTTTTCACTTTCCCCACTGCCTGGTCACACTGTTTGCTCATTTGCAATCATCTGACATAAGCACCCCCAAATCTGTAGTGCTGGCAACACTGTACCCCCA
Organism: Lithobates sylvaticus; assembly: GCA_028564925.1. Lineage (NCBI taxonomy): Eukaryota > Metazoa > Chordata > Amphibia > Anura > Ranidae > Lithobates > Lithobates sylvaticus. Next base: position 40,734,449 of record CM053034.1, on the reverse strand, counting down.
ATGTTGTACTCTCTCAAGGGATTATTGTTCCCTATGAACCAATATATGTGTGTAAGCCACGCAGGCTGTATGGGAATGAAGTCCTGTGATTATCATTGTGAGTGCTGACCAGGAAGGGAGCTCTTCTATGCTCAAGGCAATGGTAGAAAGTGATTAGGTGTCACGGGAGCCGCACATCAAGTAAAAACCTGCTGTATACCTCTGCCAGGCCACGCCCATTGGAGCTTACTCATGGAGATCCCTAGGAAAGTGCTGTGTCTGTGCCCATGTGTATGTGAATGCGAATGGGAATTACTTTTTCATTAGTGATCAGCTGCTGCACTTGCAGCCTTCTAATCAGACGTGATTAACCCTTTGTGAATATCTCACCAAATTTAAAATGTTTTTTGCAGGGGATGCCCAAAATCTGACTTGTATCTTAGTGCAGGCTTCTGGGTAAATCACACAAGCAAGAAATTACATTTCTGAGGAGCGTTTAGCATACCATCTGTGTACAGAATGCCTCCAGGCTGCCATTTCACATTGGATTTTGCACTAAATTACGGCGCTGCTGATCAATAGGGAAAGGTAATTTTTATTATAATTCTATTACAATGTGTCGCAATTGTATATACCATATTATTATTTTGTTATTTGTGATATTTTTTTCCATGAAAGTGGACTTACCCTTAAATTACTATATTACTTTTTTTTTTTAAGATATTGCTCACACTGCCTCAAACTGTAACTTATAATAGAAACACCTGTGTATAATGTAATATGAACCATAATCCTTCATGGATATGAAAATGTCTGTGTGTACCACGTAGGCCATATGGTTTCAGTGTCTGTGACAGCTCTGGTTCTTCTATAAATAGTAAAGTATACTGGTTAAGTTGTACAGATCAGCATGAGATGACTGGGAGGGTTTGGAGAGGATGTGGCTGGTGAGGTGATTTCCTAACGTGTGGTCATATGGAATATAAAAAAGATCAGCTAATAATGCTGAAAAAACAACAATTTTTGAATAAAATAGACGAAAAAAAGAAAAAAATTCCCACATTGTCCTTTCTTGATTATAAGCATTTAACCTACTCGCTAAAATGCAGAGCTTATTAACCCTTGTTGAAGTCTAAGTCTCTCAGGCAGTGTAATGTGTCCCTTGGAGGGTTTTTGTTGACTGGTAAGCAAAACTTTAAATAGCAATTTAAATTTTAAGATGGATCATACCCAGATGTTAGCATTGTCTCCCTGAGATGTATAAATATAGAGCAATGTGGGAGCTTATATACCTAGATGTCTTAAAACGTATGTCAGACATTCTCCAGTGCTCCTCATATAACCAAAAGTCTAGGCATTCGGTCAAGTTGAACGGGGATGATTGGGGTTCAAGTTGGATGGTCCTTCCCTTTAACAAATTTGTAAAGTAAATGCTTTGGTTTAGTTCATGTAACCAGCACCAGTTAGCACCTGGAGCAGCATTTTCTTCAGGGAGAGATTATCTGCCTCCCCGTTACTCGTTTTTTATCTACTCTAGTAAGACTGGCAGTAGGTTAAAATACATTTTAAAAACGTACAGTAAATGACCAAAATGCATAAATGACTGTCAGCTAGGGGTGCATTCAAATGTCTACAACAACATACAAAGCCATTCACAACTCTTCCCCGACCCGAGCTACATCACCAATCTTGTCTCCAAATATCACCCAAACCGTCCTCTCCGCTCTTCTCAAGACCTCCTGCTCTCAAGCTCCCTTGTCTCCTCCTCCCATGCTCCTCTCCATGACTTCTCCAGAGCCTCTCCCATCCTCTGGAACTCTTTACTTCAATCTGTCTAGCTATCTCCTACTCTGGCTGCCTTTAGGCAATTCCTGAAATCTCATCTCTTCAGGAAAGCCTGTCACTCCAACAACTACCGTATATACTCGAATATAAGCCGAGATTTTCAGACCCTTTTTTAGGTCTGAAAGTCCACCCCTCGGCTTATATTCAAGTCACCGCCGTCTGCCTACATGAACAGCGTGTCATGCAGACAGACGGCAGTGTTCAAAAGCCGCGCCGCCTCCTCCCGCACGTCCGTGATAGGCGGACACTATTTTCCCAGCAGTACAGTGTTCCGCCTATCACGGATGGCCTGTCATTCTCATCTCATGGACGAGGATGAGAGAATGTCCGTGATAGGCGGAACACTGCACACTGACTGGGAAAAAAGTGTTCCTCCTATCACGGACGAGGAGGAGGCGTGGCTTTTAAATTTGTAATGGCGCCGTACGCCGTACACGCTGTGGGGGGGACAGAGCGGGACCTCATCGGCTGCACGGACCCCGGACACAGGACACAGGACCCCGGACCCACGGACCCACAGATCGGCGGATCGGCACAGGAGGCTGCAATGGGGACACGGGCTGCAATGGGGACACGGGGTCTGTACAGGGGACATGCAGATGGGCATTGCTGACCCTTTTTCCGCTTACAGTAGCTGCTGCATTTTTGCCCCTCGGCTTATACATGGGTCAATACGTTTCCCCATTTTTTTGTGGTGATTTAGGGGCCTCGGCTTATACTCGGGACGGCCTATACTCGAGTATATACGGTAATCTTTTATCACTTCCACCAGGTCATCCCCCACAGTTAAATCCTTTTGTACCACTTGCCCCATTGTATTAGATTGTAAGATGATCAGGGCCCTCTTAACCCTTTTGTATTGTATTGTAACTGTCTCCTTTTTATATTGTAAAGCACTGCGTAAACTGTTGGGGCTATATAAATGCTGTATAATAATAATAGTAGCACCATGAAACCACTGAAAATACAGGATGTTTTAATCTACACTCTTTTTCACCTCTTGGTAGTGTCGAGGGATAGCCCATCCATATCTGCTCTCTACACCTTTCTATTGACCAAGCCACTCATCATGGTATGGGGTCCATTTTATTTTAACTTAATTTTTTCAGGTTATATAACCTGGTGTATAATTTTAAATATTTAAAAAGTTATTTATTTTAAAAAAAATCTGTCCTTTACACACAGTTTTCAAAGCGTGCTGGGCCTTCTTGCTTGTTGGCTAATTAAGAGTTCCATATCTGACTAATTCTACTTTTTCTGCTGTTTGCAAGTGGTATGTAATATATCAGATATCCTCATTGAAAAAAGAAAAACAATCATTTTTAATAATATACATGTAGAGAAAAATACTTGCCTTAACTGTTTATGCAGAAATCCGCCACTCACCAAGTTATCATGGGTATACTATTGAAGCCAACATGCCAAATTTAGAGATGCTTTGCTGTAATCAGCCTAAGTCTAGCTGTTGTTCAGCTTTCCATAGGACACTTTTAAGCTCTGTTATTTTTTGCTTTTGCCTGCTGGAGAAGGTATAACTATTCAGGAATGACCATGAGAAGACAGTCTTTCCAGCCTAGAAGACGGACACAACTATATGTTTGATCCTCTTGGACCTGCTGCCTGAGGAGGCAGTCCATGAGATGGGATGGAGGCCTAAGCTTGAGGCCTAGAATGCACCAAGAGATTAAAGAACCATGAAGGAACTTCACTTTCCAAAAAATTGTGACAAAAAATTCCTACTTCAAAAAACTTGCCATGCCTCTTACTAAAATCCCTTGGACTGTCTATTTTCCAAAAAGGGGTTATTTTGGGGTATTTGTACTGTCCTGGCATTTTAGGGCCTCAAGAAATGCGATAGTCCATCAGTACATCAGGATTGATCGATTTTAAGATATATACCATAGTTTGTGGACTCACAGACTAAATAATAAACACTTATTTTTTTGTTATTTTCGCCAATGTAGTTGAATACATTTTGACTTAAATTTATGAAGGAAAGTTAATTATTTGCAAAATGTTATAACAGAAACAAAGAAAATTGCGTTTTTTTTAATTTATTTTTTTAAATTGTTGGTCTTTTTTGTTTATTTAGCAAAAAATAAAAAAACCCAATGGTGATTAAATACCACCAAGAAAGCTTTATTTGTGTGGGAAAAAAATTATAAGAATGTCATTTGGGTACAGTGTTCTATGGCCGCACAATTGTCATTCATAGTGTGACAGCGCTGAAAGCTGAAAATTGGCCTGGGCAGGAAGGGGGTAAAAGTGCACAGTGTTGAAGTGGTTAAATAGAGTTTTTTTAAACCAGAGTTTAGTGTCACTTTAAGGCAAACCTTTGTTATGGTTTTAGACAGAGCATGGGTGGATTGGAATCCAAGTCAGTATGTTTTTATTGATGTTTGCAAATGCATTTTCTTTTGCATTTAATGGGTGTCACCAAAATAGAAAGCTGAAAAGACCTTCCTTCAGGAGCCATTTAAAGATGAACTATTGCAGCTCTGCTGGACTTTTGTGATACTGTGCAAGTATGCATAGCACACTATGGAAGACTTACTTGCCATACCACCCTGCTTCAGTGATTAGACAGCAACAATATCCCTCACTGCCCTACAGGGCTGGACTGGGACAAAAATTTGTCCCCAAGCATGGACTGGCCATCAGGACTACCGTGAGTTTCCCGGTGGGCCGAATGTCTCAGTGGGCCAGTCAGGTGCAGTCCTGTAGCCTCTGCTCTCTGACAGTGAGTGGTCGCGATTTCACTCCTGTCAGGAGGAGCTGCTTCCGTCACTTGCTGGAGAGAGCATTAGGTGTTATGCTCCCTCCAGCCTGCAGGGGGAGATAGACAGCTGGCAGACTTTTCTTCCTCTCTCCCCTATCACTTGTTATCACATGACTGGAGAGAGGAATGAGAAGCTACCTTCAAAACTGTGAGTACATGTGGGAGGGGGAGGAGAGGGAGGACACTCTGATGTGAAGGGGGCTTCTGATGGGGACTCTGATGTGAAGGGGGCTTCTGATGGGGACTCTGATGTGAAGGGGGTGCTGGTGGGGACTCTGATGTGAAGGAGGCTGCTGGTGGGGACTCTGATGTGAAGGGGGCTTCTGGTGTGGAGTCTGAAGTGAAGGGGGCTGCTGGTGGGGACTCTGATGTGGGCTGCTGATGGGGACATTCTGATGTGAAGAAGCTTCTGATGGGGACTCTGATGTGACGGGGGCTTCTGATGGGGAGTCTGATGTGAAGGGGGCTTCTGGTGGGGAAAACTGATGTGAAGGGGCTGCTGATGGGGACTCTCTGATGTGAAGGGGGCTGCTGATGGGGACTCTCTGATGTGAAGGGGGCTGCTGATGGGGACACTCAAAATTAAAGTGTCATGATGAAGTTCAGGGCCAAATTTTTGTCCCAGTCCAGCCCTGTTTGGCCCTGGACTTCATCCAGACTGGCCCACTAACTTTGCAAGCAGGCACTAAAACAGTATATAAACTATACGCAATTGCGCAAAAAAACATAAGTAGCATAACATAAGGAGTCCTCACTCACCTCTTTTATTATTTCACTTATTCTCCACTGTAGTTTTTTCCTCCTTCTCACATCACTGCGTGAAGTGAAGGCAAACATCATGCAGGAACATTGCTACAGCATCATTGGCTGGAATTTCAGAAGCCAGCATTGCTGCACAGCCATTAGCAGTACAACGGTGCTGAGGCTGAGCCAGGTTGCTTACTATGAAGCAAGGGGATGGGCAGTGCGGACGACAGGTCTCTCCCATACTGGCCTGCCGGACAAACCCCCCCTCCTGGCCGGCCAACCCCGATGGCCACCCAACCCCCCCCCCCCCCCCCCCTTCACTGGCCATTAGCATTTCTACTTTATTTATCTTATAGGCAGTAGAACACTGTGGTGCTCAAATGAATGGCTTTACAAGCCGCGCAGCCATTACTTTGACAGGCTGTCACTGAAACTGGCCCACTAAGTCATCGGCCCACCGGGAAACTCCCCATAGTCCCAATGGCCAGTACATGCCTGCTGCGCTATCATCATTGTTGACATCTTCACCTGGTCTCCTTCCAGCACTGCCAGTCATTGATGATATAACTCCCACACAAGAACATGGAAGTTAATTTATCCCAGCACCCAGGGCATGCCAAGACTTTACAGTAATCTGTGTGTAGACAGATGGTAGAGTGATTTTCCATTTAAGGTGCCTCTTTTCCATGAGAGAATGTTAGGAGACTAGGCAGGACCTAGGAGAAAGGTGAGTCAGACTGCTTAGGAAGGGGAAACAGCAACATCTATCTGCTGTGCTCCTGCTCCCTCTCCTATGGGGGGAGGGCAGGGTGCCCTGGGGTTCCCCATCCTAGTTCCAGGAGAGAGAAGAGCTGGGTTACCCCTCCGTCCCTCCCTTTATTGGTCAGGAAGAATGTAGGCCCATCTACTGAGGGACAGCCCCCAGCAGGGCCTGGGACCAAGAGTCTGTTGGATGACTGAACTGTTTTGTTCTATTGGAGCCATGATTGATTGAGGCTTTCAGTGAACGAACTTTAACCACAATGAGCCTTGTGGTGCATTTATTTGTTAAGAATGCCACTCTGATGTGTGTGAGCATCCGTTCTACTGGTGTCTCCTGGCTATCTGGCCTGGAGAAGATACCCAGTTGCAGTGAGGGGGTGAAGCACACAGTCAGGATGGTGGATAAGGAGTCAGTCTCCACCCACCACCCACACACATTGGGGAGAGCTGTCAGGTAAAGTCTAGTATTGCCCAGAAGGTTAGTGTTACGTTGGGGGTCGGCTCGGCTGTTCACTATGGCCAGGTGTGAGGTAGCCAGCCACCCACCCATATGTGCATTGCAGCTTAGTATAAAGTATATTAGAAAGAAAATTGCTACCCTGTTTCCCCGAAAATAAGACCTAGCGTGATTGTCGGTGTGGCTGCAATATAAGCCCTACCCTCCAAATAAGCCCTACCCTGTTTCTCCGAAAATAAGCCCTACCCTGAAAATAAGACCTACAAGGACTTTAACTAGCTTATTTGGGGGGTAGGGCTTATTTGCAGCCATCACCGACAATCACTAGGTCTTATTTTCGGGGAAACAGGGTAGTAGTCATTGTAGAAGCTGTAGAGTAATTTTGTAATAAAAGCATATCTAGAAAAAAATGTAAATACACCTTAGATCCAATTGAATGCTATATTAAAGCCTATTAAAGAGGAAGTAAACTCTCCCACTCTGTTGCCACTTTTTATCTAGACCATTATATGAAGTTATAAGCAAACATCAACCATTGTAAATAAGCCTCAATCGCATATTACTTACATTTTATTAAGACTTTTATAAATGATTTCTCCAGGGCTTAAGCAGCGCCATTTTAGGTATTGTTTCCCAAGTCTGCTCTGCAAATTACTTCCGCCCTTCCATGCGTGTCTTGCTGTATTCTCGCACATGCGCGGTCGCACCTTAACCAAGCCTCCGTTTCGATCTGACGTTGCTATGGCGACTGTGCTCCGCCGCTCATAGCCGACCTGACAGTGCCGAATTACACAGTAGATTTCCCGTTCTCATATTGTGTGCCTGTCAGGGTGCTGTATGCTGCGACTAAACACTGCTATGCTGTGTAGACCGGTGGCAAATTATACACCCCATGTGATGTCATGCGGTCACATGGGGTATAGCAGGAAGTTCAGAAAGAATCTGAAGTCTTGCGGGTTTTGATCACAGTGACGCTGGGTATCGGCACTCAGAGCTTGCCGAGAAAAACGGGAGATATGCGCATGCATCAGTGATGTCACTACACAGAACGGGACGTATTACAAGAAAAGTAAGCAAGTAAGGAGACATCTACAAGCAGCAACCATTAGAGTTTTTTAAGCAGATTAAAACGTGATAAACTTGTGCGGGGGGGGTTTACGACCACTTTAAACCCTTATGCCGTGTACACACGGTCGGAATTCTCGTCGGAAAAAGCTCTGTTGGTTTTCCAGTCGGAATTTCGCTCAAACTGTCTTGCTTACACACGGTCACACCAAATTCCGACGGTCAGTAACACAGCGGCATAAAACACATTCGACAGCACTATAAAAGGGAAGTTTAATGCTTCCGAGCATGCGTCGAATTGTTTCCGAGCAGGCGTCGGAATTTTGCGTATCGGAATTGCATACACACGATCGGAAAATCCGATAGAAAGGTTTTCCGTCTGAAAAATTGAGAACAGGTTCTCAATCCAAAGTCCGTCGGAAATTCTGACAGAAAAAGACCGATGGGCATACACACGGTCGGAAAATCCGTTGAAAAGCTCCCATCGGAAATTCCGACCGTGTGTACGCGGCATTAGCCTGCCCCGTCGACTCGGCAAGGCCCAAACTCTGAAGTTTGCTCTTCTCCAATATATGAATTTGAAAAAGTATATGCAGCTCTTTTGCCTAGAGTTCAGCTTTAAATTACAAAATGTGTGGCAATTACCGTATAAAAGTTCCATCAGCATTTTAGTAAGTGAAGCTTTTCTTTAAGTCACTATTGTGATCCATATTTTTAATTTTGAAGAATTTCCATTTGACTAATTGGAATTATTCCCTAACAGATTCATTAACATTCCATAATGGGTAAGTAGATTTGCAGCAGATATTTTATCATTAGAGGTAAAACACGCAGCAGACAGAATAGTCCTTGTGGTGATGGCCCTTCAGCATGAATCACGTCAGCTTGAGCCCAAGTCCTTCCGCAGGTGACTGCCACTTGGACAAATCTGATCAGGCAGAAGGTACAGCTCCTGCAGAATGAAACATGAAACCATCTTTATTAGCATTACAATCTATTAGTACTACGTACGAAGGTTATTTCAAAACAGTTATCGATTGCCATTTTCACTTGGCCTGAAATAAATATTGACATGCGGACTAGGCACAAAAATTGCTACCGTGCATCCAATTTCTTGATAAATTTCATATATGAAGGCACCGCTTCCTGTCTTGGTTGGAGATTATTAAAAGTGATGGAATGGCTGTAGGCACCGAAATAAGATTAAGAAAAAAAAATTATATTTCTACATGTCATGTTTTTCAGCCGAGGAATTGGACATTCCTTTGACACATTTTATCTTGGTACGGTTCCAGCTATCTCAGTATTGTGTCATCTGTGGTGCTCGAAAAGACAACTGTTTGGCCAGAGACAGGCTTAAAAAAAACCACCTATTTTGGGAGGCACATTAAGCTTGCCATTGTTTACCTCTGTTTCTGAAAATGCTAGTTACCTGGCTGTGATACTGTCTTTCCTGCTTCAATAAGTTGAGTCAGTGACTAAAGCCTCATACACATGATCGGATTTTCCAATAGGAATTGTGTGATTGAGGCTGTCGTGGAAAATCTGACCGTTTGTACGATCCATCGGAAAATTGTTGGATTTTCCGCAGACAAATTTTGGATGGCAGGCTTTAAAATTTTCCGCAGACAAATGTGTGTTGTCGGATCTTCAGAGTGTGTGTACACAAGTCCGTCGGACAAAAATCCAAAGTATAAACACGCATGCTCGGAAGCAAGGACGAGCTGGAAGCGGTCGGTCTTGTGGCAAATTATGAAATATCGAAATGCAGCGCACATTCTATTCTTCTTTAATGGGATAATAATGAAGCTGCTCATTTTCAAAGGCTTTTTTTTTCTAGTGATATCAAGAATAATAATATTATGCTTGTTATTTTTTTTTTTTTTTGCTACAAGTTACCACAACACCGTTATCCGTTTTTAAGATCAAAGAAACAATCTACAAATATGTTGGTGTCCCTTGTCAATTTTATATTGTATTTTTTAAAATGTAACTGCCTACTCCCAAACTGTCATTTGAAGTAAAACACATAGCTAAGTATTATTCTCCACAATTTTTTTTATTGTGCATTTAAAAAAGAAAACAAATACAATTAGACATGCTATCTGCCAATAGAACTTAACCAAAAAGTACATTCTATGCATCCAAAAATGTTGGAAATGTACCAAATCATTATTCAACCAAAAAAATAAAATAAAAGCCTCATGCATCTGTCCTGCTTCTTAATATAGGGTGTCAGCAATGCCAAGAGTTGGTGAAAGCAACCAGACTGACTCTACAGCCATCCCAGACTGGCACTCCTCAGTTCTCTCAGGCTGTCTCCCAGTCCTCCCTGACTGTCTCACTCACCAGTAGGGATGAGCCTATCACCCCCGGGTTCGGTTCGCACCAGAACCTGTGAACAGACCGAAAGTTTGCGAGAACATTCAAACCCTATTAATTACAATGGACGCGAATGTTCGAAATCAAAAGTGCTAATTTTAAAGGCTAATATGCATGTTATTGTCATAAAAAGTGTTTGGGGACCTGGGTCCTGCCCCAGGGGACATGTATCAATGCAATTTTTTCTTTTTAAAACTGCCGTTTTTTCAGGAGCAGTGATTTTAATAATGCTTAATGTGAAACAATAAAAGTGTAATATTCCTTTAAATTTCGTACCTGGGGGGTGTCTATAGTATGCCTGTGAAGGGGCGCATGTTTCCCGTGCTTAGAACTGTCCCTGCACAAAGTGTCATTTTTGCAGGAAAAAAAGCTATTTAAAATCACTCGCGGCTAATTGCCGACTCCCGTAACACAGAGAACAGTCATTCATTGAAAGTCATTGATAAAAAAAAAAGTCATTGATAAAAAAAAAAAAGCGTGGGGGTCCCCCCAAATTCAATTACCAGGCCCTTCAGGTCTGCTATGGATATTAAGGGGAACCCCATTTGAAATTTTAAAAAAAATGACGTAGGGGTCCCCCTAACTATCCATCCCAGACCCTTCAGGTCTGGGATGGATTTTAAGGGGAACCCTTGCCAAAAAAAAATGGCGTGGGGTCCCCCTCAAAATCCATACCAGACCCTTATCCGAGCATGCAACCTGGCAGGCCGCAGGAAAAGAAGGGGGATGAGAGCGCCCCCCCTCCCTCCTGAACCGTACCAGGCCACATGCCCTCAACATTGGGAGGGTGCTTTGGGGGTCTGTGACCCCTCAAAGCACCTTGTCCACATGTTGATGAGGACAAGGGCCTCTTCCCCACAACCCTGGCCATTGGTTGTGGGGGTCTGCGGACAGGGGGCTTATCAGAATCTGAAAGCCCCCTTTAACAAGGGGACCCCCAGATCCCGCCCCCCCCGTGTGAAATGGTAAGGGGGTACAAAAGTACCCCTACCATTTCACCAAAAAAGTGACAAAAAATGTAAAAATTACAGGAGACGGTCTTTGACAATTCCTTTATTAAAATCTTCTTTCATCTTCTTTCTTCTGGTCTTCTTCCTTCTTCCTTTCTTCATCCTTCGGTTTCTTCATCTTCTCCTTTCGGCATCTTCTTCCATCTTCTTCTTCCATCTTCTTCTTCCTCCGATCCGCTTCGGCTTGCCCTGGTCTTCTCGTCCGGCATCTTCTTCCATGGCGTCGGCGTCTCTTCTTGGGCCGCTCTGCGCAATGGGAGGCTCCCGCTGTGTGAGGCTTCGCTGCGTCTGACAGCTCTTTTATAACGGAGCACGGGGACATCTTGGGGACTTCCCTATGGCTTTCCCCATGACGTCAGAGGGGGCGGGGTCACCAGGTGGCCCTCTGTTATAAAAGACCTGTCAGACGCAGCAAAGCCTCACACAGCAGGAGCCTCCCATTGCGCGGAGCGGCACAAGAAGGGACACCGACGCTGTGGAAGAAGATGCCGGACGAGAAGACCAGAGCAAGAAGAAGCGGATCGGAGGAAGAAGAAGATGGAAGAAGATGGTAGAAGATGGAAGAAGAAGAAGAAGAAGAAGATGAAGAAACCGAAGGATGAAGAAAGGAAGAAGGAAGACCAGAAGAAAGAAGATTTTAATAAAGGAATTGTCAAAGACCGTCCTGTAAGTTTTACTATTTTTGTCACTTTTTTGGTGAAATGGTAGGGGTACTTTTGTACCCCCTTACCATTTCACACAGAGGGGGCGGGATCTGGGGGTCCCCTTTAAAGGGGGCTTCCAGATTCCGATAAGCCCCCCGCCCGCAGACCCCCACAACCAATGGCCAGGGTTGTGGGGATGAGGCCCTTGTCCCCATCAACATGGGGACATGGTGCTTTGAGGGGTCACAGACCCCCAAAGCACCCTCCCAATGTTGAGGGCATGTGGCCTGGTATGGTTCAGGAGGGAGGGGGGGCCGCTCTTGTCCCCCCTCTTTTCCTGCGGCCTGCCAGGTTGCGTGCTCGGATAATGGTCTGGTATGGATTTTGAGGGGGACCCCACGCCTTTTTTTTTTTTTTTTGGCCGGGGGTTCCCCTTAAAATCCATCCCAGACCTGAAGGGTCTGGTATGGGTATTTAGGGGGACCCCTACGTCATTTTTTTTTAAATTTGAAGCGGGGTTCCCCTTAATATCCATAGCAGACCTGAAGGGCCTGGTTATTGAATTTGGGGGAAACCCCACGCTTTTTTATTTTTTTTATTTTTTTTATCAATTACTTTTTTTTTATCAATGACTTTCAATGAATGACTGTTCTCTGTGTTACGGGAGACGGCAATTCATTAGCCGCAGATGGCTGCCTTAGATGACACAACAGGCCAGAAAGGTAAAGTTGGTTTAATGTGATACTGCAATGCTGTACTAACAGCACGCACACACTACACTAATCCCCAGAATCACAGCAGATAATGTCAGCAACACTCAGCAGAATGAATAAGAGCAGATAATGTCAGCACTCAGCAGAATGAATAACACAGTAAATAATGTCAGCACAGTGCAGAATGGATCACAGCAGATAATGTCACTGACTAACGCCGGAACATACTACACAAGGCAGCCGGTGCGGCAGCCTTATATAGTGTGGGGCGTGTACTAAACCCCCTGAGCTATAATTGTACTAACCCCCCTGAGCTATAATTGGCCACAGGCATCCTGCCTGTGGCCAATTATTGCTCTCCTCGCCGCTGGCTCTATGATTGGCCAAGCATGCGAGGTCACAGTGCATGCTTGGCCAATCATCAGCCAGCAATGCAACTGGCGCAGTGCATTGTGGACCGTTCACATCACACGAATTTGATGCGAATGGCCCACATAGTTCTGGGCTCGACGAGCGGACGAACAGCCGATGTTTGATTCGAACATGGGTTTGAATCGAACATCGGGCCCATCCCTACTCACCAGTCACCCAGCTGTCTTCTGCCTGGACATCTCCTGGACGTGCTCGCTGGCTCCTTCTGTCCTCAGACCTGCTCCTGTGCCTCTGGACAGGACTCCTCTGTGTGTTTTCACCATAGAATGCATTAAGGAAAAAAAAACCTTACTTTTAGAACCACTTTAAAGAGAAAGTAAACCCTGATGGGTTTTACTTCCTCTTTTGCTCGCTGCAAAGCCTGCAAATGAAAAGCATAATGGGCTAGTATGCATCGCATACTAGTCCATTATGTGCCACTTACCTGCAAAAGAATCCAGCGATGTCCCCTGTGTAGGCAGTGTCCATCTTCTGGCCCCTCTTTCTTTCGGACTGCAGACTCCAGCTCTGTGATTCGCCGGAGCCACGTGACGTCACTCCTGCGCACAGGAGCCGCGATTAATGGCACAGGCTAGGGAAGAAATAGCACTTCGTTTTGTTTCTTCCCCGCACATGTGCCGTTTGAATTTTCAGCAGACTATAAGTGAACTATCTCCTAAACGGCGCACGTTTGGGAGATATTTCCACTACCTTATTCTAGGCTTACCTATAGGTAGAAGTCCAAAAAGTGGGTTTACAACCACTTTAAAGTGATACAAAAGTCTTGATTTTTTTTGTTTCAAATTAACAAACATGTCATACTTACCTTCCCTGTGTAGTGGTTTTGCACAGAACAGCCCAGATACTCCTGCTGAGTGCCCCCACAGCAAGCAGCTTGCTATAGGGGCACTCGAGCCGAGCTGCTGCTTTGTGTTTCCATTCAAACATGGAGCTGCGGCTCGGCCCCTCCGCCTCTTTCTCATTGGCTCACTCACTTTGATTGATAGCAGTGGGAGCTAGTGGCGCCCCACGACTGTCTCAGCCAATGAGGAGAGGGAGTCATGGACAGCCAAGCCTCTTGTGCAACATCGCTTGATCGATATGGGCTCCGGTAAGTATAACGGGGCTGAGGGGGGATTCTGCACACAGAAGTTTTTTTTTATCCTAATATATATAATGCATTAAGATAAAAAAAAATCTTCTGCCTTTACAACTTTAAGGGTAAAAGCTACAAAGGGGCAGTAAATATTGGTGGTAATGGCGGAAGGCAGAAAATGCTTTGGTCCTAGCAAGATAGGTCAGGCTATAGCAATGCACTGAGGCCCTTATACATATAAATAAGTTATGCCATGATTACCATTCAGCAAGAATGCTGACTATACTCTCAGAGATCTAGATATTCATTAGAGGTTGAGCCTATAGACCCAGGTATGATGTGCGATCATAAAAGAAGAATTCCAAGTATGGCATTTTCTTCATTGTCACATTGGTCCTGCTTAAACCAATGTACCTATGCATATACCATACCTGTGGGATCCCTCCAGAAGCTGCAAAACACTAGAGCAGACACATAGGCATGCACAGAAGGTGTGCAAGGTGTGCCTGGGCACACCCAACCCCCCTGTGCAGTGCTGATTCCCCCTACTGCCCGAGTTTCCCCCCATGTTGTGCCCCCCCCCACCTCAGTGCTGCTGGCTTCCCTCTTATTCCCCCGGCTGCTGTGTTTACTATGCTTCAGTTTGCGAATGAACAGAAAGACACCCAACACAGAGCGCTTCTCATTCACTTACTGTCCAGTGCAGCTGAGGCTGAAGAGACAGTCATGTGTGTGAGCTTTGGGTTGCACACCTATGAGTAGACACCACTACTACAGTGATCTACATTTTATTCTGGGTCCCGAGCTGAGAAGCTGCTCTTCTGCATTGTGAACACAGTAGGTCGGCCGTTGGGCACCAGTGCCATTCAAAGAATGCTTTGCATTTTCTCAATGAATGCAATGAATGCATTCTCTTGTTGGATGTGGTGGGGAGATGGGACAGTAATGTTCCACTCTCCACCTCGTCCAATCAGAGAATGCTTTGCATAGGCATACTTACATTGGTCCAAGCAAGATAACTATGTAAAAAAAATGCCATACCTTAACCACTTCCATACCGGGCCTAATCTGGCACTCCTCTCCTACATGTAAAAAATCATATTTTTTTTGCTAGAAAATTACTCAAAACCCCCAAACATTATATATTTATTTTTTAGCAGACACCCTAGGGAATAAAATGGCGGTCACAAGAATTTTTCAAATGCGTTTTTAAAAAAAAAATAAAAACAGTTTAATGATTTAAATTTGTTTAAAATGTAAATTTAGCCCAATTTATTTGTATAATGTGAAAGATGATGTTACGCAGAGTAAATAGATACCCAAAATGTCACACTTTTAAATTGCACACACTCATGAAATGACGCCAAACTTCGGTACTTAAAAACTCCATAGGCGACGCTTTAAATTTTTTTACAGGTTACATATTTATAGAGTTACAGAGGAGGTCTAGTGCTAGAATTGTTGCTTGCGCTCTAACGCATGTGGCGATACCTCACATGTGTGGTTTGAATGGCGTTTACATATGTGGGCGGAACTAACATGTGCGTTCGCTTCTGAGCGCTAGCTACCGGGGACAGGGGCATTTTAAATTAGTTTTATTTTATTTATTATTTTCCTTTTTTTTGTTGTTTTTACTTTTACTTTTTTGTTATTTAACTTTTTTTTATCACTTTTATTCCTATTACAAGGAATGTAAACATCCCTTGTAATAAGAATTGTTCATGACAGGTCCTCTTTATGGAGAGACCCCCACATCTCTCCTCCAGGCTGGAAAGCATGAGATCGGGAAAAAAAATCCACAATCTCATGCTTACCAGCCGTGATTCCGGCTTTGTTTACATCTGCGGCCCGGACGTGACATAATAACGTCGCGCCCGGGCCTCCAATGGTCATAGAGATGACTGGTGACCGGAAATCTCTATGCTCATCATCCGGCAGCAGGCGATTCTTTCTCCGTATCCCCAAGGACTCGGGAGAAGCACCGGATGGCGGCGGGAAGGGGGGATGTCCCTGTCGCCTGTAAGAAAGATCAAGCGAGGGAACTGCTGCTTGATAGTTCTTACAGGCGCACGCTATGGTGCACAGAATCGCCGGCTGAAAACAAGGATATCTGAATAAAGGCTGTATCTGCAGGCATCATTCAGATATTCCTTCTGAAAGTCACAGACGTCATATGACGTCCTTGCGCGGGACGTGGTTAATAGACATGTGCGATTATTTTCCGTAAATTCGTACATTCGGGAGGAACCCGAAATACGAATTGCTATGCTTCCAAATTTTGTACGAAATACAAAATTTTGTTTATGAATTTTGGATCCAAATTTCGTTACAACGGAAACTCTGACTGGTGTTTTGTTGACCAATCAGAGGTTTTCTTCTGCTGCTAAGTGAGGGTTGGAAAAATTACCTTTTTTAAAATGGGAGTGGGAGACTGAATCGGACAAAATAAGAATGTTTGTTAATTACGATTATTTGTTATTGTTCGTTAATTATGATTGTTTGTTATGATGAAGTTAAAAAGTCAGCACAGCACAGGGATGGTGGGAGCCCCTCATAATGATAAATTCATCATAATGAAGGTTCGTAATTGTTACGAAAAGTTAACGAACCTAACGAAAATTCGTGTTATGTACGAATCCAAATTGAATTTCGGACACGAATTGCGAAATGCTAATTAACGCTAATACGAAACAGAACGGAACGCAGTCAAACTGAACGGAACTAAATGAAAACAAATTTATTAACGGCGCACATGTCTAGTGGTTAACCACTTAAGGACCGCCTCCTGCACATTTACATCGGCAGAATGGCACGGCTCGGCATATCAATGTACAGGTACGTTGCTCTTTAAGAGCCCAGCCCAGCCGTGGGTCACACTCGTGGCCTGGTCCTGAGCTCCGTGACCGTGGCCGCGGGACCCGCGGACCCGATCGCCGCTGGTGTCCCGCGATCAGGTCACAGAGCTGAAGAATTGGGAGAGGTAAATGTAAACAAACCTCTCCCCGTGCTTCCTAGTGAGGCTGTCACTGATCGTCTGTTCCCTGTCATAGGGAAAGACGATCAGTGATGTCACACGCCAAGCCACGCCCCCCTACAGTAAAAAAAACACACACATGTCACACTTAACCCCTCCCTGCCCCCTGGTGGTTAACCCCTTCACTGCCAGTGTCATTTACACAGGAATCAGTGCATTTAAATAGCACTGATTGCTGTATAAATGACAATGGTCCCAAAAATGTGTCAAAAATGTCTGATGTGTTCGCCATAATGTCACAGTCACAATAAAAATCACTGATCGCCGCCATTACTAGTAAAAAAAAAAAAAATATTAATAAAAATGCTATAAAACTATCCCCTATTTTGTAAACGCTATAACTTTTGTGCAAACCAATCAATAATCACAATTTTTTTTACCAAAAATATGTAGAAGAATACAAAGAATAAGAATACGAATCGGCCTAAACTGAGGAAAACACATTTTTTATATATTTTTTGGGGATATTTATTATAGCAAAAAGTAAAAAATATTGCATTTTTTTTCAAAATTGCCGCTCTATTTTTGTTTATAGCGCAAAAAATAAAAACCGCAGAGGTGATCAAATACCACCAAAAGAAAGCTCTATTTGTGGGAAAAAAAGGACGCCAATTTTGTTTGGGAGCCACGTCGCACGACCGCGCAATTGTCAGTTAAAGCGACTCAGTGCCGAATCGCAAAAAGGGGCCTGGTCCTATGGCTGCAAATTGGTCCGGGGCTTAAGTGGTTAAACCCATCTTAAAAATGTGGCACTGCCCCAGATTTTGAAAATCAAATCCAAATTTACCTTCAAACTGACAATAAGACAACATACTTAAAATGCACAATGCAGCTTCTCTTTAATGCTTTGCAGTTACGATGCTAAGCGCCGGCTGAAATATTGCAGGCTCCCTGCTCAATGCACCATCACCTATCCCTGTGTGTGATGGCTTGTTCTCCTTCTTATTAAATTTAAGTGAATGAAATGGAAAATCAGCAATGCAAATCTAATTTAATTTGCAGAAACATTATATGAAAGTCCTTTAGCATTTAACAATAAGTGGCAGGCACGGCCCCACTGGAAATGTGCGTTTTAAAGGGTTAAGCTTCTAGCGTAGCGCATATAGGTAAATACATTGCATGGTAATGGTTTTATAATAGTCATATTAATTCACACACATAATGTTTAACATAAACACTGCATTGGAGATCTTTAGAGTAATTTATGCATCCTGCTTTTGCAGAATTCCAATTGAATGAATATGAACATAATCATTTCACACAAATGTTCTCTGAGGAGTGTGTAGAAAAAGTACCAAGCAACGTCGAGGCTCCCCACCGTTTTATTCATAATGGATCAGTCTATTCATTCCTTATTAATTTAATGGAGTACAACTGAGATGCCTAGCAGCTCCAGCTTATGAGTTGCTCACAAATGGGACTCTTTTTCTTTCCTTTTTTTTTTTTTAACTCTAATCGCTTAATCCTACTGGCTGGGCTTCATAAATTGAATAAAAGAGGGAACAAAGTTTTAATTAAGTTCAAGAAATAAGCTTGTCGAAAATCTAAAGCAGTTCTGAAGTGTGTTTGTCTTGAACCGCACTAGAATTGGCATCAGAGGTTACAAGGATCGATATAAGGTGCTTTGAAGATTTGTTACCGCTTTCTTTTTTTTTTTTAATTAAAAATAATTTTCCGCTATCCGGAGTGCAGCAGGTGAGTGGTGTCTCCTAGGGGTAGTAACATAATCCCTAGTGTTTACTTATGTTTGCAGTGGAAATCAGGGCGTCAAGCTGAGACTTGCGGGTGACAATGGCGTTTTGCAGCCAACTGACCGGGAATTTGGAATGCTTGCTAATTTAATGTTGATAGTTCTAGCTTCCTAGCAATTGTCATTTTGGAGTTTAAAGCTCCCTTTCAGTGGGGCTGCACCAGTACTGCAAGGGTTAACTGCTGGTTTATGTATAAGTGACAAGGTAAAGTAACTTTACTTACGCGATCGTGCACTCCTGCAGGCTCCTCTGCACTGCTAGAATGGTCCCTGCAGCCTTTTCTCCTCTGCACTCCAACATATGAAGGTCCCTAACATCATCAAGATCAGTACAAGGACCATAGCATTGCACCGGATGTGAGGACGACAAGGGACAGTACACTATTAGAGCGAAGGGAACCATTGTCTGCCAGGGGAGCAGAGATAAGTAAATGCAATTACCATCCCCTAGACCAGTGATGGCGAACCTTGGCACCCCAGATGTTTTGGAACTACATTTCCCATGATGCTCGACTACACTGCAGAGTGCATGAGCATCATGGGAAATGTAGTTCCAAAACATCTGGAGTGCCAAGGTTCGTCATCACTGCCCTAGACTAAATGCAAGGGAGGACTTTTACATAGCTCCCAACTGTCCCTGATTTCAAGAGACTGCATACCTCCCAACCTTTTGAGATGGGAATGAGGGACACCTACCAGCAAAAGTATGCAGGCATAGGACACCCCTTGCCACGCCCCCTTAAAGGATAATTGAACAAAAAAAACAAGATTGTTTAAACCCACAAGTGCTTTTTTAACACTACTATTCCTTTATATTGGCTTTTGGAATTTACAAATGCAGCAATTTAGAAATCAGATGAAAGGTTTAGCGCTGGAAAACAATTTTTGAAAGATAAAAAGTGCATTTTATATAGATCAGACCAAAATGAGGGACAAATGAGGGGAAAAGAGGGACAGAGGGACATTGCTCCAAATCAGGGACAGTCTCTAGAAATCAGGGACAGTTGGGAGCTATGGGACTGTCCCTGATTTGGAATAATGTCCCTCTGTCCCTCATTCCTCCTCATTTGTCCCTCATTTTGGTCTGATCTATATAGTTGTATATAAAATGCACTTTTTATCTATCAAAAAGTGTTTTCCAGCGCTAAACCTTTCATCTGATTTATAAATTGCTGCATTTGTAAATTCCAAAAGCCAATATAAAGGAATAGCAGTGGTAAAAAAAAGCACTTGTGGGTTTAACCAATCTTGTATTTTTGTACAATTCTCCTTTAAGGGGCGTGGCAAGGGGTGTGTCCTATGCCTGCATACCTTTTCTGATAGGTGTCCCTCATTCCCATCTCAAAAAGTTGGGAGGTATGCTTTTAGTTTTCCCATAGTTCAGCTTTAAAGTATATAGAATCAGTATTTCAAGCATACAAAAAAGAAAATGTATTCTTAAAGTGGTTGTGAAGTCGGAAGGTTTTTTATCATAATGAATTCTATGCATTAAGATAAAAAAAACCTTCAGTGTGCAGCAGTCCCCCTAATAATTTCCTAAGCCCCATCTCTCTACAGCAATGTTGCTGGAGTGTCTCGGCTGCCCAGGACTCTCCCTCCTCATAGGCTGAGATGGCAACGCGGTGCCATTGGCTCCCACTGCTGTCAATCAAAATAAGTGAGCCAATGAGGAGAGAGATGGGTGGGGCCTAACCGTGGCTTCATGTCTGAATGGACACACATAGCAGTGGCTCGGCTCGGGTTCCCCCATAGCAAGGCTGGCTGTGATTGACAGCAGCAGAGGTCAACGGCTCCCGCTGCTGTGTGAGCCAATTAGAAGAGAGAGACCTGGGAGAGCTCTCATGCACATCACTCCAGATGGGGCTCAGGTAAGTATAAGAGGGGGGGGGCTGGGGGGGACCTGCACCCAGAAGGCTTTTTTACCTTAATGCAGAGCATGCCTTTAGAACCGCTTTAATTAGAAGCTGTTTCCCTCTACTGTGTACACAAAAACATTACACATATTCAAATAAAGAAGGGCTAATAAATATATACACAACTACAATAAATATAATAAGCATATAAAACAAAAATCATAAATATGCATTCAATACATGTGATCAATTAATATGAAAATACAGTGTGCAATAACTAAAGTGAAAAATGTATATTAAAATTATAAAACTATATTAAAGTTGATAAAGTTGATAAGCTCTTCTTCTACCACCCAACCAAGTGTATCCAAAAATCTTATAATAACACCTCCTGCCTTAAACCCTAATGCCCCCTACACACGATCGGACATTGATCGGACATTCCGACAACAAAATCCATGGATTTTTTCCGACGGATGTTGGCTCAAACTTGTCTTGCATACACACGGTCACACAAATCTTGTCGGAAATTCCGAACGTCGAGAACGCGGTGATGTACAACACGTACGACCAGCTGAGAAAAATTAAGTTCAATAGCCAGTGCTGCTCTTCTGCTTGATTCCTAGCATGCGTGGAACTTTGTGCATCGGAATTGTGTACACACGATCGGAATTTCCGACAACAGATTTTGTTGTCGCAAAATTTGAGATCCAGATCTCAAATTTTGTGTGACGAAAATTCCGATGGAAAATGTCCGATGGAGCCTACACACGGTCGGAATTTCCAACAACAAGCTCCCATCGAACATTTTCTGTCGGAAAAAAAACGACTGTGTGTACGGGGCATAAGGCTACATTCACACTGGTGAATAGAGCCGATGCGATTGCGAATAGTAGCGGCAGGAGTTATAGATTCCTGCCGCCGCTAGGTGCGGCCGCTGGCCCTGTTCCCTATAATGACAGGTTCTAGGAAACGGGACTGGCGGCCGCACCTAGCCACTGGGAGCTGCATCAAAAACTGCCACTACAATTGACACCAGCCTTAATCGCTGCCATGAATTTAGCCTAAGGACAGCAGCTCACCCCTAATTGTGACCCCCTTAGCCGGAACATCAAACAGCTCTACAGTAGGTATCCATGAACCAACTGCTCCCCTCTACAGATAAGAGACACTGCAGTCCAATCTTGAAGATCAAGATCCATATGATCACATCCAGTAGTGAACAACCATCAGAGACTTTTGTTAAAATAAATTGTTAAAATAAATAAAATAGTGCACTTACATGATTAAAACTTCAAAAGGCACTTAAAAACATAGGAGCAAAAGGATTGTTCGATCCCTCAGTGCATCTGTGTAAGCGATGACATCACAAGGACCCGCCCAACACATGTTTCATCACATTGACTTCCTTAGGGGTAAGGTTGGAAGCATAATTCACAAATTCAGTAATTAGGAACATACGAATATTCACATACTTTGGACTGCTGCAAATTGGAATCTTACATTCTAACCCTTACTATTTGTTGGTCTGTTTAGAAACTTTGTTTTGCCTAAATGCTGAGCATTTCTGATTGGGCAATCCTTTTGATTTACCGAGACTTCTGAACCTTGTCTGTCCCCTTTACATCTTCCATACATTTCTATTAGCTAGTGAGGCAGCCCATCATAGTGGGCCAATAAAAATGTATAGGGCTCGGAAACAGCAGACAAGACTTGACATATATAGGACTTTCCTCTTCCCATAATCAGGACTTTTTCCCAGAAAATGTTTAATGGTTTTGTACATATTTTCTTTCTTTGTTAGAAATGTAAAACACTTTTTAAAAAGGTTTTTAGTTTGGTAAATATGAAATATTTAGTATTTTCATATTCTCCCTCAGATTCAGTAGGTCAGTGGAAGTAGGGCTTAAAGTGGGACAATGATCACCTCTTCTCCAGAAATACAAAATTAGCAAGTTCCCTTACAGACACCAACATCTGCGCTCTGCCTTTTTCAAGGGTTTAGGATCTTTGGCCATCTTAATTGACTGCGCTGGGATGATGTAAGTTCCAACTGATGCCGATATTGTACACTGAGCTGTGCTAGGCTGTCACAACCTTTCCTAAATTTGCCATATATTCCTGAGGTAAAAACAGTATACTTAAAGTGGTTGTAAAAGCAGAAGGTTTTTTTAACTTAATGCATTCTATGCATTAAGATAAAAAAACCTTCTGTGTGTAGCATCCCTCCTAAATCTTACCTGAGCCCCTTCTCTGTTCAGCAATGTGTAAGAGTGCCTCGGCAATCCAGGACTCTTCCCCCTGATTGGCTGAGACACAACAGCGGTCAATCAAAGTTAGTTAGCCAATCAGGAGAGAGAGGGGCGGGGCCAAACCAGTGCTCTGTGTCTGAATGGGCACACAGTGCTGCAGCTCGGCTCGGGTGCCCCCAAAGCAAGCTGCTTGCTGTGGGGGCACTCAACAGGAGGGAGGGGCCAGGAGCACCAAAGAGGGACCTGAGAATAGGAGGATCCAGGCTGCTCTGTGCAAAACCACTGCACATAGCAGGTAAATATGACATTTTTAAAGAAAAAAAAATAGACTTTAGTATCACTTTGATAGCAACAGTCTCACTGAATTTGGGGATGGTGGTAGTGGAGGTGGTGGTGCTGGTAAGGAGTATGAATTAATTCAGAGGGTTTTGTGAGTATAAAGTTACTTCCAGATACAAGGTAGTGACTGTTTTTGCTATAGTTCAAAGAAATGAAATTTCCCTTTTACAGAATCACTTGGCAGGCAAGGCTTTGAGCCGCAAGAAGCTCTTGGTGGTGGAACCTGGTTGTTCATTATGGAGTAGTTAGGGTAGGATGCTAGCAAACTTTTTTTTGGGCTCCTTCATTATAAGGGGAGCAGTATTTTATTTATTTGGTCTGTTCAGGGCTTCACAGGCTGGACATTTGATTGTTTTCCCCTTCCTCTGTAAGAAGCTTCCGGAGCTTAGGGAGGGAGATGCAATTAATCAGCCTGAATATTTTTATGCTCCAGCCAATCCCTGGAGAGGAATGTCCAAAGGGAGACTGGAGAGGGGATAAATAATCTGAAGCACTGGAGAGCTGGGGTCCTTTTCCAAAGGAGGGCAGCCCATGGACTGTACAGCTCTTCTGAAGGCCTCAGAAGTGTCAGGTCTGAGGGCCTGGATGGACTTTGCTAGTCTTCCCACTGTTACAGAAGAAGAAGACTGTCCTCTGATCACTTAATGCTGAGGATTTTGAAGTATGCCCTGCCCTAACCCACCCCTGTTAAAGCTCCTCCTTCAATAAACTACATAAAAAGACAACCCTTAGACCAGGAATCTTCAAACTACGGCCCTCCAGCTGTTGCGGAACTACACATATCATGAGGCATTGTAAAACCCTGACATTCACAGACATTACTAGGCATAATGGGAATTGTAGTTCCTGAACAACTGGAGGGCCATAGTTTGAAGACCCCTGCCTTAGACTGATTCATTGGAGCCGGAGTGTATGGACTGGTGCTTGGGTGACTTGCAGCCTCTGTACTGTTAGGGAAGATCCAGCTATTACCAGCTATAGGGGGTAGTGGCAAATTGGCATTTGGGGGTTACATGAGGTGGGCATCTGAGCTTCTGGGTTTGTTTATGTAGAAGGATAGCCAGCTCCAGTTGTTTTACAGTCACTGTGTAGCTCCTCGCACAACACCTGATGGAACCAGCTGTTGCAATCAGGCACAGTTCACATAGATGAGCTTGGATGAGCCTTCATATTATGAGCAGGTGTGTTCCAGAATTCTTCTGAAGACCTAGTTAGCCGCAGCAATGGGTTGAACAAGACAAGATTCCCTATGCACGTTAAATATGGAGGGGTACTCACTAGAGTTTGGCATTAGATATGCTCTGCCAAGCAAGCTCGAGTAAAGGGAACCCAATAGCTACCTCGAAATTCTTAGACTCTAAAAAAACACAAAGGCAGGTGGGATCTACTATCCCAAATGAATAGGTTTTTTTGGACTGCATTTCCTTTTGCAGGCTGGGCTGTTTTGGCTATTGTACAGTGGTGAAGCTTTTTATCTGTTGCAAGGGTTTCTATACCCTTTGTGCATTGGGGCTCAAAACCTTCACCAACGTTATTATATATCACTCCTTGCAAAGAACTGAATTGCTAAGATTATTTCTTTGCCACCACCAACACTGGTCAATGTTTTACATTCAATATAGTTGCTCGTGGATATCTAATGCTGTATACATGTGTCATAAGATCTTTTCAACTTCTTAATACCCCCCCAATTACAAACTTTAGAATGAGAAAAGTTCTTTTTACAGAGGCTGAAACCTAAAATTGTCAAACAAGCCTCTCAGTATAACAGCCCTCATTTATCGAGCTTCTTCAATTGTTGCTATCAGGTTCAGATCAGCTTTCAAATCCAATTTAATCTCCACGCAGTAAAAGCTGGTGTCAAAAACCCAATTTGAGGCATAAAAAAAAAAAAATAGCCATCAGCTTCCTTACTACAACTCAGCCCCGCTGATCCGCCTCAGACAACCATAAAAGGAAATATTCTTAAGTCTGACTTTTGCCTAATGAGGAATAAGGAGCCGGGACAAATGATTACAAAACCCTGTTTGCGTAATTCAGAATCTGTTTACCAGTTTTTCTTCCAGGTCTGTGCAATCATTCGGCATTTGATGCTAATTTACACTAAAAGACCTCCTTTTTCAGTTTAATATCGCCACGGTGTACAATTACATTTTATCAGAGCGTCAGCAAAAACGCTGTAATGAAACAGTTGCTGGCTGATTAGAGTACATTTTGTACATGGGAAAATGCATTGAACTAAGATGTTACCGTCTAATTTTTCATTACATGTGTAAGGTGCCTGAAAGCCTATCTCTATTAAATAAAGAATGCCCCATAGACAGATGTTATAATGAATTTTTTATTGATATATTCATATGTATGCGTAGTAACTGCGCGGGGAGACAAGGCTCGGCTTCCACCTGAAGAACTGTATATTTAACGGTGACCTGAATCCTTGGTACACTAAGGTGATGTAAATTACAGCACTTGAAGATAACTGTCTGAATTCAGCCCACTTCAGCAGAAATAAAATAACAGATGTGTCCTTTGGAGCAAATCATCTGTAGAGAGAGATGTATAAAAGAAAGCAGGGTCCCAATCATTAAGGAATTAATTTATAATGAATAAAGAAGAGAGGAGGACAAACAGCAGCTTATTGCTATTTAACTTTTAACCTTTTCATGCTGGGCTTCTACTGGAAAAAATGGGGGTCTTATAACAGCAACAATACACTGTAGATTTGATTTTTAGAGGGGATGGCTTTATTTTTTTTTTGTCTATTGTCACCGCTTCTAAGGTCACCAGTGGTTGTCAGTTGGGTACAATGGCACGCTGTGGCTTTTTCAGGTGCCTATGGACCACTTTCAAATCGAATGTGACCAACCAGCCCACAACACATTTAAAATGATTCTGAAGCCGTGTACACACGATCGGACTATCCGGCGGACCAGAGTTGTTTGAAGAAGCAGAAGCAGAAGGCAGCGGCGGCGACAACAGCGACGAAGCAGAAGACCGGGCCAACGCTTGTAAAAGAGCTGTAAGAAGATAGCGGAGGCCCGGCAGAACAAATGAAGAGCGGGACAAGACCCCCTGTTGGATTCAATCTGGGATCCCCACATCTACAAGATACACCCCCCCCTCTCTGGTGGAATGTAACCAGTTACACCTCATATTGTCATGAGTCTAGGGCTATTGTACGTGATGAATGGCGGCTCCTATCTGTCTGGGCTACACAAAGACTAATTATGGGCTATCAGAGATCGCAATTCCAAGATTAGACAGCAGTCGGATTAAGTGCAATTCTGGACAGACGCTGCCCCCCAGAGACCACTTCTGGCAGTACAATCAGAATACATGGAGGCGTATACCAGCTGGGCAGGTGGGCGGGCAGTGGGAGGTGCTGTGATTGAGGTGTGATTGACAAAAAGGGTTTGCACACACAACTGATCCTCTTAATTCCATCTGGAGCTCAGCTGCGAAGGGTCACGATAAGTAGATCATTATATTGTATTTTAACTGTATATTATATCATTGTACTGTAGCCTTGCTGTATGTTATGTAATTGTGTAACCCCCTTTTGATACACGTTAGCTTTCGCATTTCCTTGGGAAATAAACAAGATTTGATTATTATGAAGCCGTGTGCTTGGCTTCATAGCTAACCTCGTATTATTGTGATATTAACCGTAGCATGCGCTCATAGGTTTAACAGACTAACAACATTATAGGGACTAGACAAATTAATACATAGATATAAGTATTGTTATATCGCGTACATCACCCCCGAAAACGGAAGAAGACCCCCGGAGCTGTCTAATAAAGTACTTTACAAACCTGTGTTGTGTTTTTTTTTTTAACACTTTTTCCCTTAGGTGAATGGGTACCCCATACTCATTCACATAGGGTGGGGGGTCGGGATCTTATTAAAGGGGGCTCCCGGATTCCGATAAGCCCCCCGCCCACAGACCCCGACAACCAACGGCCAGGGTTGTCAGGAAGAGGCCCTTGTCCTCATCAACATGGGGACAAGGTGCTTCCCCAAAGCTCCCCTCCCATGTTGAGGGCACGCAGCCTGGTACGACTCAGGAGGGGGGCGCTCGCTTGTCCCCACCCCCTTTCCTGACCGGCCCGGGCTGCGTGCTCGGATAAGGGTCTGATATGGATTTTGGGGGGGACCCCCACGCTGTTTTTTCGGTGTAGGGATTTCCCTTTAAATCCATACCAGGCAACGGGGCTAGCAAGGTGTCAATCTCGCTGAGGGAGGCGGCGGCATTGACTTGCTTTGCTAGTCCCATCTACCTGGAGTCACGTTCAAAATGAAAGGACTTTATTCCGTGTGTGGGCAAGTCCGTTCATTTCAAAAGTCCGGTGGACCTCTGCCAAAACTCCGGCGGATTGTCTGCCGGATTTAGTCCGCCAGAAAAGTCCGGGCGTGTGTGGGCAAGTCGGCGCGTTCGGAAAGTCTGGCGGACCTCCGCTGGAAAGTCCGGCGGGTTGTCCGCCGGACTAAGTAAATCGGACTAGGTACGCCGGATAGTCAGATTGTGTGTACGTGGCATGAGTGGCTGGCATGGGGAGTGGAAATACTTATTTCTGCACCGCACTTCCCAAAGGCTTTAACTTTAGGTTTGGGTAGTCCATGATAATGCCCTGTACACACGATAGGATTTTCCGATGGAAAATGTGTGATAGGAACTCGTCGGAAATTCTGACCGTGTGTAGGCTCCATCACACATTTTCCATAGGAATTTCCGTCACACAAAATTTGAGATCTGGTTCTCATATTTTCCGACAACAAAATCCGTTGTCGGAAATTCCGATGTGTACACAATTCCGACGCACAAAGCGCCATGCATGCTCGGAATCAAGCAGAAGAGCAGCACTGGCTATTGAACTTCATTTTTCTCGGCTCGTCGTACGTGTTGTACGTCACCGCGTTCTTGACGTTTGGGAATTTCCAACCAATTTTGTGTGACCGTGTGTATGCAAGACAAGTTTGAGCCAACATCCGTCGGAAAAAATCCATGGATTTTGTTGTCGGAATGTCCGATCATGTGTACAAGGCATTAGGGTGTGAGGCAGGAGGTGTTATTATAAGATTTTTGGATACACTTGGTTGGGTGGTAGAAGAAGAGCTTATCAACTTTAATATAGTTTTATCATTTTAATATACATGCATTTTGTTGTCGGAAAATCTTATCGTGTGTACAGGGCATTAGGGTGAAACCTACATGAATAGAAGAGGCTACCTACCACCTCTGGCACTGTGGTTTTGAAAGTGCAGCTGGGGAAGGAGTACCGGATGCATTCCTAAAATTAACTAAACATGACTGGACATTAAAGCAGAGTTCCACCCTAAAAAATATGTTTGTATTAAAAGACAATGTGGCTCGGCTGCGTGAATCGCCGTCATGTTAAGTCAGTTACACTTTTGTCCACTAGGGGCGCGTGCCCCCTGCTCGCCCACGGAGCCGATGCGAGTGCCGGCGGTCACGATCACTGCCAGGGTCCCGCGATCGCTCAGGGCACACGGAGAACCTGGATCTGTGTGTGTAAACACACAGATCACGGTTCTCTGAGGGGAGAAGTGATAGATCCTCTGTTCATACAAAGTATGAACAGCGATCTATCTCTTCCCCTACACTGTTCACTCCCCCTTCAGTTAGAACACACACTAGGACACACTTAAACCCTTTACCGCCCCCTAGGGGTTAACCCCTTCACTGTCAGTGACATTTTTACAGCAATCAAAATTTTTAATCGCACTGATCGCTGTATTAATGCCAATGGTCCCAAAAATTTGCCATAATGTTGCAGTCCCGATAAAAATCACAGAGCGGCACCATTACTAGTAAAAAGAAATTAATAGTAAAAATACCATAAAACTATCCCCTATTTTGTAGATGCTATAACTTTTGCGCAAACCAATCAATATATGCTTATTGCGATTTTTTTACCAAAAATATGTAGAAGAATACATATCGGGCTAAACTGAGGAAAAAAATAGCTTTTTTATACATTTTTGGGGGATATTTATTATAGCAAAAAGTAAAAAATAATGCGTTTTTTTTAAATTGTAAATAAAATTTAGTTTATAGTGCAAAAAATTAAAAAAGCAGAGGTGATCAAATACCACCAAAAGAAATCTCTATTTGTGGGGAATAAAGGACGTCAATTATGTTTGGGTGAAACGTCGCACGGCCGCGCAATTGTCAGTTAAAGTGACTCAGTGCCAAATCGCAAAAATTGCTCTGGTCAGGAAGGGGGTAAAATCTTCCGGGGCTGAATCGGTTAAATTAGTAATAATACTAAGTTCAATAAAAAAAAAAAATGTTTTTGCCAGAATCCGCTTTAACATTTATAGGAATACCACCAGGGATTGTTGAGACAAGAAATATCTGATTGCCTTCAGGAGCATCAGGAATAATTTATTTTTTCCCGCTGGAGCAAATTGGACCATGCTTTATAGGTTTTTTTTTTGCCTTCCTCTGGATCAACTGTGGGTATACGGCTCTGTGGATGATGGTTTTATATTTATTTAATTCTTTTTTTTTCTGTTCATTTACAGTATGTTTTATTATTGTTTTTTTTTAACCTTTGTAACTTTTGAGCTACTGCTTTCAGTGCTATTACACTGAGGGCCCAGCAGATTACACCAAGAGAGCCGCTTGCAGGGCTAGGCTCTTAGGTCTCATGCACACTGCTGCTGTTAAACTCACGTTTTGTGAGTCTGGGCATTTTTTTAACTGCCCTTAATCACTTTCAGACCAGACCAAAGGACCAGGCCCCTTTTTGCGATTCGGCACTGCGTGGCTTTAACTGACAATTGCGCGGTCGTGCGAGGTGGCTCCCAAACAAAATTGACGTCCTTTTTTTCCCACAAATAGAGCTTTCTTTTGGTGGTATTTGATCGCCCCTGCGGTTTTTATTTTTTGCGCTATAAACAAAAAAGAGCGACAATTTTGAAAAAAACGCATTCTTTTTTTATTTTTTGCTATAATAAATATCCCCCAAAAATATATAAAAAGACATATTTTTTCCTCAGTTTAGGCCGATACGTATTCTTCTACATATTTTTGGTAAAATTGATTGGTTTGCGCAGAAGTTATAGCGTTTACAAGATAGGGGATAGTTTTATAGCATTTTTTATAGCATTTTTATTAGTAATTGCGGTGATCAGCGATTTTTATTGTGACTGCGACATTATGGCGGACACATCGGACATTTTTGACACATTTTTGGGACCATTGTCATTTATACAGCAATTAATGCTATTTAAATGCATTGATTCCTGTGTAAATGACACTGGCAGTGAAGGGTTAACCACTAGGTGGCAGTGTAGGGGTTAAGTATGCCTAGAGGTGTGTTTCTTACTGTGGGGGGGGGCGTGGCTGTCAGCTAGTGAATGCTGATCTCTGCTCCAATCACAGGGAGCAGAGATTGGCATCACTAGTTGCTAGGCAGAACGGGGAGATGCTGTTTATTTCTGCATCTCCCCGTTCAGTCTTCCTGTGAGACGATCGCGGGTGTCCCCGCGGCGACCGAGTCCGAGGGACCCGCGACCGGCCTGATGGCGGCACGCGCCCGATGGCACGGCGGCATCTTAAAGGGGACGTACATGTACGCCCTTATGCCTATCCTTGCCTATCCTTGCCATTCTGTCGACGTATATCGTCGTGCGCCGGTCGGGAAGCGGTTAAACTCCTTTCTATGTTATCCTATGTTGTCCATGCACACATGGACGTTTTTTAGCAGTTTATCAGCAGAGGAGTTTATGGGCTGTTGTCTGAACGCTCTAAAATTGCACTGGAGCGCTGAAAAACGCCCATAAACGCTCATAAACTCTAGGCACATTTAGTACTTCAGCATTTATTTATTTCAGTGGCCAGAATAAATTAAAATTCTGGCCAATGAAATAAATAAACTCCAAACTCTGTTAAACTCTGATAAACTCACCTAGATTGTTTTGGAAAAAAATGCAGCTTAGGTGAGTTTGTAACGTCAGGATAAACAGCTTTTACTAGAAACCAGTGTGCATGAGGCCTAGTAAAAAATTGTGTTGTTTTTTTTTATTTTTTTTATTACATTTATTCGTATTTGACTTCTTTGTAATCCTTAATTAACTATAATATTAGCCATAAAAATAACATTTTAAAAGTGAAGTCCATCTTTCTGACCATGTTTCATGTTACACTCATATTTAGGCAATGGGCATAGGTAATATTAAACATGGTCACAGCCTGAAGCCCTCAACCTCAAACCACCCCCTCTTACATAATCCAGGGAATCTTCTCCCTGACAGCTCCTGCCAATTTTGAATTTGGCTTGTCTGTGTATGGCTCCACAGGATTTTGTGAATGGAAAAACTACCTCCGGACAGAGGGCCTTTTAGTTCTCAATGAACTATGACCACACTTGTAGTTTATTGAAACTTCCCCAGTCCCATAACTTCGGTACCTACTCTGGTTCAGTACCTACATATATGAAGGTTCTGTATGGTTTGTGGAGTATTGCAACTGTGATCTACTCATAATGACAGCTTTGCATACTTCAATGCAGAAAATAGACTATGCCTTTAACTCTTCTTCCCCATTTTTCTCTATCTATCTTTTTTTTGCTAATTTTTTGCATGACAGTTTTTTATATTTGGTCTAGTTGGTTTTTTTAGTAGTGCCGCTGAACAAAAATACAGAAATTATTTAAAAACTCTATAGTTCATTTGTAAATGGCTTCACCTAGGGCATAGATAGAAGGGTAAATATGGGGGGGTCAAAACTTTTTCCCAAAGCGTCTGCAGCATGGGCTGGGCACCTGAGGGCACGTGCACTCTTGCCTACTGTTCTGAGCCCCAGTGCAGCTGGCAACCATGTTTCCCTGTTGCCTATATTTGTTTCTATATAACCACAATAAAGCGACATTAAACAGGGCATACAGTGTGTATATGGGTACATAGCCAGGTGATGGGCTACAGCAATATGGAGAAAGAGACACTTGCCTTGTATTCTTCTCTCCCTCTACTAAGATACTAATGTTAATCTGCATCATTTTCCTCCAGCCAGCAGGGGGAGAGCTAAAGCCAAGCAAGCTCAAAGACTTCTAGGCAGAGCACTTAGAATCCTGGGATTTGTAGTTTGAGATGGCAGCCATATGATGGAACTATAATAGACTCCTTGCACTACAGATCCCAATAAGCACTGTGCAGTTGGAGGAGAGGAGAGATTATTTTTATTAAACTGCTCAGGAAAGTTTTTCATCTTGGGACAGAGGGAGTGAGAGAGAGAGTACTTCTGTCTGGGTATTTGCCTGCCAGCGGGAGATCATATCACTGGAAATCTGAGCCTAAGACTGGGAGTTAGACCCCCCAGGGCAGCACAGCACTACCCATCTACATCTACCTCAGATCTGTGCTGAGACTATACCGTACCTATATTGTACCTATATTGCAGGCAGGTTAACTGGGACTGTTGTTAAGTGCACCAAATAAAATCCGTTTTGAACTGCTAACAATTACACTGTGGCCATACTTGAAGTGATTGTAAACGATCACCTTGTAAAACAACCCATTCAGTTTAAAATAGAAATGAAAGGCAAAACATTTGTGTATAGATATAAAATAAAAAAAATGTAAATACCTTTTTTCCCTTTTTTATAATTGATCACATTCCCTCTGTTTGCAGCTGCACCAGAGCTGGGGGAGGGGAAGCAGCAGCACACTGAGCTTGGCAGTAAATGGCTGTGCAGCGGGGGCATGTCAGGACAAGTCTGATCATTGAAGGAGTGTCACGGGGGCCACCTACCTGATGTGAGATCGAAGTAGTGGGGAGGCCTCCCATGCATTTCTGGTCCTTAAAGCCTCTGGAGATGGAGACAGAGACTTGGTGGGGAAACAGAGTGGCAGGGGTGCCAGGCATGCGGAGCACCCTGCAAGCCTTAGTCCGGGATCCAAGCCAAAGTCAAGTCCAGTTGGGCAACAAAGCATAAAAGGGTTAATCAGAAGAATGGTCAAGATCCAAGCCGGGGTCGGTTCCAATCTGGCAGCTGAGTACAAAAGGGGCAAAGAAGTGGAATGGTTAAGGTACAAATCCGAGGTCAAAGGCAAACAGCAATCAAGAGTAGTCAAACAGGTTTCCAGGTCACAACAGGTTCAGACAGATCACACACTAGCACAGGAACAAGGAGGGACTGAAGATAATCCAGCAATTTGGAAGTGTCTGGGCTGGGCTTATATAGGGAAGTTTGAGGTCACTTCTGTGCGCCTCCTGGTGATTTTCCCACCTTTTTCCATTTGGTTGATGTCACTTCCTGTGTGCCTCCTGGGTATTTTCCTGCCTTTTTCCATCAGATTGAGGTCACTTCCTGTGAGCGTCCTGGGAATTTTCCTGCCCTTTTCCATCAAGTCTTCTGCGCAGGTGCGGGTTGGCGCCCTGAGGCATCTTTGACACTAACTCAGTTGGCACGGATTTCCTCTTGTGGCAACGCGCCATTGGTGCATGCGTAGTAAGCCCTGGACTCTTACAAGGCGAGTACACTGAGTTCCCAGCACAGCTAGAGAACTGACCACAGTGTGCTCTCCTGCTGCTGTGGTCAGTCTTTAATAGGAAAGCAAGGGGACTAACAGGAAGACCAGGGATTTCACACAAAGAAAACAATACAAAAAAAACAGGATCCTTTCTCATACAAGTACATAGTACAGCAGGCACATATCAGTAATATGAAGTGTTGGGCTAGCAAATGCTTTAAGTCACTGAAACAATTATTTATTTAAGTGCTCATTAATCCATTGAAGCTAGAATACAGACAACTAGCTAGTGACACCACCTTCCCTTCCCTTTTTCATACCTGAAATCCAGGGTGCAATATAGATTATGCACACTGTAGTTTGAGGCATTGTTACAGGACTGTATGTGTCCAAACAAAAAGATTTCAAGGAGCAATATGATCTGCGACCCATATCCCATGCTCCTCTTTTCTTTAGACCTAATGCATTTCATTTATTGCTGCTTCCTTTAGATACATATAAGAAAAGGAAATCATTGGGCTGAGGGCAGAAGAACATGTGCCCTCTGGATTAGTACTTGTTAGGTATGTTGGGCTGGTGGCCTTTAGTGGAGATATTTCACAATTCAAACCTCAACCAGAGTGGGACTCAGTGACCCATCGTTGGCACATTAAATACTGTAGCTACCTGCTCCCATTTAAACTTGTGATCACAACTTTTGGCAGAAAGAAATCTTCCAGCACCAACTTCATTTGCACCTCTGAGATACCATGTGATCAAATGCTGAGATCCACAAAAGGAAGCTGATTCTGGAAGACTTTTCACCATGCCCACCATTTAAGTGCCAAAACCATAGCTCCCTGATTTCGAGGGGCCGTCCCTGGTTTGGAGCAATGTCCCTCTGTCCCTCATTCCTCCTCATTTGTCCATCATTTTGGTCTGATCTATATAGATGTATATAAAATGCACTTTTTATCTATCAAAAAGTGTTTTCCAGCGCTAAACCTTTCATCCAATTTCTAAATTTGCTGCATTTGTAAATTTCAAAAGGCAATATAAAGGAATAGTAGTGGTAAAAAAGCACTTGTGGGTTTAACCAATCTTGTTTTTTTTTTTACAATTCTCCTTTAAGGGGGCATGCCAGGGGGTGTGTCCTATGCCTGCATACTTTTGCTGATAGG
This sequence comes from Lithobates sylvaticus, assembly GCA_028564925.1. NCBI lineage: Eukaryota > Metazoa > Chordata > Amphibia > Anura > Ranidae > Lithobates > Lithobates sylvaticus. The sequence goes on along the minus strand of CM053034.1, from coordinate 40,699,671 downwards.
TGTCCCTCATTCCCATCTCAAAAGGTTGGGAGGTATGCCAAAATGTCACACTTTGTATGATGCTGTTTCCTTAGCTTTAACTATTCCTACAATAAAAGGACTAGCAGTTGTGTTTAACTTTTGGGCCAAATGTTCCCAGTTCTACCCTGCCTAGACTAAACTAAGATCTAAAAAGTCTATATTAATAATCTTTGATATTTATTAAAAATATTTGCAATAATTTAACATAGATATGAGTTAATGTCTATGCAATTTTGGTTTAAAGAGCATTTGTTACCCCCAACACTAAGTAAAATTATAAGATTGCTTCAGAAGTGTGAAAAAAATGTGGCAAAAGGAACAATGAGAATTTAATGACATAAAACAGAAGATGTATCACGGAGAAGATAAATTATGAGTGTTACCATGTACCCCACTAAAACATAGCCTCGTTTTATGAAAGCTGCTTCAGAACTGAGGAATTTATGTCTGAGGAGAGGCTTGGACATTTAACCTCACCGGAGTAATGTATCAATACAGAGAATTGAGCTCAGACAATGAATGATAAAACAGGTTTTTATTTTTCTGCTGTGTCAAATCCACTAAGAGTACTCAGAAACTTTTTTAGATGATGATCCATGAGGTCAGAATTAAATCCCAGTGATCTCTCTTTAAGTATTCTTTTTTTAATTTTAAAGGTTCGACTTTATAGTCAAATTGTTAAAGCTTAAAGTGCTAAATAAAAATGAGAATGAAAAGGGCTATTCTGAAAACATATGATACCTTTCTATTGCTATGATCATTAAAAATAATTTTTTTAATATATGCAATGTTGCTCAAATTTCCATAAATTATAGGTGTAGCCACCAGTTGATTGGGTCCTTCTGCTTCCTGAAGTGAAAGCCAACTTAGGTAGTACTGAAGCTCACCAACACTTCTAGGGTTTACAATGGTTTCAAATGGTTCCAGGGCTCTGCAAAATTTAAATGACAAGTACAGCCAAAGCTTGTTTGGCTGTACTTCTGCACTCTTGTAACCCGTTTTCAGCAGATAGCGGGCTCAAAATGTCACTGAGGCAGACCTGGCATGGGCAAGATCGCAACAATAAAGTCAGGTGCCTGGAACGGCACCTGACTCAGCCTCTCAGCGAGCCACTGAGAGCCTCATTAACAGCCCAGTGCTCCAGTGAGCCAGAGCAGAGAGCCGGTGACTGACAGAGCCTGCAGGGGACAGATGTAGCATCAGACCAATGCTGCATCCATCTAAGTAAGTATGGTTTAAAAAAAAAAAACAACTTCTCTTTTAGGAATAGGCAACAGACAGATAATATTTACTGCAATATATTACAATTATTTTAAAACACAGAAATGTAAGGAACACAACTCACAAATACAACCTTACAGTACATAAGCACAATTGATCAGAGAGGTAGCACTGCTGATGGACCTAATTAATATCAAGGAGTTCCTCTGTAAACCACTTGCTAGTGAAGTCTGAACACAGCCAGCATTGGGGTCCTGTATCTTTGGTTGGTTGGAGTGCTTACTGCCAGTATTTGTAATGCAAAAGGTTTACCAACAGATGGCCAGAGGCCTCTCACCACTCCAGGTGACACAACAGCATCATTAGCAACGGTTCTTCCCTCATGGAGTCTCCTCTACAGTCACACCACACTGCACCCACTTTAATTCAGTCCCTGTTGGGCAAAACACAACACTTCCCTGGCAGTAATATATCTTCTAGCCAGTGCAAACAGTAGTTACTTTAACAGTAACACTAAATCCATGCACAGTCTCAGATGGGTGTAGCACAGTAACTCTTGTATTTGCAGCTTCCAACAGTAAAGCACTGTAGCAGCACTCTTGAAACAGTGGGCCTCTGGAACAGCAGGTTTCTGGAACAGCAGGTTTCTGGAACAGCAGGTAGTCAATGTTAGAACCTGACCAGTAAAAACAACTTATGCCCCGTACACACGAGCGGATTTTCCGTTGGAAAAAACTTGGATGGTTTTTCCGACGGAATTCCGCTCAAGCTTGGCTTGCATACATACGGTCACACAAAAGTTCTCTGAACTTTCGACCGTCAAGAACGCGGTGACGTACAACACTACGACGAGACGAGAAAATTAAGTTCAATGCTTCCGTGCATGCGTCGAATTGTTTCCGAGCATGCGTAGGAATTTTGCCTGTCGGAATTTGGTACAGACGAAAAATAAAAAAAAAAAATAGAACCTGCTCTCAATCTTTTGCTGGTGGGAATTCCACCAGCAAAAGTCCAATGGAGCATAAACACGGTCGGAATTTCCGACTCAAAAAAGCTCACATCGGACTTTTGTTGGGGATAAACTATCTGTTTTGGGCATAGCGGACCTTCAAAGGAGAAATGTTCAGTACTTTTTTACATACTCAGCTCTGTATGACCTTGTGGCCCCTTTTAAAGTGACATAGTTACTGGAAGCGACTCAGTCTTGTCATTTGTTAGATTGCTCTGTTGATTTCAGGAACCCTCATAAGAAAAAGAGTTAAACATCAACAGCTCCATCTCCCCCCAGCAGTAGTAATAACTTGTGAAGATGTAAATGATGAAACAATAATTTGTCTCAATGTGTGAATTATTCATTAGAAAGCAAAACAAAGGTGGGCTGCTTGATTAAGGACAGCGCAGGATGCTGATAACACACCGAGATGTAATTTGGTTGCTGTATAATGCAGATGAAGCAATAGGAAATGATTTAACATCTCTGTAATCAATAATATCACAGCTGTAGGCCCTGTTCTTAATGCACTTTAATAAGAAGAGATGCTAAACAGTGACAAAATCTTTGCATTGGATCAGGTTCGGGGAATGGTTGGAGAGAAATCTGCAGTGGAAGCCGAATCACAACTCATACACTAGCCCTGTCAACTTCTTTCTTTACACTACTGATGATTTTCATGCTCATCTCTCTCACTGTAAACTAAATAAGCCATTCTGTTACTGGTTTCCAGTCTTTCCAGTTGGCTTATTATATTGGGAAAGACTGGTGCTAATATTTTATAAAACTTAGAGAGAAACCTTAATAATTTTCTTAAAAATTATAAGTCAAATACAGTACAAATACTGTAGCTGCTGACGTTTAACAAACTGGTACTTACTTACCAGCCTGTGGAGTCCAGCAATGTCTTCCCAGGGGAAATTCTTCACCAGGCCTTACATCCCTAGCTCCGTCTTCTTGGATGTGGGAGCTGTGGTTTCCTGATGTCTCACAGCCACCTCTCCGCTGAGCATGCATGAGATTGTGCCACACTATGAGACTAGACCTGCAGCCTCCTGGGATGTGTGACATGTCTCAGGAGGCTGCAGGCAAAGGAAGGGAGAACCAAACTGACATCATCCTTCCCTAGGTCTTTCAAAAAGGTACCCGTTTACCCCCCAAAAAAGGTGAAAAAATAGGTAAGAGACTGGGAGAAGGTAGAGATTTAGCAGCACTTCAAGTTTTTGGTGAAGGTCCACTTTAAAGTGAATCGAACCAGACAGATACAGTTTAAAGTATATGTGAACCTTTAAACCGTGTGGACAGCCTTCCCAGAAGAGTTGAAGCTGCAAAGGGTGGGCCAACTCAATAGTGAACCCTACGAACTAAGACTGGGATGCCATTAAAGTTCATGTGCGTATAAAGGCAGGCACCCTAACTAACACCTATATACTTTTAAATGTAGCAGCCTGGGGCTTAGGCAGGGTTGCTACTCAAAAATGTACTTGTCACGAATAGTCAGCTTGGCTAATTGATAGAGATCAATTGATTTCTCCCCAAATTTGACCTTGTTGCACTTTTCTCTTCTACCACTAGGTGGACGGGTACCTGGTGGTACTAGGTACGAGAAGGGCATTGCAAGGTCAGATTATGGGTATATGGGGTATCTCAGCCAATGGGCAGGGGTTTTATTGAATCCCTTGGCCTGCTGGGAGAACCTATATATTCGGGTGGAGTCAGGTGATCAGTGTTCTGTGCCACCTGGGCGGTTGTCTGGGTGGACATGTGTTGTACTGCCCGGGCTGCTAGGAGATTGGGCCTATCTTGGGCACATTTGGCTGCTAGGATGTCTGAGGGCCTATCCAGAAGCAAGAGAGCAGTGCAGGGTTGGGACTGCGGCTTGCAGTCCAACCAAAAGTGACGGTTCTGCTGGCTGGAGAACCTGTCGTGGTCAGAGGTAAAAGGGAAGCTGTCACCACTAAGGGACGAACCACCTAATTACCAGGGACCACGTGAGTAACTGAAGCAAGTACCGGAGCAGCATTCTTACCAACCGGGGATGGTGAAGAATCTGGAAACTTCAGTGGGTATCAAGCCAGGGACCCATCCAGAGGTGGTGACGCTTGCATAGCCGCCTTGTGTGCCAAGCCAGGGACTGAGCAGGCCAGTGGGATGTAGCTTGAGAGGTATCTTGAGTGCCAAGCTAGGGACCCAGCAGAGAAGCGGGGGTGACGCTTGAGGAAGATACCACAGTAAAGATTGGAGAAGCTCAAGGGATTCAGTGTCAGTGAATCATCTGGTCTAGTAAGAGACTGGGAGCTCAGTGGGCTGAAGAACTACAAGAAGTGAATGTAGTGGAAGTGAAAGAACTGTTACGCTTTGTGTTAGGAACTGTTAAAGACTGTTGCCATAGAAGACAGCATTCCTGCACATGCAGATGTGGTGTCTTTCTGGATGCCTTTCCCTGTATGACTGTCCTCCTATTGAAGTCTCGGAGTCTGTCAATTAATCTTGAAACTACCTAAGGGTGTCCTGGCCCTAACCCTCTCTCCGAAAGTTTTATTAGGAGAAATAAAAATCTATTTTGCATTCAAGAAGTGTCTGGCGCCCAATGACTTTAACTACCTTGTACCCATCATGCCTCACAACCCACCATATACAGAAGGATGTCAGCTGTCTTTGGCCTTGGAGGTTCTCATTAGACCGAATGAGGCCTGGGACCTTGTTACATTTGGTGCCCAACATGGGGCTAAGGCGTTATATCTGCAGCAGTCACCCTTAGCAACTGGCCTCATCTGGATTTCGTCTGGCTCCGTTGGAAGGTGGCAAGTACCATCTATACTTCTAATAAACTGTGTTGTCGTGTGTACTATAATGTGGGGAGGAACCAACAAGTCTCATTGCTCAAGGGAGAGGATCAGCCTGGTCTTTAGTTTAGTTATCCCAACTGAGAGTGATATCCAGAGCCCACCAGCCATCACCTGAGTCGTGCAGTAAGCTGCTACCCCTGCCTCAGTGACTACCCCAGGACCCAAGGCACCGATCGCTCCTCGAGGCCGCGGTCGTGCCCAGCTGCTCGCCTTGATGTCCGAGCTGCCTGTGAGGAAAGTACCGGAGCTGGGTAAGCCAGCGAGAAGTGAGAGTGGTGTGCCTGTGGGGGAGGTGATGCCTGTGGCCTTCAAAGGGGATGCCAGGGTTGTGCCAGTCAAGGCGCGTGCCAAGCGTCCTTCAGATCCCCCTCAGTACAGACTTCCTCAAGTTGTCCCAGGATGGCCGGAAGTATCTCTCATGCCGCGTACACACGAAGGGACTATCCCGCGGGATTATCCGCTGGACCGAAGTCCAGCGGATAATCCCCTCGTGTGTGGGCGCCGGCGGACTTTTTTTGGCCAAAGTACGGCGGACTAAAGTTTCAGGTTTTGTTTTCAAATTATCCGCTGGACTTGGCAGTCCAGCGGATAATCCGGTCGTGTGTAGTATGGTCCGGCGTACCAAAAAGGACGCATGCTCAGTAGCAAGTATTTTTCTAGTATTTTTCGTTTTCTAGTCCCGTCGTACGTGCTGTACGTCATCGCGTGAACCGTCAGACTTTTTGCGTGATCGTGTGTGGTCAAGTCCGTTCGCTTTTTAGTCCAGCGTACCCAGCTGGAAAGTCCAGCGGATTGTCCGCTGGACTTAGGTCCGCCGGGAAAAGTCCGTACGTGTGTACGCGGCATCAGTGTTGAACACCTGGGATTACGGCAGGAAGATTAACCTGGATGGTGTAGTTATCCGCCAACCAGACAAAAGGGACCTCAAGCATTTTGTCACCACAGTGAATGGAAAGGGAGATTCCATAATTCTACCCGACCCCGGGTACTACTGGTAACATCATCGAAATGGTATCACTATTACCTTGGATTACAAATATGTGCTGTGTGATGTCAAGGACGCTATGCTAACAGCTACTTCACACTTAAATTGTTATTGGTGGAGAACATTCCAGAGAGCTGCACTGCCCGGACTATGCTGGACTGGATGCTGCCGGCAGATACATTGAGTGCCCACCTGAGCCATGTTGGCTAAAAAGTTGATGTTGTTGGGGTGATCCACCCTAAAGGGCGACCTGTGATCTTCAGCAGGTTGTTGCTTCCTAAATGATGATGAGAATCTTCTATGTCCCCGGCTGTCATATGGACAGACTGAGGATACCTTTGCAAGGGGACCTATGTCCCGGAGTGTGGTCCCTTGCACCAAGGCTTGGCTGCTTGTTGCCTAAAATTCAGCTGTGCCTCCTTGTCCCTGGAGTTTTCCCAGAAGAAGAAGGGAGACTGCTGGGAAATATAGTCCACCCAGAGTGAAATTGATGGGCTGTGACACGTTATGGACACTGGGTGTTTAGTCAGTTAGATTAGGCTGTAATGGGGGAGGTAAATTCCCACCATACATGTGAATAATGGACTAAACCATACAGCTGAACTGTTTCTAGTGTGGTCACCAGGTGGTGTGAGCGGTGCTGACCTGAGTGAACTTTATTTATATTATGCGCTAAGTATAAGTTTGCTGATTAATAGAAAGGAGGTGGCATTCTCCGTTGGGAATGGGGTCTATTCTCCCTAATGTAAATAATGCATATATATTTTTATAGGGTGTATTTACACTGCCATGCTGTCTTCGGCTGAGGACAATTGAAACCTGTTTAATCACGTATGCATATACTGCACCTTGGTACAATAGGATAGGATGCATTTGCAATGCTGTTGATTCTCTCTTTCAGGTATTGCTGTGTCGGTGCATCTTCCTTAGCTAAGGAGAGACAGGGATCTAACCTGCCGTCAACACTAACCCATTTCTATATTATCACTGTATATATATTTTAGATAGATAGTGAGGAAGTAAGGTTGCTGCTTAGGCTTGCCTTTAAAATTGTACATAGTAATTTTTGATACTTTATTGCTCTATTTGATCCATCATTTCTTATATGTATATTCAAAAGAAAAACAAACGATTGCGCTGCAAACAATACTCAAGTGATGAAAACAGAGATTAAAACATAATGATGTACCAATTGGGTGGTGAACCTAAATGTACAATAAAAGCTGTTTTATAATAGTGGTATTGATTCAAATAGTCCAAGGTAAAATGTTCTTTGGTATTGATCTTTGATTCCCAAATCAGTTGTATATTCAACAAAAAAGGCAACTCCTAAAGCGTGGTTCAAAATGACATCAATCCAATAAACACCAAAGGAATAGTGGTCTGGTAAGGAAAGGGTTACACCTCCACCGATAAACACACTGACCCTTACCAGAGTGCGAGACCTCCTGTTACAGAGGTCTCACAGGCTTGTGGCTTAATCCCGGCCAGGGGCTCCAGAAAACAATGGCTGGTCACTCAGGATGCAGGACACACAGGCTCAAGACGGTCAAACGAATAACATGGGATAAAAAAGGAACTCCATAGTGTATCACTTTTAAAAATATTTAACAAATAAAAAGGGGGGTTTACACTTACAACAAGTAGAAAGATAAAATTCAAATAGATAGCCGGCCGGCTCTAGTTTGCTGCCCGTCGCTTCCGGGTCTGCGTGGTTGTGTGGTGACGTCAGCACGCCGCTCCTCCCTACGCCGTTTCGTCACAGATGACGTCTTCCAGGGGCACGGGCGTGGTGCTGACTCACCACCAATAAATACATATTACACACCGAAGACACGCCCAGCTCTGAACCACTGAGAGCCCGATGCATATCCACCATTTTAGTGTAGGGCAAAGTGCCCAAACTCATAAACCTATTGGATAAAACAGCGATGGTTACAAATTGGCCTGGTAAAAACCAGAACCCGGACACCATGACTGTCAGATGAAGTTGGAGGTAACCTAGGTTACCCCACAATAGCGCAACTCGATAGTGATCTCAGCGGCCGCCCGATTGGCCCAAGGACATAACCGGACATTGCCAAACATTGTTAAAGCAATCCGGAATCCTGGCCACAGGCAAGCAGCGGAAATATCACATTGAGATTGTATAGATGAAAAAATAAAATAAAAAGGGGATGCAAATGGGACAGCCTTCATTTATCTAATGGCCTGAATCCCAATTGCGCCTAAATCCCAAATCGCTAAAATATTATACCTTGCCCAATAGTCAATAGGCATACTTAGTGGATGATAGGACATAAAGAAAAAAACTCAATGATCGAAAAAGAAGAAAAAATGTACTTAATCATCATTTTAAAGGAAAAAGGGGGGGTGAACCCAATTTGCGCCAACTAATGATTTGGCCCAATATACCTTACAGATATATATAATCATAAACAGGCCTCAGGGGTTCAGAGTCGGTTCACAACTAAAAAAAGGGGAAGAATTAGTATCCCATGAGTATCCCATGAGAGTATGCACAAATGGCCCATATAATTACATGATGTCATGATGTCATGTCCTTTAACAATGTTTGGCAATGTCCGGTTATGTCCTTGGGCCAATCGGGCGGCCGCTGAGATCACTATCGATGAAATGGTGGATATGCATCGGGCTCTCAGTGGTTCAGAGCTGGGCGTGTCTTCGGTGTGTAATATGTATTTATTGGTGGTGAGTCAGCACGCCGCCCGTGCCCCTGGAAGACGTCATCTGTGACGAAACGGCGTAGGGAGGAGCGGCGTGCTGACGTCACCACACAACCACGCAGACCCGGAAGCGACGGGCAGCAAACTAGAGCCGGCCGGCTATCTATTTGAATTTTATCTTTCTACTTGTTGTAAGTGTAAACCCCCCTTTTTATTTATTAAATATTTTTAAAAGTGATACACTATGGAGTTCCTTTTTTATTCCATGTTATTCGTTTGACCGTCTTGAGCCTGTGTGTCCTGCATCCTGAGTGACCAGCCATTGTTTTCTGGAGCCCCTGGCCGGGATTAAGCCACAAGCCTGTGAGACCTCTGTAACAGGAGGTCTCGCACTCTGGTAAGGGTCAGTGTGTTTATCGGTGGAGGTGTAACCCTTTCCTTACCAGACCACTATTCCTTTGGTGTTTATTGGATTGATGTCACTTTGAACCACGCTTTAGGAGTTGCCTTTTTTGTTGAATATACAACTGATTTGGGAATCAAAGATCAATACCAAAGAACATTTTACCTTGGACTATTTGAATCAATACCACTATTATAAAACAGCTTTTATTGTACATTTAGGTTCACCACCCAATTGGTACATCATTATGTTTTAATCTCTGTTTTCATCACTTGAGTATTGTTTGCAGCGCAATCGTTTGTTTTTCTTTTGGTTCTGTTGATGTGGGTATCTCGCATTCACGATTGCAGCAGCTAATTAATAATTTTTCATATGTTTTTTTTTCTTTTCTACTTAATTATCTTTGTGTATGGTGTGCACCATTCAACACTGGGTCACCACTGTATATTTCTCTGACAGCGCAGTAATCCACACTTTTCTTATATGTATATTCGATACCTATGTTTATTTCATGTGGTACGCCACATTTATGTATCTATATATTGTTATATTGTTAACCCTTTCCTGCTCCCCAACCCATCCCAGTTTTTGCCAGGACACTAGCTCTCAGGCTTGAGAGCTTAAAATTATATTATTTTTCTGCAAACTCCAAGATATAGTTTTGTAGGCAGGGGGAGGATGCAGCACCCTGGAGTTTAGGCAGGGTTGCTCATCAAAAATGTACTTGCAAGGAATAGTCATCTTGGCTAATTGTTAGAGATCAATTGATTTCTCCCCAAGTTTGACCTTGCTGCACTTTTCTCTTCTACCAAAAGGCGGCTGGGTACCTGGTGGTACTAGATATGAGAAGAGCATTGCAAGGTCAAATTATGGGTATATGGGGTATCTCAGCCAATGAGGGATGGGAATAAGGCAGCCTTGTGGAGGGAATATGTGTTTGCTTCAGACTGGACTTTTTCCTCTTTGTGGGCCCTCCTTGCTATGGGTCAAAAACACTTGTTCAGGACTTCAACAGCAGATAAGTAGGGAAGTGTCTCACTCAGGGCAAAGAATTATTAGCACTGGAGCCCTCCCCCCCCCCTTTCTTGTGTAGCTAAGGAAGTAAGCAAATAGTAGAATGGGACTGTGCTGGGTTATGTGAAAGTGTTTAAGAATGTTTATGAATGCCAGTATATGGAAATGTTATCGCCATTATTTGGAACTTAAGTAAAGAAGCACCCTCCTTGTGGAAGTGGGCCTCAGTAGGCCATAGCACAGCCTATGAATATTATCAGGGAGATGGAAGGATGGTGAGAAACCAGCTCAGAACAGGGGCAGGTCGTGACCAGGTGACAGTGGGTCATGATGGTGTAGTGGTCCAAGGGGCCATTGATGCATTTACTTGGATAGCCAGACTACTTAAATGCCTTTAGAACAACAACTGTGGACCAGGCCTGAGATCAAAAAAGAAGCAAGGCCTTGCTCATGAGTATGTGACTTTAGTGGTACCTATCCTTGCCTAATGGCAAAAGTTCCTTACGTTGCACATGGAGATCTTTTACTAGGGTTTACAGTTCTACTATTTGCCTCCTAAAATGCAGAGGAGTGAGTGAGCGGGGATATATATATATATATACGGTATGTAAATAATCCTACAACAACCTCCAGCAGCTAAGCGGCACTTAGAAGTGCATCACAATGCACGTAGATTCTGTTGAGAAATGGTGAGAACTTTTTTAATTAAATTATGAAAATTGTGAATTTTGAAATTATTATTATTATTATATGGGATTTATATAGCGCCAACAGTTTGCGCAGCGCTTTACAATGTGAGGGCAGACAGTACAATTACAATAAAATTCAATACAGGAGGAATGAGACGTGCTGCTCGTTAGAGGTTACAATTTTATCCTTTAACTTTGTTACTTTGCTTGTTATTGCACCACATGTTTTTTTACTTCAGTTTCTATAAAGCTTTTGCTCATTTACTTACCATATTACATTTCGTGGTGTTTGGGGTTATGTATAAGGGAAATAAAGCATGTTTTATACATTTTATTTGAGTTCCTCTTTATATAAGCATTTGATTGATTGACTAATGGATTGATTGATTTATTGATTGATTATCGAATGTGTGAATGGGGGATTCAAGTAATTTTTTTTTTCTCATTCAACACACTGAAATGATTAATCTGTGGCCAGCCTTACTGCATAATGCCCCGTACACACGGTCGGAAATTCCGACCACAAAATCCGTCTGACTTTTTCTGACGGATTTTGTCCGACACTGGTTTTGCATACACACGGTCGGACAAAGTTGTCGGAAAATATGATCATTCTGAACGTGGTGACGTTCGTTGCGTACAACGGAACTACGTAGAGGCTAGTAGCCAATGGGTTTGGTCTCCTAATGTGATCTGAGCATGCGTGGCACTTTGTCCATTGGAATTCTCTACACACAATCGGAAAAAGTCTGATCGGATTTTGTTGTCGGAAAATTTGAGAGCAGGATCGTCCGATGGAGCCCACACACGATGGAGCCCACACACGGTCAGATTTTCTGACAACATGGTCCGATAGGACATTTTCCGTCGGAATTTCCGACCGTGTGTACAGGGCATAAGAGTGCGTACAGACATGAAATGATTGCCTAGGGCCAGAAATGTTCACATGCAAGGTATAACACCATGAGCCTTTGTCTATTAAGGAAATAACAAAAAAAGAGGTTTTAGGGTTAGATTTTTTCCCCACTTCCTCTTCATAGACTAAACGTGATTATTCAGCCAAGCCTAATGTTTGTGCCAACAACTGGCAAACTTGAGTGCATAAGGACACACATATGCACATATGGTACCTTCATCTCCAACCATCCGCTAGAGTCTTTGGTTACCTTAATTATACCACTGAGCCACAGTACACTTTTTGGTACATCTTCTATACATCTTTGAAGCATAATTGTTTATTCCATGGATATTTAATGATTTTTTTTTTCTCATTATGCCTCCCTGTTTAAAGCAAGTCAATAAAAGGAGTATAAACACTTCTTTGATTGCTAGATCAATATGAAATCATTCAAACAACAAAGTGGAAGAACATCATTTCCATGGTTATAGGTTTTGTACAGTGAAGCTTATCTGCATGCCAGTCCCCAGCTATAAGATCTCAAATATACAAAACCTTGACTCCAACAGTTGAAGATGACTTAAAGGGAATCAAATACAAATGAGATTGTAACCATATTAATAATATTATCAGCATACCAATTCTGGACATTTTCAAGGCTAATAGGCAAGGAATTGTCAAAAAATGTCAAGGGGGCTTAGCACTGCCATTGGGGGGGACATGAGACTTTGAGGATGACAGGGGAAAAACAACAACAATCCTTTCCCTGACATGTGTGGTTGTTAAAGAGCAATGCGATTGTCACATACAGGGTCAGCAACACTGTATACTGGAATCAAATATTTTGCATGTGTAATTGATTTTCATACTTTCACAGTTTTGTGTGACTTAAATAGAGCAGCAGCTCCCCAATCTTATTTAATATAGGATTATAGGGTTTTTTAGCTGGATTTGGTTGTGACAGCTGATTTTCTGTCTTTACTCTTAAAAAATACAGCTAAAGCCCTTAACCAAAAAAATACAGCTAAAGCCAAGACCAATTGGCCAGGGGCAAAAAGGTTTTATGAGCTTTTACCATTCTGCATTGTCCAAACCTTTTAATAAAATGTCAAAACACAATGCATAACATTTTAAAAACTCCAACCAACCCCACATTTTAACCCCTTCCTATTCCCGTGTCTCCAATTATTCCAAAAATCTCTAAAATATAGACTTTAAGTATGTGTTTGGTACAAATTGGCTAGCGTCAGGAGTCAGGACAGTACAGGAGCCCTTGAATGAACAGCAAATTTAAATAGACAAGGTGTGTTTTCTCTTCTGTGAATGGACAATGGGGGATCATGGGACGGTTAGGTTCATACTTGTGTGTCTGCATTTTGAGTTTTTCATTCACTCCTATTGAAGTCTATGGAACAAAATAGGCCAGACGAGGTGACAGGGGCAGGCCAGGGAAGGTGGAAGAGCTGCTAATGGTGGCAGACGTAGGCCAGACAAGGTAGAAGAGCTGCTAATGGTGGCAGAGGTAGGCCAGACAAGGTGGCAGGAGTTAGTAATGGTTGCAGGTCAATAGAAGTGGCAGGAGCTGGTAATGGTGACAAGCTAGGTGAAGTGGCAGGAGCTGGTATTGGTGGCAGGTAAGCAATGGTGTCAGGAGCTGGTAATGGGGGAAGGTACCTTTTTCAGTGGGGTTGGATGACAATAAAAAAATTGTTCAAAGTAGCAAGGGTTTTGTAATCATTACACACACACACAATGTCAAAGGCCTGTTGCATGGACACATTACCTTCCACATGGCTGGTTAAAGCTGGCTGGTTAAAGCGGAGTTCCACCAAAAAATGGAACTTCCACTTATCCGGTTCCACCTCCCCTCCAGTGTCACATTTGGCACATTTCAGGGGGGAGCAGATACCTGTCTAATACAGGTATTTGCTCCCACTTCCGGCGAAAGATCGCCGCAGTATCGGCAGTGATCTACGCCATGTCTGGTCCCTCCTCCGTCCCCCCCCCGCTGTCTTCTGGGAGGCACACAGGTCAGAAGACAGCAGGGACCAGTCAGAACACATAGCGGGACTCGCACATGCTCAGTAGGGAAACAGAAAATGCTCTCCACCCAAAGCCAAGGGACAGATCGGCTTCAGGTGAGGACATTGTGGGTGCCCTGAACAGGTAAGTGTCCTTATTTTAAAAGTCATCAGCTGTAGTATTTGTAGCTGCTGACTTTTAATTTTTTTTGTGCAGGCAGAACTCCACTGTAAGGACAGGGATGACTTTATGGATAAAAATTGGTGGCTTGGTCATAAGCTTGTGCAGCTCCATGAGCTGGAATAGGAGGAGCTGTAAAGACATTCCATTCAAGCAGCTTTATAAAAGACACCTGGTGTGTCAGGATGATGCTCGAGACAGCTGGGTGGAATTTAGAAACTTAGGGCAAGGTCTACCTCTCAAATCCTTGGTAAGACTTCTCTCCCTATCACTTGAGGCCATGGATATTGCAGGGAATGCAAACAGATGGTTCTTATGGTGGGAGGTGGAAAGTGAAGAACAAGGAGGGGGAGAGCAAGCCTTTTGCTTCTGACCGGTATCATTGAGGTGCTGCTCTCACTGGTCTTTGTGGTACAGATTCATATCACATGACTGTGGTAATAACTGGTAGTTGTAATATACTGCAGGCAGATGCTGCAGACCACAATGGTGCTATTGGCAGCAGGTGTAAAAAAAAATTCTGACTGCAGGGCTCTGTGGACTAGCCCTGGAGATAGCCGTGGTCTGTACCCATGGGACAGTGCTATCCAGTGGATAGGATGGCACCTCTCTGCAGTCCTCTGCAAGTTGCCCTTGCCCATAGACGAAAGACCTCCTTTGCTTATGTTATACCTCTTATACCTTAGTTATACCTTTAGCATGCTTGTACAGTTTGCCACCTTGTCATCCCCACCCTCCTCATCGCTGGAGCTCACTTGCTAGTAATCTGCAGGAACATCACTTCCTTTGGTGCTTGCTGCCTGATGTCCCCTCCTTATATATTCCTGCCACGCTCTTTCTCATCCTCTGTATCTGATGTGAGGAATTCTTGCACCACATCTACATCAAGTGACTGGTGCTGTACTGAAATAAATCTGCCAGCTCCTCAAGAATCACTTTGTGCGGCTATGGTGACATTAACAGAAGATGAGGACAGGGAGTGTGCATATTCAGCCAGTTGGTTGCTCTGAGTCACTCAACTACTCAACTCAACTCACTCAACTATGCACAACTACTGAACACATGTGAGTACAAGTCAGCAGCTGCACCACATAGCCCACCACTCTGCAATGTAGCACAACACATCACTGTGTATAGCACTGAATAGCACATCCATTTTTCCCTGACCATGGACCGTCAAGTCCATTATTGGCCCTTCTAAGCCACCTGGCCTAAGTTCAAAAAACAGAAAGTTCATCATTGGTAGCTGGTTGCTATGGCATACCAAATTAGTTCAGCATGTCCACAAACTGTGAACAAGTTAGGTTCGCTGCAAATCCACGTTCCCCCCAAACCTGAACTCATCCCTTCTCCTGCTTACCCCAAACACAGGTGGTCAGACACTAAAGCTGGCTACTATGTTCTTTCCCTACAGCAGCCCCCTTTCTCATAAGGCAAGCAGGCCTACCGGTACTCGGTTGCCCACAGGAATTATACACACTGCTATAGTGACTGGCCACCACGCCAGGGCATGCATAAATTGAGCAAATGAAACAGGTACTTGCGGTTGGCAGACAGGCAGTGTGGTTCAATGGACAGTGGACAGACAGTCCAGGCAAAAGGCAGGCAGAGTTCAGAGAATAGTCGTTATCCGATTCAAGGTCATACACAGGGAAATCCAATCTAGCAGAACAGGACAGACAAACAGGCAGCTTGATCAGGTCATACACACGTTAATACTCTCTATTACAAGCATGAGACTGAAGGTTTGGCTGGCTTATAACAGGTTTGGTTTCCACCCAGAGACTGACCACATTAATCACCTTTGTAGGTGGACAAAGAGACAGGGAGAATGCCATAGCCAAAACCAGGATGCTGGAATGAGGAGCAGGAGCGCTAGATGCTCCTAACGTCCCTTACATATAACCTCAAAAGCCTGTAGTTGGAACTGCAAATGTAGAGAATAGATATTGTAGAAAAAGCAAACAACTCTCACTAGTACACTATGTTTACTGCTTAATGCAAATCTGTATAGCTGCAGGGAACCACGATCTCCAGTCAGGTAAAATCACCAATTAATGTAGTTACTGTATGTATTTATTGTAATAATAAAAAAAAAAGTAAATATATATTTTTAATGCAAAAAAACAGTTGTAAATATCTTAATCAGTCTTGATACGTATTAGCCTCTTGTAATTCCCAGTACAGCAGCTCTCAGACAGGTAGAAGGAGGGGTAGGCGCTAGAAGCCAGTCAGTGTGCATGTGCTGATAGGGAAAATGGAAAATGAAGAAGAGAACACATCAGTTGCATTTTGAAAAAATGCAGTGGGAGCTGCTTAGATAGCCATTGATCACCATGTCATTGCTGGCTTGATCAATTTGTTGTTGGTAAACAAATCATGTTATCACTACGTTTCTAAACTATATCTATAAAAAAATCCATGCCACACTAATTTGTTAACTCCTATGAATTTGCTGCACTTTTTTGGATAGTTGGAGGCCACCCTGACTAGACATGTGCGGTTCATTTAGTTTCGAATTGAAATTCGGACAAATTTTAGTAATGCATTTAAACAAATCGGAAATAACTAAATAAAATTTCAGACAGAATTTGTTTTGATTCAAATCATTTTCAAATTCAAACCGTTTATGGATTTGATTAAAATTCGAATTAAAATAAAGGAATAGAATAGAAAAGAATAGAATAGAATAGCAAATAAAGGAATAGAACAGAAAACAAAGGAATAGAATAGAAACTAAAGGAATAGAAAAGACTAGAGTAAAAGAACAAAATGGAATAGAAAATAAAAGAACAGAATACATTGAATAGAAAATAAAATAATAGAATAGAATAGAAAAGAATATACCGTATTTATCGGCGTATAACACGCACCGGCGTATAACACGCACCCCAAGTTTAGGAGGGCATTTTAAGGAAAAAAAGTTTTAGGAGGGAAGTTTAGGGAAAAAAAAAAACGTACATTTAAGCGTCATTTGCAGCTTGCCCAGCGTAATTGCAGCCTTGCCCAGCGTCATTGCAGCTTGCCCAGCGTCATTGCAGCCATGACCAGCGTCATTGCAGCCATGCCCAGCGTCATTGCAGCCATGCCCAGCGTCATTGCAGCCATGCCCAGCGTCATTGCAGCCATGCCCAGCGTCATTGCAGCCTTGCCCAGGGTCATTGCAGCCATGCCCAGCGTCATTGCAGCCTTGCCCAGCATCATTGCAGCCTTACCCAGCATCATTGCAGCCTTGCCCAGCATCATTGCAGCCTTGCCCAGGGTCATTGCAGCCATGCCCAGCGTCATTGCAGCCTTGCCCAGCATAATTGCAGCCTTGCCCAGGGTCATTGCAGCCATGCCCAGCGACATTGTACCTTGCCAGCGTCATTGCAGCCATGCCCAGCGACATTTGAAGTCCGGTCCGGGTTTAAATTTCCCGCCGCCGAGACTCTCTGTCGCGCGCGCGGCCGAAAAAGACCGAGGCGCGGCCGAAAAAGACCGAAGCGGCTCCGGAAAAGGCCGAGCCGACTGTTCAGCTCCGATTGCGGTCCCGCCTCCCTGCTGTTTCCGGAGCGAGCGCAGGGAGGCGGGACTCCGAGCAGAGCCGAACAGTCTGCTCGGTCTATTCCGGCGCGGCTTCGGGTTTTTTCGGCCGCAATTCGGTCTTTTTCGGCAGCGCTCGCTATTTTTCGGCGGCGCTTGCCATTTTTGACATTTTTGAATTTTTTTTTTTTGGGGTATCGGCGTATAACACGCACCCACGACTTTCCCCCGATTTTTAGGGGGAAAAAGTGCGTGTTATACGCCGATAAATACGGTAACCCTTTTTTGAAAATTGAATTTCAAACAGAAGAAATTTGAATTGGAATAGAATAGAATAGAAAAACATAGATTAGAATAGAATAGAAAAAAAAAGCATAGATTAGAATAGAAAAAAAAACAATAAATACTAATACTACTGAAACTGTACGAAAACATCTGTACAACTAGTGTCCCATCAACGGCTGTCTAATTGTGTCATAATTGTGAAGTGGAAGGAAAATCATAAATGGTTTTCATTTTTTTTACAAATAAATATGTGGAAAGTGTGCATTTATATTCAGCCCCCCTGAGTCAATGCTTTGTAGAACCACCTTTCGCTGCAATTACAGCTGCAAGTCTTTTTGTGTATGTCTGAAATGTTTGCCCATTTGTGACGTCACCACCCCATCATGCACCGGGGGGTGACATCATAAGGGGTGGGCCTCCAGATGACGTCACCGGGTGGCCACGCACCATGCCTATATAAGTAATGGCACACGGCGGACCCAGCATTACAGCTGGAGAGAGCGTTGAGATAACATTGGAGGAAGAACAGAGGGAGAAGACAGAGAGAGGACACAACCGGCAGAGGCGGAAAATTTAGCGAAGAAAGGAGAAGAACCAGAGAGGGGGAGAAGACATCAGCGGAGGAGGGAGAAGAACCAGAGGATGAGGACATCGCTGGAGGGAGAATAAATCGAAAGAGACGCCGGAGCTGCCTTAATAAATTACTTTAAAAATCTGTGTAGTGTTTTCATTTTTGATACTTTTTTTTGGTTGAATGGGTAGGGGTACAATGTTCCCCATACTCATTCACATAGGGTGGGGGCCAGGATCTGGGGGCCCTCTTGTTTTCCGATAAGCGCCATGCCCACAGACCCAAC
Source organism: Lithobates sylvaticus (assembly GCA_028564925.1). Lineage (NCBI taxonomy): Eukaryota > Metazoa > Chordata > Amphibia > Anura > Ranidae > Lithobates > Lithobates sylvaticus. Next base: position 40,681,044 of record CM053034.1, on the reverse strand, counting down.
AACCACCGGCCAAGGTTGTCAGGAAGGGGCCCTTGCCCCCATCAACATGGGGAAAAGGTGCTTTGGGGTGGGGGGGGGGCACAGACCCCCCTGCCCCAAAGCACCCACCGCCCATGTTCAGAGCATGTGGCCTGGTATGGTCCAGGAGGGGGGGGGGGGGGGCGCTCGCTCATCTTTTTTGGCGTGGGGGTTTCCCTTAAAATCCATAGTCTCTTGGGGGGGAACACCATGCCAGTTTTTTTTTTTTAATTTTGGCGAGGGGTTTCCCTTCAAGATCCTCAGAACACAAGCCACGCCACAAGTTGGATCATCATGATCTGACTTCTGGTGCGACTTCTACTCAAATCAATGTGCTCCCATATGGGACCATTGATTTTAAATAGAGGCAGAGAAACGCTGCTAAAAGCTAGCGCGGCTAAACGCGCATTAACGCCAATGCACACTACTAAAAGCACATTTTTACAGCTGCTTTTTCCCGGCATTGGTAGTGCCTTTGCAGCTCGTTTTTTGCTAACGCCATGTGTGTATGAAGCCTAAAGCCCCATACACACGGTCGGACAATCCGCGGACCAGGTCGGTCGGATCCTGTCCGTCATACTTTGTCTGATGTTGGTTTTGCGTACACACGGTCGGACAAAGTTGTCGGAAAATCCGATCATTCTGAACGTGGTGACGTTTGTTGCCTACGACGGGACTACGTAGAGGCTAGTAGCCAATAGCTTTGGTCTTGTAATGTGATCTGAGCATGCGTAGCACTTTGTCCGGTCGGACAACCGTACACACGATCGGATTTGGTGTGATCGGACCGTGTTGTCGGCAAATCTTTCCAGCAGGAGATAAGACTTTGTCCGTCGGACAATCCGACGTACACTGTCCGATGGTGCATACACACGGTCTGATTTTTCAACAACATTGTCCGATCGGACAGAATCCATGAAAAAGTCTGACCGTGTGTATGGGGCTTAATAGTTGTCCTGTGGACAGATTTTCCCACCTGAGCTGTGAATCTTTGCAGCTCCTCCAGAGTTACCATGAGCCTTTTGGCTGATGCTCTGATTAATGCTCTCCTTGCTCGGTGTGTCAGTTTAGGTGGACGGCCATGTCTTGGTAGGTTTGCAGTTGTGCCATACTCCATTTTCAGATGAATTGAACAGTGCTCTGTGAGATGTTCAAAGCTTGAGATATTTTTTGTATAACCTAACCCTGCTTTAAATTTCTCCACAACTTGTTTCCTGACCTGTCATGATGTTTGTTCACTAAGGTTCTCTAACAAACCTCTGAGGGATTCACAGAACAGCTGTATTTATACTGAGATTAAATTAAACACAGGTGAACTCTATTTACTAATTAGGTGACTTCTGAAGGCAATTGGTTCCACTAGATTTTAGTTAGGGGTATCAAAGTAAAGGGGGCTGATTACAAATGCACACCACACTTTTCACATACTTATATGTAAAAAAAAAATTGAAAAACATTTCTCATTTTCCTCTTCACAATTATGTGCCACTTTGTGTTGGTCTATCACATAAAATCCCAATAAAATACATTTATGTTTTTGGTTGTAACATGACAAAATGTGGAAAATGTCAAGGGGTATGAGGCACTGTACACTATAATGGAAGTCATGCATAAACATATGTGAGTGAAAAAGGGGGTGAATTTACATGTAGGGTGAAAGATTACATGAAAATCTGCACCATGCTAAAATTGACATCCTTATATTTCATAGACTAAAGGTAATGTTAAAAAAATAAGCCACCACTGAGATCTTAGAGTATTCTGATTAAATTGTATATAAGCCAGTATAGAAATTTACACCAGCTAAATCAAATATTAATAGAAACAAAATAACTTTAAGAATACACACAGTTTGTGTTAACATTAATGCCTTTTTCGAACATGAAATTATACCCGCACATAAAGAACACAGCATTATGCTTTATCTGAACAGTAAACAAACTCTAACTCATCTCGAGTGTTATTAAAAGAAATAGAATTTACTGGCATGAGTCCATATTCAATATGGCTCCTTTCCTTTTTAATGAAATGTCATTATTCCAATACAAATCCTTTCACTTTTACAGTCTTGCTCCACTCTCATATTCGTATATTTCATTTCCTGCAGTTGCATGGTATTATTGTCTCTTTTCCCGAGCTATTGATTTAGGTGCGTATGGTTATTACAATGCAAAATAAAACAGTCCCCTCATCCATTCTACCTTGTACTGTTGAACATTAACTTAATTTGTTTCAAATCTGCATTCGATTTGGCAAAGAAACCATTTATCTTTATGAAGAAGGCGCTCATAAAGTAGGGACTTTAAGAGATCACAGATCTAAAAAATTTAATAGCCTTGTGTCTTATACACTCGGAAAATGAATTAAATCTTCAAATATTGGATGTCTCAAAACAACCTTTTTGCATTTCATACTATGTTTAATTTATTGTTTTTCTAGATGCAAAAAAAAAAAGAGGGGGGGACCCTTTATATTCAGGTTTACAGTCACCATATGAAAATCAATTCATGAATAAACAGTCTAATATCAAAGCCAATCACAGGCCCAATAGACAGTGTAAGTTTACTTATCAGGAACAGGCATGAGACCTTCCAAACTAGATGATGATATATTAAACTGATTATATTATTGAGAAAGTGACACATCAGAATGACGTATATAAGTAGGATTAGATGACATATTAAGCAATTGTACTAATGAGCATGGATGAGCTGAACACCCCCCTGGTTCGGTTCGCAGCAGAACATACGAACAGGCAAAAAATTTGTTCGATCACGTGAACACCTTTAAAGTCTATGGGACGCGAACGCGAAAAATCAAAAGTGCTAATTTTAAAGGTTTATATGCAAGTTATTGCCATAAAAAGTGTTTAGGGACCCAGGTCCTGCCCCAGGGGACATGTATCAATGCAAAAAAAAGTTTTAAAAAAGGAACGTTTTTTTCGGGAGCAGTGATTTTAATAATGCTTTAAGTGAAACAATAAAAATTAAATATTCCTTTAAATATCGTGCCTGGGGGGTGTCCTTAGTATTCCTGTAAAGTAACAAATTTTTCCCATATTTAGAACAATACCACAGCAAAATTACATTTCTAAAGGAAAAAAATGAATTCAAAACTACTCGGGACTGTAATGTATTGTCGGGTCATGGCAATATAGATGAAAATCATTGAACAAAAACAGCCCCCCCCATACCAGGCCCCTTTAGGTCTGGTATGGATATTAAGGGAAACCCTGCACCCAAATTAAAAAAAAAATGGCGTGGGGGTATATACTCTCACCAGCAGTATATATACTATACGGCCTGCCCTATAAACTCTGCAGAAAATTGGGCCTTAGGTGTTGGTGGTACCAGAGCACTGTAAGCCCTCACAGTTACTCTTGGTGGGCGCAGGAACGGGCCCTGCCGTGGAATACTATATCAAAAATGTTAATTACATGCCCCTGTTAGCCAACAAATTGGGCCTTTTGTGGTGGTGGTGCCCTAAACCAAAAATATTGTTGGAAGCTAGCATCATCAAGATTGAGGAGGAATAGGATAGTCAGCATAGGCAGTCTTCAAGGGATCCCACATCCATAGCAAATTCAATCAGTTACATCAGCATCAGGTGCTTGATAGCTGCTGATCCAAGACTGATTTATTTTTATGAATGTGAGCCTATCAACGGAGTTTGTGGACAGGCGCACTCTTTGATCCATTACAAACTCTCCAGCAGCACTGAATGTGCATTCAGAAAACATGCTGGATGCAGAACACGCCAGTAGCTCAATTGCATATTGAGCAAGTTCTGACCAGTGGTTCATCCTCAAGACTAGGGATGAGCCGAACACCCCCGGGTTCGGTTCGCACCAGAACCTTCGAACCGACCGAAAGTTCGCGCAAATTTTCGAACCCTATACGTTATAATGGACGCGAACGTTCGAAATCAAAAGTGCTAATTACAACGGCCAATATGCATGTTAATGTCATAAAACAGGTTTGGGGACCCGGGTCCTGCCCCAGGGGACATATATCAATGCAAAAAGAACTTTTAAAAACTAACGTTTTTTCGGGAGCAGTCATTTTAATGATGCATAAAGTGAAAAAAAAAAAGTGAAATTTTCCTTTAAATATGGTACCTGGGGGGTGTCTAAAGTATGCCTGTGAAGTGGCATGTGTTTCCCGTGTTTTAGAACTGTCCTTGCACAAAATGTCATTTGTAAAGGAAAAAAAAGAAGCCATTTAAAACCACTTGCGGCTTTAGGTTTGTTCTTAAGTAGAATCTGAACAGGTACATTATGAAGTGTAGCTCCATCCCAAAAAAATCTATTTTTAAGCTTTTTGGAGAACATAGGGAGGGGTTATCACCCCTGTAACATTTGCTGTCTTTGCACATCTGTTCAGAACATGTCACCTCACTTTCCGTCCCAATGACAAATGTTTTTGGAAAAGTGGGGTTTTAATTGAAACAAGGATTGGTGATAAAGTATCAGTAGAGAGGAGATACCTTTTTCCCAAATTAAATCTAACAGGATAGAATTTCCCTTCCTAGGGGTAGATTTCCTCTCACTTCCTGTTTTCTCTTTCCATTTGCAAGTAGGAGTCGTTTGTAAGTTGGATGTATGAAAGTAGGGGCCTGGCGTATATACTCTGCAGAAATTTGCCCTATTAGATGTTGGTGTAGCCACAAGACTGGTGGGCACAGGAATGGGCCCTGCTGTGAGTTAATAGATCAAGATTTGTAATTGCATGCACCTGTTGAACAGGGCAGAAAAATTGGGGGTGGTGGTGGTGGTGGTGGACGGTGTTGCCACAAGACTGTAAGCTCTCACAGTTACTCTTGGTGGGCGCAGGAATGGGCCCTGCTGTGAGTTATTAGATCAAGATTTGTAATTGCAAGCACCTGATGAACAGGGCAGAAAAATTGGGCCTTTGGCGGTGGTGGTGGACGGTGTTGCCACAAGACTGTAGGCCCTCATAGTTACTCTTGGTGGGCGCAGGAATGGGCCCTGCTGTGAACTATTAGATCAAGATTTGTAATTGCAAGCACCTGATGAACAGGGCAGAAAAATTGGGCCTTTGGCGGTGGTGGTGGACGGTGTTGCCACAAGACTGTAGGCCCTCATAGTTACTCTTGGTGGGCGCAGGAATGGGCCCTGCTGTGAACTATTAGATCAAGATTTGTAATTGCAAGCACCTGATGAACAGGGCAGAAAAATTGGGCCTTTGGCGGTGGTGGTGGACGGTGTTGCCACAAGACTGTAGGCCCTCATAGTTACTCTTGGTGGGCGCAGGAATGGGCCCTGCTGTGAACTATTAGATCAAGATTTGTAATTGCAAGCACCTGATGAACAGGGCAGAAAAATTGGGCCTTTGGCGGTGGTGGTGGACGGTGTTGCCACAAGACTGTAGGCCCTCATAGTTACTCTTGGTGGGCGCAGGAATGGGCCCTGCTGTGAACTATTAGATCAAGATTTGTAATTACCCGCCCCTGTTAAACAGGGGCTGAAAAATTGTGCCTTAGGCACTGGTGCTGGTGCCACAACACTGCAACCCCTCACAGATACTGTACTTGGAGCACAGCAGTCACACGTGTTGCGAAGCATTTTTTTAAAAAAATTGTAAGTACACGCCCCTGTTAAACAGGGGCTGAAAAATTGTGCTTTAGGCACTGGTGCTGGTGCCACAACACTGCAACCCCTCACAGATACTGTACTTGGAGCACATTGTTGCGAAGCATTTTTTTATAAAAATTGTATGTACACGCCCCTGTTAAACAGGGGCTGAAAAATTGTGCCTTAGGCACTGGTGCTGGTGCCACAACACTGCAACCCCTCACAGATACTGTACTTGGAGCACAGCAGTCACACGTGTTGCGAAGCATTTTTTTAAAAAATTGTAAGTACACGCCCCTGTTAAACAGGGGCTGAAAAATTGTGCCTTAGGCACTGGTGCTGGTGCCACAACACTGCAACCCCTCACAGATACTGTACTTGGAGCACAGTGTTGCGAAGCATTTTTTTTATAAAAATTGTATGTACACGCCCCTGTTAAACAGGGGCTGAAAAATTGTGCCTTAGGCACTGGTGTGGTGGCATGGATCATTGAGGAGGAGGAAGAGGATAGTCAGTGAACATAAGAGGACAGTCACTCAGCATCAGCATAGGCAGTCTTGAAGGGATGTGATGTTACATTAAAAATTATTCGGTTATATCCGCCTCAGGTGCCTGGTAGCTGGTGGTGATCCAAGACTGATTCATTTTGATGAAGGTCAGTCGATCAACCGAGGCGGTGGACAGGCGCACCCTATGATCAGTCACAAATCCTCCAGCAGCACTGAATGTGCGTTCGGACAGAACGCTGGAGGCAGGACAGGCCAGTAGCTCAATTGCATACTGTGCAAGCTCTGGCCAGTGATCCATCCTCAGGACCCAGTAAGCCAGAGGATTTTCGGTGGGAAAGGTGTCCAAGTCTGACCTTGCCCCAAGGTATTCCTGCACCATGTATATCAGACGCTGGCGATGGTTGCTGGAACCGATCATACCTTGGGGCTGCGGACTAAAAAATTGTCTGAACGCATCGGTCAGACGTCCACCTTCCCCACCGCTCCTTCTGCCACTGACCGAAGCCTCAGCAACTCGTCGCCCAGGACCAGGAGTTTGTAGCCTCCCAGTTTCTGGGAACGCGTTGCACAGACCTTTCTGCAAGGCCTCCCTGAGATGTCTCATCCTCTGCTCCCTCTGCGACGGCAAGATAAGGTCCGCAACCTTACCCTTGTACCGCGGATCAAGGAGAGTGGCCAGCCAGTAATGGTCCCTCTCCTTGATCCGAAGAACACGAGGATCCTTCCGCAGGCTTTGCAGGATCAGGGAGGCCATGCAGCGTAGGTTAGCTGAGGCATTCGGTCCGGAGTCTTCTGGGTCACTGAGGATGACATGATCGCCAGCCACCTCCTCCCAGCCACGTACAAGTCCACTGGTTTGTTGGGACTGTACATCATCCCTAAAAGACTGCTGCTGCTGATGCTGAGTGCCAGGCTCCACCTCCATGCTCACACAATCCTCCTCCTCCTCCTCCTCCTCCTCCTCATCCTCTTCCTGTGTGATGGGTGGGACAGGAGGAACACTGTCCGGATAAAGGGGGCCTTGAGAGGCAAGGAAGTCCTCCTCTTCCTGCCTCTGTTCTGCCTCAAGTGCCCTGTCCATTATCCCACGCAGCGTATGCTCCAACAGGTGGACAAGAGGGACAGTGTCACTGATGCATGCACTGTCACTGCTCACCATCCTCGTGGCCTCCTCAAATGGTGAGAGGACAGTGCATGCATCCCTGATCATGCTCCACTGACGTGGGGAAAAAAAACCAAGCTCCCCTGACCCTGTCCTGGTGCCGTAGTCGCAAAGGTACTCATTGATGGCCCTCTGCTGCGTGTGCAGTCGCTGCAGCATGGCCAACGTTGAGTTCCACCTGGTGGGCATGTCACATATTAGGCGGTTCTTGGGCAGGTTCAGCTCCTTTTGCAGCTCAGTCAGCCGAGCACTGGCATTATAAGATCGGCGGAAATGCACACAGACTTTCCTGGCCTGCCTCAGGACATCCTGTAAGCCTGGGAACCTGCCCAAGAACCGCTGCACCACCAGGTTGAGGACGTGAGCCATGCAGGGCACATGGGTGAGCTGCCCCTGTCGCAGGGCGGAGAGGAGGTTGGTGCCATTGTCAGAAACGACCATTCCTGGCTTAAGCTGACGTGGCGTCAACCACCTCTCGGCCTGCCCCTGCAGAGCTGCCAGAACCTCTGGCCCAGTGTGGCTCCTGTCCCCCAAACACACCAGCGCAAGCACGGCATGGCATCTTTTTGCCTGCGTACTTGCGTAGCCCCTTGTACGCCTACGGAGCACCGCTGGTTCCAAGGACAGAGCACTGGAGGAAGAAGAAGAGGAGGGGGTGGAGGAGAGAGGTGTGTCACAACCAGTAGCAGTAGTAGCGTTTTGGAGGCGTGGTGGCGGAACAACCTCCAACACTACTGCACCTTGTCCTGCATCCCTCCCAGCTGCCAATAGAGTGACCCAATGGGCCGTGAAAGAAAGGTACCGTCCCTGTCCATGCCTGCTGGACCATGAGTCAGCGGTAATATGCACCTTACCGCTGACCGCCCTGTCCAGCGAGGCATGGACATTGCCCTCCACATGCCGGTAGAGAGACGGAATCGCCTTCCGTGAGAAAAAGTGCCGTTTGGGAACCTGCCACTGAGGAACCGCACATTGAACAAACTCACGGAAGGGGGCCGAGTCTACCAACTGAAAAGGCAGCAGTTGAAGTGCTAGCAATTTAGCCAGGCTAGCATTCAACCGCTGGGCATGTGGATGGCTGGGAGTGTACTTCTTTCTACGGTCCAGCAGCTGGGGCAGGGAAATTTGCCTGCTGCAATCGGACGTCGGTGTACTGCAAGTACTTGGTTGTGACACACCTAATTCTACACCTTCAGTCCTCTCAGAGCAGCTTTCAGAGAGGACTGAAGGTGTAGTGGGGATGGAGATCCCAGCTGAGGAGGAGCAAGGAGAGGTCCGCTTAGTTCTTTGGTGTGGGTCTTTTATGTGTGCCTGCCAACGAGCTGCATGGCAGGTCGCCATATGTCTGGTCATGCTTGTGGTGCCCAAGCGGCTGATGTTTTGGCCACGCGAGATACGCTTGAGACAAATATTGCAAATAGCAGTGGTGCGATCTGCTGCACTCGTCTCAAAAAAGGCCCACACCAAAGAACTTTTCTGATAACGTGCAGAGGCAGCGCCCTGCACAGGCGGAGCTCTGCGGTGTTGTACAGTTGCTGTGCTGGCCTCTACCTGGCCTCCAGGGGGCACCCTGCCTCGTTGGACATGTGACGCCGCATCCTCCTCCTCCTCGTCCTCCTCCTCATCCTCTCTCCCTTCAGGCACCCACGTGGAGTCAGTGACCTCATCATCCCCTCCCTCTTCACCACTAGAGCAAACCTGGCAGTAAGCTGAAGCTGGTGGAACAGTACTGCCAGATTCCTCAAGCTGGGTATCATCATCCGAGCCTTCGAATCGTTGGGCATCCTCCTGGAGCATGTACCCAACACTGTGCTCAAAGAGTTCGGGGGACTCCTCAGGAGGACATGGTGGGTCTAGGGAAGGGGTGGCTGATGATGCTCTGCCAGTACCCTGAGCCTGGGTGAGAGAGGATGAGGAGGATGAGGAGGGCTTGGTCATCCATTCTACCAAGCCTTCAGCATGATGCGGCTCCACATGTCCAGCTGCCGAAAACAAAGACGCGCGTGTCCCATGGCCACGTGCTGATGACGATGCATGACCACGTCCACGGCCACGTCCACTAGAAACAGAGCCTGCCTGCCCTGTGTTCTTGGCTCTGCACGCTCTGCCTCCCCTTGGCGGTCTTCCAGCCATTGTAGTCGGTAGTCCTGTGGGTGCTGCTGAGAAGAATATATAGGAGCTCTGTGTGATGCCACTAACACACGAGAAGTCCTATGGGTGCTTCTGCAAAGAAAATAGAGGAGCTCTGTGTGATGCCACTAACACACTAGAAGTCCTGTGGGTGCTGCTGAGAAGAAAATATAGGAGCTCTGTGTGATGCCACTAACACACGAGAAGTCCTATGGGTGCTTCTGCAAAGAAAAAAGAGGAGCTCTGTGTGATGCCACTAACACACTAGAAGTCCTATGGGTGCTTCTGCAAAGAAAATAGAGGAGCTCTGTGTGATGCCACTAACACACTAGAAGTCCTGTGGGTGCTTCTGCAAAGAAAATAGAGGAGCTCTGTGTGATGCCACTAACACACTAGAAGTCCTGTGGGTGCTGCTGAGAAGAAAATATAGGAGCTCTGTGTGATGCCACTAACACACTAGAAGTCCTGTGGGTGCTGCTGAGAAGAAAATATAGGAGCTCTGTGTGATGCCACTAACACACGAGAAGTCCTATGGGTGCTTCTGCAAAGAAAATAGAGGAGCTCTGTGTGATGCCACTAACACACTAGAAGTCCTGTGGGTGCTGCTGAGAAGAAAATATAGGAGCTCTGTGTGATGCCACTAACACACGAGAAGTCCTATGGGTGCTTCTGCAAAGAAAAAAGAGGAGCTCTGTGTGATGCCACTAACACACTAGAAGTCCTATGGGTGCTTCTGCAAAGAAAATAGAGGAGCTCTGTGTGATGCCACTAACACACTAGAAGTCCTGTGGGTGCTTCTGCAAAGAAAATAGAGGAGCTCTGTGTGATGCCACTAACACACTAGAAGTCCTGTGGGTGCTGCTGAGAAGAAAATATAGGAGCTCTGTGTGATGCCACTAACACACTAGAAGTCCTATGGGTGCTTCTGCAAAGAAAATAGAGGAGCTCTGTGTGATGCCACTAACACACTAGAAGTCCTGTGGGTGCTTCTGCAAAGAAAATAGAGGAGCTCTGTGTGATGCCACTAACACACTAGAAGTCCTGTGGGTGCTGCTGAGAAGAAAATATAGGAGCTCTGTGTGATGGGACTAACACACTTCAAGTCCTATAGGTGCTTCTGGGAACAAAATATAAGATCTCTGTGTGATTGGACTAACACACTTCAAGTCCTATAGGTGCTTCTGGGAAGAAAATATAGGTCTGTGTGATGGGACTAACACACTTCAAGTCCTATAGGTGCTTCTGGGAACAAAATATATGATCTCTGTGTGATGGGACTAACACACTTCAAGTCCTATAGGTGCCTCTGGGAAGAAAATATAGGTCTGTGTGATGGGACTAACACACTTCAAGTCCTATAGGTGCTTCTGGGAACAAAATATATGATCTCTGTGTGATTGGACTAACACACTTCAAGTCCTATAGGTGCTTCTGGGAACAAAATATATGATCTCTGTGTGATGGGACTAACACACTTCAAGTCCTATAGGTGCTTCTGGGAACAAAATATAAGATCTCTGTGTGATTGGACTAACACACTTAAAGTCCTATAGGTGCTTCTGGGAAGAAAATATAGGTCTGTGTGATGGGACTAACACACTTCAAGTCCTATAGGTGCTTCTGGGAACAAAATATATGATCTCTGTGTGATTGGACTAACACACTTCAAGTCCTATAGGTGCTTCTGGGAAGAACATATATGATCTCTGTGTGATGGGACTAACACACTTCAAGTCCTATAGGTGCTTCTGGGAAGAAAATATATGATCTCTGTGTGATTGGACTAACACACTTCAAGTCCTATAGGTGCTTCTGGGAAGAAAATATATGATCTCTGTGTGATGGGACTAACACACTTCAAGTCCTATAGGTGCTTCTGGGAAGAAAATATATGATCTCTGTGTGATGGGACTAACACACTTCAAGTCCTATAGGTGCTTCTGGGAACAAAATATAAGATCTCTGTGTGATGGGACTAACACACTTCAAGTCCTATAGGTGCTTCTGGGAACAAAATATAAGATCTCTGTGTGATTGGACTAACACACTTCAAGTCCTATAGGTGCTTCTGGGAAGAAAATATAGGTCTGTGTGATGGGACTAACACACTTCAAGTCCTATAGGTGCTTCTGGGAACAAAATATATGATCTCTGTGTGATGGGACTAACACACTTCAAGTCCTATAGGTGCCTCTGGGAAGAAAATATAGATCTCTGTGTGATGGGACTAACACACTTCAAGTCCTATAGGTGCTTCTGGGAAGAAAATATATGATCTCTGTGTGATGGGACTAACACACTTCAAGTCCTATAGGTGCTTCTGGGAACAAAATATATGATCTCTGTGTGATGGGACTAACACACTTCAAGTCCTATAGGTGCTTCTGGGAACAAAATATATGATCTCTGTGTGATGGGACTAACACACTTCAAGTCCTATAGGTGCTTCTGGGAACAAAATATATGATCTCTGTGTGATTGGACTAACACACTTCAAGTCCTATAGGTGCTTCTGGGAACAAAATATATGATCTCTGTGTGATTGGACTAACACACTTCAAGTCCTATAGGTGCTTCTGGGAACAAAATATATGATCTCTGTGTGATGGGACTAACACACTTCAAGTCCCATAGGTGCTTCTGGGAACAAAATATATGATCTCTGTGTGATGGGACTAACACACTTCAAGTCCTATAGGTGCTTCTGGGAACAAAATATATGATCTCTGTGTGATGGGACTAACACACTTCAAGTCCTATAGGTGCTTCTGGGAACAAAATATATGATCTCTGTGTGATTGGACTAACACACTTCAAGTCCTATAGGTGCTTCTGGGAAGAAAATATATGATCTCTGTGTGATGGGACTAACACACTTCAAGTCCTATAGGTGCTTCTGGGAAGAAAATATATGATCTCTGTGTGATGGGACTAACACACTTCAAGTCCTATAGGTGCTTCTGGGAACAAAATATAAGATCTCTGTGTGATGGGACTAACACACTTCAAGTCCTATAGGTGCTTCTGGGAACAAAATATAAGATCTCTGTGTGATTGGACTAACACACTTCAAGTCCTATAGGTGCTTCTGGGAAGAAAATATAGGTCTGTGTGATGGGACTAACACACTTCAAGTCCTATAGGTGCTTCTGGGAACAAAATATATGATCTCTGTGTGATGGGACTAACACACTTCAAGTCCTATAGGTGCTTCTGGGAACAAAATATATGATCTCTGTGTGATGGGACTAACACACTTCAAGTCCTATAGGTGCTTCTGGGAACAAAATATATGATCTCTGTGTGATTGGACTAACACACTTCAAGTCCTATAGGTGCTTCTGGGAAGAAAATATAGGTCTGTGTGATGGGACTAACACACTTCAAGTCCTATAGGTGCTTCTGGGAACAAAATATATGATCTCTGTGTGATGGGACTAACACACTTCAAGTCCTATAGGTGCCTCTGGGAAGAAAATATAGGTCTGTGTGATGGGACTAACACACTTCAAGTCCTATAGGTGCTTCTGGGAACAAAATATATGATCTCTGTGTGATGGGACTAACACACTTCAAGTCCTATAGGTGCTTCTGGGAACAAAATATAGGAGCTCTGCCTGCCTGCCAGGAACACACTACAAGTCCTATAGGTGCTTCTGGGAAGAAAATATAGGAGCTCTGCCTGCCTGCCACGAACACACTACAAGTCCTATAGGTGCTTCTGGGAACAAAATATAGGAGCTCTGCCTGCCTGCCAGGAACACACTACAAGTCCTATAGGTGCTTCTGGGAACAAAATATAGGAGCTCTGCCTGCCTGCCACGAACACACTACAAGTCCTATAGGTGCTTCTGGGAACAAAATATAGGAGCTCTGCCTGCCTGCCAGGAACACACTACAAGTCCTATAGGTGCTTCTGGGAACAAAATATAGGAGCTCTGCCTGCCTGCCAGGAACACACTACAAGTCCTATAGGTGCTTCTGGGAACAAAATATAGGAGCTCTGCCTGCCTGCCACGAACACACTACAAGTCCTATAGGTGCTTCTGGGAACAAAATATAGGAGCTCTGCCTGCCTGCCAGGAACACACTACAAGTCCTATAGGTGCTTCTGGGAACAAAATATAGGAGCTCTGCCTGCCTGCCACGAACACACTACAAGTCCTATAGGTGCTTCTGGGAACAAAATATAGGAGCGCTGCCTGCCTGCCACGAACACACTACAAGCCCCTCTTTCTAACTCAATCCTTCTAAATGAATCTATCCAACCTAACTCTCTCTCAGTAAATCTATCTAACTAAATCCAGCAGAGTGTCACAGATCTAGCCTGCTCTATCTGCGCCGGAACAGCATGTGACCGGCGCAGACGGCGTGGCGGCCTTTTATAGGGGGGGCGTGTACTACAGCCCCTGAGCTGTAATTGGCTACAGGCGTCCTGCCTGTAGCCAATTATGGCTCTTCGAGTTTCCGGGGCTGTGATTGGCCAAGCATGCGGGGTCACAGTGCATGCTTGGCCAATCATCAGCCAGCAATGCACTGCGCCGGCCGCGCCGGCCGCAATGCATTGCGGGGCCGCTCGCCTCACACGAACGTGATGCGAGCGGCCCAAATAGTTCTGGGCTCGCCGAGCGATCGAACGCCCGGTGCTCGATGCGAACGTGGGATCGCATCGAGCACCGGGCCCATCCCTAATCAAGACCCAGTAACCCAGTGGATGCTCTGTTGGAAAGGTCTCCAAGTCTGCTCTTGCCCCTAGATATACCTGCACCATGTAATGCAGATGCTGCAGATGCTGCAAATCTGCAGAAGAGGCCATAGAGGAAGAAGAAGAGGAGGGGGTGTAGGAGAGAGCTGTGACAGAATCACCACTAGCATTTTGGAGGCATGGTGGTGGAACAAGCTCAAACAACACTGAACCCTGTCCTGCATCCTTCCCACCTGCCAGCAGAGTTACCCAGTGCGCCATGAAGGAAAGGTAATGTCCCTGCCCATGCCTGCTGGACCATGAGTCAGCGGTAATATGCACCTTACTGCTGACCTCCCTGTTCAACAAGGCCAAAATATTGCCTTCCACATGTCGGTAGAGACCTGGAATGGCCTTCAGTGAAAAGAAATGGCATTTTGGAACCTGCCACGGAGGTACAGCACATTCCACAAATTCAAGAAAGGGGGAAGGGTCTACCAGCTGAAAAGGCAGAAGTTGCAGTACTAGCCATTTGGCCAAGCTAGCATTTAGATGCTGAGCATGTGGATGGCTGGGACCGAATTTCTTTTTACGGTTCAGCAACTGGGGTAGGGAAATTTGCCTGCTAAAATCAGATGGTGGTGTACTGCTAGCAGATAGGCTGCAAGTACTTGGGACACCTATTGCTATACCTTAATTTCTCTCAGTACAGGTTTTTGAGAGGACTGGAATTATAGTAGTAGGGTTGGAGATCCCAGATGAGGAGCAAGGAGAAGTCCACCTTTTTCTTTGATGTGGGTCTTCAAGAGCTGTTGCCAACAGACTGCTTGGCAGGTTGTCATATGTCTGGTCAAGCATGTGGTGCCCAAGCGGCTGCTGTTCTGGCCACGCTTGATCCGCTTCAGACATAGGTTGCAAATAGCAACGGTGCGATCTGCTGCACACTCGTCGAAAAAGGCCCACACCAAGGAACTTTTAAAAGTCAGCGGGGAGTCCGCAGTGCCTTGAACCTGTGGAGCTCTGCGGTGTGATGCAATAGGGTGTCTGCCCTTAAGCTACCCCTTAGAGGATATCCTGCCTCGTTGGAATTGTGCCTCCTCCTCCCTTCTCTCAGGCACCCAAGTACAGTCAGTGACCTCATTATCCCCTCCCTCCTTGCCACTGGAGCAAACTTGGCAGTATGCTGCAACTGAGGGAGCATGACTGCCAGTTTCTTGTCCTTCTTGGGCACCCCCTCTCTCTAGGCTCACGTTACTCCCTTCCTCAACCTGGAAACTAACATCGGAGCTTTCAAATCGCTGTGCATCCTCCAGCAGCATGTACCCAACACTGTGGTCGAATAATTCTGGGGCATGATCTCGCAGTGCATTATGGGGCATTCCGCGTCGCTCAAATTTGAGTCTAACTTATGTTCGACCCGAACATAAAGCTCATCCCTACTAATAAGAAGTGACACATTAGAATCATGTGCATAAATAACTATTCAATGGCATATTAAGCAGAGTATATTTTGAGTAGTGACTCTTTAAAATGTACATAATAAAACTATTTATGTTTTTTATAAGTTTATTATATATTATTTAGTTGAAGAAATGTCACTGCCAGGTTTTTTTCAGCATTTAGCCTGAGAAAGATGGTGACTTGTCATGTTGCCTCCACCCCAAATCCAAGGCAAGGTGATGTCCTCTTCTGGGTCTGGGATACATAAGAGGTATATGCAAATGTAACTAACTGGTGTCTTCTTAACACTTAAATATTCATTTTAGGTGGTGTAACCCTCTAATGGAGACTTGCATTGAGGAAATATGCAAGGTTATTAGCCTTACCTTTCATTATTTTCTAATTAATTGACCAGGATCAAGAGTTTAGACATGCATGATGGGTAGAGTTGCCACCTCATCCCTTTAAACCCAAACACATATGAATTGCATAGGTTCTGAGGCTAATTTTATGCAGATAAGGCTCCAAGTGAGTTTAATTACCACCTAAATCAGCCACAGAACCTGTGTAAATAATATGTGTTCGGTTTTAAAGGTTTACCACACAACCCTCAAAAACTCCAAGAAACCACCATAACCTCTTATGTAACTTTATGACTTTCCGAAGGTCAGCACATGGGCACATCCCCCCCATATCTTTTAATAGATCGCTCAGGTACTGGGTGTAGCCTTGTGAAATATGGGGCTGTGCTCTGACCTTCAGAAATGTCACGTTTGCCAAGGAGGTTCTTTCTTTTCCAGACAACCTTCCAAAACTCCAAAGAAACCACCCTAACATCTTATGTAACTTTATGACTTTCTGAAGGTCAGCACATGGGCACACCCTCTCATATCTTTCAATAGATCGTTCAGGTACTGGACAGTGGCGGCTGGTGCTCAAAATTTTTTTGGGGGGGCGCAAACAAACAGCCTCACTGTGCCATCAAACGCTGCCACTGTGCCCATTAAACGCTGCCACTGTGCCCATTAAACGCTGCCACTGTGCCCCACGTGCTGCCACTGTGCCCATCAAACGCTGCCACTGTGCCCATCAAACGCTGCCACTGTGCCCATCAAACGCTGCCACTGTGCCCATCAAACGCTGCCACTGTGCCCCTTAAGTGCTGCCACTGTGCCCCAAGTGCTGCCACTGTGCCCCAAGTTCTGCCATTGTGCCCCAAGTTCTGCCATTGTGCCCCTTAAGTGCTGCCATTGTGCCCCAAGTTCTGCCATTGTGCCCCTTAAGTGCTGCCACTGTGCCCCAAGTTCTGCCATTGTGCCCCTTAAGTGCTGCCACTGTGCCCCAAGTTCTGCCATTGTGCCCCTTAAGTGCTGCCATTGTGCCCCAAGTTCTGCCATTGTGCCCCTTAAGTGCTGCCATTGTGCCCCAAAAGTGCTGCCACTGTGCCCCTAAAGTGCTGCCACTGTGCCCCTAAAGTGCTGCCACTGTGCCCCTAAAGTGCTGCCACTGTGCCCCCTGCCTGCCCTCTGCACTTACCTTGTCCCGGTGTGCAGCTGGTGACGGCGTCAGGCGACGAGCGGTGTCTCCGTCGGATGTCTTCTCCCGCGCTCCTCCTGTCTTCTTCTGCTGTGATTGGACGCTAGGTGATTGGACGCCTAGCGTCCAATCACAGCGCCTGTGACTTCAGCCAATCAGGTGACACAATCAGGTGACACCGCTCTAATAGGGTCTAATAGGGTCCCCTATTAGAGCTTACAGCTCTAATAGGGGCGCTTCCAGCAACACCCCCCCCACTGTAATTCAGATGCCCGGCGCCCGATCAGGGGCCGGACACCTGAATAGGGGGCGGCAGCGGTGACAATAGATAGATTCATGCAATGCATGAATCTATCTATTGGTGATAGAGCGGTGCAGGAGAGGGGGGGCGGCGCTCCTGCGCCCTCTATGCACGCACCGCCACTGGTACTGGACCTAGCGTTGTGAAATATGGGGCTGTGCTCTGACTTTCTGGAAGTCTGCATTTGCCAAGGAGGTTCTTTCTGGTGGATTACTTCTGGCGGATATTTTGTAGGCCAATGTCACATTTTACTGCCAATTGTGGCACCGGAGGGGGGGGGGGGGATCCGATAAGCGTAAGTTCCACTTTAGGGTGGAGCTCTGCTTTAACTTTATTTATGTTTATAAAGTGAAAATTCTCTGTAGAAAGTTTTCAATTATGGTTTTGATGCAGTACAATATATTGGACTGTAAAGAACAAGGCAAATATTTAAAGTAAATGTAGTGAGAAGCCCATTAATGTTTTTAGCTGTAGTTTTGTGTATTTTCTTTCTGCTCAGGCACACCATATTGGAAAATGCTTGCTATCAATAGAAAGAAGGTGTTCCAAGGGTTTCAGCCTGTGGCTCTTGAACAGGTCCCAAAGTGCTGCGTAAAACCTATGATTTTAATCTGGCCAGCTGCAGTGAATTATTTCAGTTTCACCTGGTCAAAGTTTTGAGGTTGCAGCAGACGTCTGTGACCTTCCAACATGATACCACAGAAACCGTATTACAGAACACTTATATTAAAGGTAAAAACATTACCAACTCTACTGCTGTGAAATCCAGCAGTTATTAATCAGATATAGTCATTAAACTGCCTGAATATGCAGTACGACAACACAATATTCTAGTTTAACTTCACTAATCTAAAGCATACATTAAAGGAAAAGGATATTCATATCTGTGATTCTGAAGTATACAAACTGAGTTTTAGCATTTTCAGAATGAGGTCAGCAAAGGCAGCCCCATATTTATTTCCTAAGCAAGAACAAACGGGGAATCAGATTTCAGATTTTCTAAGGGTCACTAAAGTTGTCACTGGACACACTGGTGTTGATTTACTAAAACTGGAGCATGTTAAATCTGGCAGAGTGCAGCATGGAAACCAATTAGGGAGCGTTTGATGGGCACAGTCATGGGTGTCCGCAGGTAGGGGCAAGGGGGGGCAAGTGCCCCCCCGGAATCAGGGATCGGATCAGGAGTTTGTTCCCCACTCGGTCTTTATCCTAGCGCTGGTGGCAGGCCCTGTCCTCACCCAGAATGAAAACGGGTCTTGCCAGCTGCTGGCCATCATGGACATCCTACTGGCATGCAAGGTATCGTACTGAGCATCACACACATCACTGGGACATAGGGGCACTTGAGGGACTGCAGACAGGGTTAGTGGGTCCCTCTCTCTGACCCCCCATCACCCCTCTCTGTCACCCCCTCTCTCTCTCTCTGTCTTTTTTACCCCCACTCTCTCTGTCACCCCACCCCTCTGTCTCTCTCTGTCACACACCTCTCTCGCTCTGTCACCACCCTCTGTCTCTTTCTGTCACCCCCTTTCTCTCTGTCACCCCCTTTCTCTCTGTCACCTCCCTCTGTCTCTCTCTGTCATCCCCCTGTCTCTCTCTGTCATCCCCCCTGTCTCTTTCTGTCACTGCCTCTCTCTGTCACCCCCTCACCCCCCCCCCTCTCTCTCTGTCACCCCCCTGTCTCTCTCTGTCACCCCCCACATGTATACAGTTGCTGGTCATCTCTTGTGCCATGTCTGCAGTCTCTTACAGTCTCTTGAGCCATGTATGCAGTGTCTGACAGTCTCCTGTACCACGTCTGCAGTCTCTGACCGTGATAATGACATTGTCTAAAAGGGTCAGAGCATTTGTGACTTTAAAATGATGCCTCCCCCTGAAAAAAGTTCTGCGTATGCCCATGGGCACAGTGGCTGTGTTTGATGGACACAGTGGCTGCGATTGATGGGTTTTTTTGTTTTCAGAAAATTTGGAGCACCAGCCGCCACTGCATTCTGGTAAGGTGCATGATGTGACCATAGGCTGCTGGTTGGAGACACTGGTTCACATTGGGGTATGACGCTGCATTATAATGTGAGTGGTATGACACCTTTCACACAGTTTATAATTTAAAGCGGTGTTTCACTATTTTCATTTTCCATCCTTTGGAAGTTTTATGCGTCTTTCTGGGTGTGAGAGTGAGGAATTCTCATCAGGGAGGATTAATTGATGGCGCATTATTAATTTTACATTTGGTAAGGTATATAGAGTGATTGATGCACCAATATTTTCACAGCAGAGCTGGCACTGAGCTTAAAGGGATAGACACATATATAGACTAATTTTTGTGAGTAAAATGGTTTTTGATTTATGGTGATTAAGCCATGTGACAGTATCACACTATGGGATTCTATTTTTTTTTTTTCCGGAGCTTCCAACACCAGTTTGGAGAGAGGGGAGGATGAATCCTTCTGGAGGGGAGATAGTGACACAGAGAAACAGCCACATTGGAGTATTATGCAATATTATTTACTCTATTTTAGAATTATGAGGGTAAGGGTACATACAGTATATTTCCAAAGGTATCGGGACGCCTACCTTTACATGCACATGAACTTTAATGGCGTCCCAGTCTTAGTCCGTAGGGTTCAATATTGAGTTGGCCCACCCTTTGCAGCTATAACAGTTTCAACTCTTCTGGGAAGGCTGTCCGCAAGGTTTAGGAGTGTGTCTATGGGAATGTTTGACCATTCTCCCAGAAGTGCATTTGTAAGTTCAGGTACTGATGTTGGATGAGAAGGCCTGGCTCGCAGTTTCCACTCTAATTCATCCCAAAGGTGTTCTATCAGGTTGAGATCAGGACTCTGTGCAGGTCAGTCAAGTTCCTCCACCCCAAACTCACTCATCCATGTCTTTATGGACGTTGCTTTGTACACCGGTGTGCAGGCATGTTGCAACAGGAAGGGGCCATGCCCAAACTGTTCCCACAAAGTTGGGAGCATGAAATTGTCTAAAATGTCTTGGTATGCTGATGCCTTAAGCGTTCCCTTCACTGGAACTAAGGGGCCAAGCTCAACCTCTGAAAAACAACCCCACACCATAATCCCCCCTCCACCAAATGATTTGGACCAGTTCAAAAAGCAAGGTCCATAAAGACATGGATGAGCAAGCTTGGGGTGGAGAAACTTGACTGGCCTGCAAAGAGTACTGACCTCGACCTGAGATCTTTGGGATAAATTAGAGCAATGAATTTGAGCCAGGTCTTGTCATCCAACGTCAGTGCCGGACCTCACAAATTCGCTTCTCGAAGAATGGTCAGGCATCCCCATAGAAACACTCTTTGTAGACAGCCTTCCCAGAAGAGTTGAAGCTGTTATGTCGCGTACACACGATCAAAATTCTCGTCTGAAAAATCTCTGATGGTTTTCCCGTCGGAATTCCGACGGAATTTTGCTCAAACTGTCTTGCCTACACAGGGTCACACCAAATTCTAATGGTCAATAACACCGCGACATACAACACATTCGACAGCACTATAAAAGTGAAGTTTAATGCTTCCGAGCATACGTTGAATTGTTTCCGAGCATGTGTCGGAATTTTGCGTGTTGGAATTGCATACCCATGATCGGAAAATCCGATAGAAAGGTTTTCCGTCGGAAAAATTAAGAACAGGTTCTCAATCCAAAGTCCGTCGGAAATGCCGACAGAAAAAGACCGATGGGCATACACACGGTCGGAAAATCCGATGAAAAGCTCCCATCGGACTGTTTCCATTGGAAATTCCGACCGCGTGTACGCGGCATTATAGCTCCAAAGAGTGGACCAACTCAATATTGAATCCTATGGACTAAAACTGGGATGCCATTAAAGTTCATGTGCGTGTAAAGGCATGTGTCCCAATACTTTTGGTAATATAGTGTATATAAGAAAACATCTTTGGATTCAGTGGAAATTATTTTATGATTTTAATGTAAGCACAATGTAAGCGCGTTATTGTAACACACCAGTTGGATTAGACATACTATACTATATAGTATTTTATTTTTTTTAGATCTTTTTCACCTTATTGAGTGGAGCACTACAAGGAATTCACAACCAGGGAGGACATTTCTGAATCTATTGAGTCTACATTGAGCTTGGAAGAGATTGAAATTTTTTTTTGGAAGTTTTGGACAGTTTTATGGATTGGGCTGTTTGGATTTATGATAGTCAGCTCTGATTTTATGTATAAGATAATGGGATGCCAACGCACCAAAACGTTCTAAAAATCAGCCTGTGTCACAGAACTGATAACGCAACACACCAAAACACACTGCGCTGCAACGCCAGTATGTTGCCTTCCTGCGTCGGGGTGTCATTCATGCAATGTATATAAAGAGAGGGCCGGATCGCAATGCACAGCAGGGGAATGATAGAGGAGGGCCGGGCATGACCGTGTGTCTATGACACACAGGGAGGAAATTTGGGGGGTGTGGCTGTAGGAAGGTAGGCCAATAGCGGCAGGGGGGCGAGGCCGTCTAAACAGGGGGCGTGGCCGTAGGAGTTCAGTCAGGAAAGTAAAGACACGAGGAGGCAGGTTTTCCCACCCACCCTCCCTTATTTTAAGGCGATAATGTTGGAGGTGTTAACGTTTTTGTTATCGTTTCAGGTTTGGAAGCAAGGGACGGAATGGAGAAAAAGGGGTGGCGGTGTTTTGGTTTGTTGGTCAGTGACGGCAGCAGTGATGTAGGTGGTAAGTGTGTGGGGGGCTCATCATTAGATGGCCCCTCCGGTGTGTGGGGGGCTCATCAGTAGATGGCCCCTCCGGTAGTACACCAAATTTATTTTGGTGATTACTCTGTGTTGCACTGCGGGAAAGTGTTGTCTCCGGGCGGTACATGTGGAGGCCAGTTGGTTTCGGTTAATATCCCGCAGTGCCCCCTGGTGTTCATATATATAGATGCAGTTAGTTTATATATATGCCTTTTTGGTTATTAGCTATGTCACTGACCAACAAATAGGGATGTAACTGATATGATGTTTACAGTTGTGTTATGTGTTGATAATTTATTATCTTTATGGTTTATGTGTTTATGTTATTTATATTTTAAATTGGAGTTATGTTTAATAAAAGCATGGTGTGGTCTATCATTTTAGGTTAAGTAAAAGGTATTATGGGCTGTATCAGCCTGGGGGTATTATATAGGCTACACAGGTCATGCACTGTACACAGCTCAAGGATGTAAATGAAGGGCCCCTGTTAAAGACCAATGTTTGGGCCCCAAAAAACATCTGATGTTCAGGTAAAAACATTTCCCTCCCTGTATACCGATTTGCAGCTAGAAATGAGCCATTCCACTTGAATTTTTTTATCATCCTTCGAGAACAGGAAGACCTCTCTGCACAGAGTACATGGTGCCCGAGGCACTGCCAGATAAAGACACTTGTGCTGGGTGACTTGTACTAGGTCACAAGGAGCTGACGTGAACTGAACCTGTGTCCCCTCATTACATTTCTTGTCATTCTTTGTCTTCTGGGTAACTTCATATTAATACACGCTGGGTGTTTTAGGCATGTCTATGTCACTTTCCTTACTTCCTATAGCTAAGCAATTCTCTACTGGTTTAAGACACTGTTCAGACACTAAAAGTCCCCCAAGGCACACAGATGCATCTGACCAGTGTTTACAGATCCCGGGCCTCTTCTTTAACTTTCTTGAAAAAAAAAAAATGATACTAGCTCAGTGGATAATGCATGATGGCGCATATAATGGGCACAAGTGTTAGCACCCCCCCCAGCATGCTGATACCCAGCCATATACCCATTACAATCTGGATTGCTCTAATGAAGGAGTTCCTCTCTTTAAATGCCAACCTGAAGCTGACGGGAACTTGACTATGGTATTAAATAAGTCTTGTTGCTGCTATACCAAGAAACCCCACCTTTTTCCCTTAGTGACCACAACACACAAAATTGGAGTTAAATTGGCCATAGCAGCCTTTTTATTAAACAAATATAAATAACCAATAATTAACATTAATAACATAAAAACAGACCAGACTGGTTATGAATGAGAAAGGGCTACAAGGTCCTAATAAGCATAAAACCCAGGACAGTACCTGCTTGTCACTTCACCCGCCTCCAGCTGCACAAAAACACCAACTCGGAGGCAACTAGCAGGTACACATCCACCACCTGGGAGCCGTATCTCAAACGGGTCCCTACACCATACCTTTGGTGCCCATATGAACCTAAAAAAGGACCTTGCACCCCGCCACCACCACACCTGGCTTAGAATGACCCCCTGATTCCCTAAACTGGGAGGGTGGGAAGTTCTTCCACTCTCTTCTCCGACTGAAGCCCTCCCCTTCCTGTCCACTGCTTAATTCCCCTTTCTCCACTCAGCTCAAATCCTGCCTCCTGAAGCCTGCTGACCTATCCTGTGTCCCTAACTCAGTACCTTAAACAAGCCCCTTTAACCCATGTCATGCCAGCCCTGCTTTTATTGCTTTCTTCCTCTTACTCCGGGCCTCTCTATTCTGTGATGCCTTAGGGGGTGGTTAAAGCGGAGCTCCATCCTAAATTGGCACCTTTCAGGGGGGAAGGGGTTGCAGATACCTGTATTATCCAGGTATCTGCACCCACTTCGGGACTAGCTAGCCGCAGCTGCCCCGCCCCTATCCGCAGATGCCCGCCCCTATCCGCAGATGTCCGCCCCCCCCAGTGTGTCTTGGGAAACACACAGTTCCCAGGACACAGCGGAGACCAGTAAAGACGCACAGCGCGACTCGCGCATGCGCAGTAGGGAACCGGGCAGTGAAGCCGCAATGCGTCCTATGCACTAAGGTGAAGGACCTTCTCTGCTGAAGCTGCCCCCCTGACCCCCCCCTTTTCCTTACCTGAGCCCATCCAATCCATACTCCTCTTCTGCACATAATACCCACTATCGTACACTCCATACTCCTCTTCTGCACATAATACCCACTGCCGTACACTCCATACTCCTCTTCTGCACATAATACCCACTGCCGTACACTCCATACTCCTCTTCTGCACATAATACCCACCGCCGTACACTCCATACTCCTATTCTGCACATAATGCCCACCGCCGTACACTCCATACTCTTCTTCTGCACATAATGCCCACTGCCGTACACTCCATACTCCTATTCTGCACATAATGCCCACCGCCATACACTCCATACTCCTATTCTGCACATAATGCCCACCGCCGTACACTCCATACTCCTATTCTGCACATAATGCCCACCGCCATACACTCCATACTCCTCTTCTGCACATAATACCCACTGCCGTACACTCCATACTCCTATTCTGCACATAATGCCCACTGCCGTACACTCCATACTCTTCTTCTGCACATAATACCCACCACCGTACACTCCATACTCCTATTCTGCACATAATACCCACCGCCGTACACTCCATACTCCTATTCTGCACATAATACCCACCGCCGTACACTCCATACTCCTATTCTGCACATAATGCCCACTGCCGTACACTCCATACTCCTCTTCTGCACATAATACCCATCACCACTGTTGCCTTTCTATCCTCTCAAACCTGTCTGCCCATTTTCCTCTGACCTCTGACAAGGCATTTTCGTCCACTTCGTCCGCTTACTGGATATTTTCTCTGTAAACCCTAGAGATGGTTATGAGTGAAAATCCCAGTAAATCAGCAGTTCTTGAAATACTCAGACCAGCCCATCTAGCACCAACAACCATGCCACGTTCAAACTCACCTAAAAGGGTTGTAAACCTTCTGCGTTTTCATGCATTCTATGCATTAAGGTGAAAAACCTCCTGTGCTGCAGCAGCACCCCCGAATCCCCCTTAGACTTACCTGAGCCCTGTAATTCCCACGACGGGAATGAGCACACCAGCTCGGGCTGGTGTCTTGTGTTCTGATTGGATAGATTGATAGCAGCACAGCCATTGGCTCCTGCTGCTGTCAATCAAACCCAATGATGCGGGCGCGAGGGGGGCAGAGCCGAGTCCTGTTGTATATGTCTACAGACGCCGCAGCAGGACACAGTAGCGTGCCCGCACAAGAGTCCTATCGGATAGCGCTTCTTCAGCCGGACACTCGAGAAGAGGAGGAGCCAGGAGCGCCACAGAGGGTCCCCAGAAGAGGGGGATCGGGGGCCACTCTGTGCAAAACCAACTGCACAGCGGAGGTAAGTATAACATGTTTGTTATTTTATTTTTTATTTTTTTAAACCGAACCTTAACAACCACTTTAAATCCCCTTTCTGATGCTTGCTTTGAGCTTCAACAAGTCATCTTCACCATGTCTAGATGGCTAAATGCATTAAGCCATGTATTGCCAAGCAATTGAACAGGTGTACCTATCAAAGTAGCCGATGAGTGTATTTGAGATATTTTTCACATATAAGAGTTTTTTTTATTCATTGTATAGCACGGAGTTGGGGTATTAATTTTATGTTTTTCAACAAAGTTGCATTAATCTTTTATTAGATGACTTTAGATTTGACATATTTGCAGTATATCTTTCCTTAATGAAGATGTAATTTTGATCATCGTTGTTATGTTTGACAATTAATATATATATATATTATATATATATATATATATATATATATATATATATATATATATATATATATATATATATATATATATATATATATATATATAGTAGGGCTGTGGAAATTAAAGATTAATTCCTTGATTAATCGATTCATTTTTTTGATCAATCAAAATACTTTTGATTGTTACTCACCTCTCCACCGGCTTCTGGGTCTTCAGGGAGTTCCGTCGGAGATCCGGTGACGTCGCGGACATCAACGTCACCGGACTCCTCCCCCCTTCCCCAAGTGCCTCCGTCTACTAACGAAGGGAAGGGGAGGAGTCCGGTGACATTGAAGTTCTGATTGAACGTAACGCGTACAGGGTAGGAGCTACGCATGATGTCACCCGCTGCTGCCCTACGGAACTAACGCGATTGTCGGCTTTACCTGCTGTGTTTTTATCATCTTTATGTGAGTAGTTTGTGTTTGAACACAAAAATGTAATCTTATACTTAAGCGGTGATCACTTAGATCTTTTCTTTCTACCCATGACCTGGCGTCCTTGCTGAGATCTAAGGAGACGTGAGAGAAGTTTATGGTCCGTGTTAACCCTTTTGATACCCGCTTGCATGACCACCTGTTTGCACAGGGGTCCATGCCATAAGGTGAGAGTGATTAGTTAGACCGGAGGTGGAGGGATTGTCACGCTACTGTGGGAAAAAAATGTATTTACGTCAGTGCTACAGTTTGAATTTAAAATGTATTTGTGTGAACTGTGAAGTTAAGTCATGGATTATGGAAACTAACTAGTGTCGGGTGATTGTATATAGTGTATACTACATTTACCACTGATTAATGCAGAGTTGCAATTCAAGCTAAAAGTAGTTGGATCTGTATGTGCGTTATAATTAATTGAAATTAGTCGATTAATCGATTAAAAAAAAATTGGTTAATCGGACATTAAAATTTTAATCAGTAACAGCCCTAATATATAATATAAAGTTTTTTAGTCAGATTCTGCTCATGCTACACTGTCCCATAATCTGGGTCTGTCTACCCGGGTATATATAAAGTAAAGGGCAAATTTTAGATGAAGAATGGTGGGGTAAATCACTCTCCAGTCTTACAAGCTCCATGGGTACAGCTGAGGTTTCAGTGCCTAGTTAAATGAGTTAAGCATGGTTTTACAATATATTTTAAAGGATGAGTCCTCTGACATAGTTTGACTTTTTGGTGGAGACATGTGGCCTGATTCACTGACTAACTTTCCTTTACCTCTCAGCGACTCTGGTGGAGAGTCTTACAAGCTGATGTTTTGAATTCCGCTACTCCACCAAGGCCATTACAATGATGTCACACTCTTCTGGATTTTACATTTATTCACTTATTTTATATTAGGAGGAATATAGCATGACACCCTCATTTGGCTTTGTACTGAGTGACCGAGCCAGGAATTCTGGAGGAAATATCTTGCCTCTGAAGGCCCCAAAAGATACATGAATCCAGAGGGTGATTCAGTTCACTGGTGTCCAGCCAAAAAAAGAAATATTTGTTTTGGGTGGACTTGGCCTTTAGTTAAATAAAAGTTTATACACTATTTACAAAAAAGCTCAAAAACGTGTTATCAATGGCTCAACGGCACTCAGTGCAGCTCCTGAGCTGTCAAATGTAAGAAGATCCCACGAATGGTGAGCCATCACAGAGCCAGTCAAGTCTATCTCTGAAATATGTATAAAATATTAGCAATGTGTGACAGCGGGACATATCCGGACTAATCGCAAAATGTATTGGATAGATGTAAGTGAGGTTATCCTCCAAATGAATTAAGTGGTGTTTTGGATAATATCCACTACAGTATTCCAATTATCACAGAGAAGGAAGCCAGAGAGAAAAATGAGATGTATTTGGAGAAGCCTTGTAACCAATTCCATCCCCCAGGAATGATGTATAGTAAGGGAAAAGTACAGCAAATAAACAGCTGGATGAGGTACATTCTATTACAAATAACGTATTGCCTTTTCTTTTCAAAGGGTCAGTTAACCCAAACCCAACCCTTCAGCTTTTGGTAGACACTGGACAGCTAAAGTGACCCTGTTGACAGACTATTCATTTCAACAGCAAACTTCAAGATTTCCACCCAAAAACGGAACTTCCACTTTAAGTGATGGTTACCCCCTGACATGCCACATTTTGGGGGGGGGAGCGGACACCCTCTTTTTAGAGGCATCCGCTCCCACTTCCTCCTGGGGCTTCGCGGCAGGAAGTTCACCTCTCCCCCTCCATCCCTGTAATCTTCTGGGACACATTACAGGTCCCAGAAGATTACCCGGCCATTCACAGCATGCATGCGCAGTGCGTGCCCACAGTAAGGCCCCTTTCACACTGGGGCGGTGCGGGTGTCGGCGGTAAAGCAGCGCTATATTTAGCGCTGCTTTACCGTCGTTTTAGCCTCGGTATTCGGCCGCTAGCGGGGCGGTTTAAAACCCCCGTTGGGGCCAAAAAAGGGTTAAACCCCCCGCAAGCTTTGACGGCGGTATTGCCGCGGTATCTCCACCGTATCCCATTGATTTCAATGGGTAGGAGCGGTATAGGAGCGGTGAATATACCGCTCCTTCACCGCTCCGAGGATGCTGCTAGCAGGACTTTTTTTTACCGTCCTGCTAGCGCACCGATCCAGTGTGAAAGGCCTTCGTCTTTCACACTGGAGTGAAAGGACTGTAGCGCCTGAAAAACGATTCGGTGTGAAAGGGGCCTAAGAATGCTGGCACCATGGAGAGGAGGGGGAAGTCATTATTGGGCGAACGGGGCTTCGTTCGCCCACATCGCTGGACTGTGGGGCCAGTGAGAGTCTGATTATTAAAAGTCAGCAGCTACACTTTTTGTTTTCGGCGGAACTCCACTTGAAAATGTTACTAAACCCACAACAGTAAAATCAGTCTGTATATGCAGTAAAGCATGCTTGTTATACTTACTGCGAAAGGGGTTAATCCTCTGCATTGTGCAAAAAGGCTGTTTGATCCTGTCTTCCCTGATTCTCCCCTTCTTTCCCCAATCCATTTCCTGATAGTATAGATCCTTGGGGACATGCATGCTCAGTTTTGTGTGTATTGCTAGAGAGATTTTTTTTTTTTTTTCCTGAGAGGGTGCATGTGATCTGCACAGGGCCAATCAGCACCGTCCATACAGAGGGTCAGGGGTCCTGCAGCCACATAATAGAATGAAAACTCCTCCTACAAGCTTTAACCAGTGCTCGTCCGGACACTGATAAAAGTCACAAGACTGCTACATACTGATGAGGAGAAGGTATTTAGAAGTTTATATTTACTAAAATAATTGCATTTCCATGTTTTGTGTACTGTGGGAGACCAGATATAGTAAATGCAGGATCCTGGGTTTAGTAACACTTTAAGTTTATTTGCATTTACCATATTTTATAAATGTTACTTCTCTTGTGTAGTCATCCAAAAGGCCTGTTGCTGGATGCCACTATCTTAAATGTGATGACAGTAGCATCAACAGACTCAGATCTGTCACTTAAAGTGGATGTAAACCCTCACATTTACCCAGTGAAGTGAACAGCCTCAGATGATCCACAAGGATGAAACAAATCTCCCTACATAAGTTTTACGGTATATCTGCTGTCTTCAGCTTGCTATCGTTTTTAGAATTCTAACATCATGTTAGAATTTTTACTTCCTCATTCAGTAGTAGGAGTGGATTCTTGGCATACACTGTGTGAGAGCTGATTGGAGGAAAGGCACCCCCCCCCCCCCCCCCTCCACATAGGCAGAGACTTGCAGAGCTGTGCTGTGACATGACACTCTCTCTGCTAATCTATTTTGAGCACCCACCCGATACAAATTTCAGGCTGTTTTTATCTCGGTTGTCAGGGAAATTATCAGAAGTTATCATGCTGATAACAGAGGAATGAAAAAACAAAAAGACACAGGACTTAGTGCTTTGTACAAAGATAAATAAACACTATAGATATATGTGCCTAGGTCAAATTTCATAAATGGGGTTTACATTCACTTTAATTGACACTCTATAGTTGTTCCCTTCCCTCCTCACTTGTTGTTTGCTTCAGAAAAGGTTATATAGGGAGGTGAGGGGAGCCATGGAGGAGCTGGGCCATCACAAACAGTAATTAGACACTCCCAGAGGTGGAGAGGGTTTTGATGTGACAGGAGGGAGGGGGGGGCTGTATCTGTGCGAAATTGGGCCATGACACACCGGCCAGTGGGAGAGGGATTGCCAGAGACTGTAGGGCCACTATTCTAGCATTGCCCCTTAGTCAGGATCTGCCATAGTATAGGGATTAGGGGTCATTCATTGGTCCATTGGTTATTTTCTCTGTCACACGTTCTTGCTTGTTTATTTGTTGAAGTGTTATTTACTGCTCTTCTATATTTTGTGGGTGTTAAAGGGAGTCAGGAGACATTTTTGATTCCCCTGTCATATGGCAGGAAGAATCAAAAAGGCTTGTGAGTCTCCAGGACCTCCCAAAATCCTTTGGCCGATTCCTCAAAGATCCTCCTCCCTATATCGAAAATCGCTCCAATACGAGATGTCACCAGCGGTGCCAAGGAAAGAAAAAAGAGGACGGACTCCTCATAGTGTAAAACTGTAGAGGTAGTTTATTTAACCACCTGATTACTTTGCACTTAAACCCCCCTCGTGACCAGACCAATTTTCAGCTTTTGGCGCTGACGCACTTTGAATGACAATTGTGCGGTCATACAACACTGTACTCAAATGACATTTTTATCATTTTTTTTCCCCACAAATAGAGCTTTCTTTTGGTGGTATTTAATCACAGCTGGGGTTTCTTTTTTTTTGCTAAACAAACAAAAAAAAATGGAAAACAAAAAATTAAAAAAAAAAAAAAAAAAAATCATGTTTAATAGTTTGTTATAAAATTTTGCAAACAGGTAATTT
Source organism: Lithobates sylvaticus (assembly GCA_028564925.1). Lineage (NCBI taxonomy): Eukaryota > Metazoa > Chordata > Amphibia > Anura > Ranidae > Lithobates > Lithobates sylvaticus. Next base: position 40,650,219 of record CM053034.1, on the reverse strand, counting down.
TTCTGCTTCATTGATATGCGCTGATGAGGCGGCACAGGTGGGCACTGATAGGCTGCACTGGTTGGCACTGATAGGCTGCACTGGTGGGCACTGATAGACTGCACTGGTGGGCACTGATAGGCTGCACTGGTGGGGATAGATAAGTCGGTACTGATGGGGACAGCAAAGATGGCACTGATGGGCACGGATGGGTGGCACGGATGAGTGGCACGGATGGGCACTGATGGATGACACTGATGGGCACTGATGGGTGGCACTGATGGGTAGCACTGATGGGCACTGATAGGTGGCACTGATGGGCACTGATGGGCACTGGTAGGTGACACAGATGAGCACTGGTAGGTGACACAGATGAGCACTGGCAGGTGACACTGATGTGCAGCACTGGCACTGTGGGCACTGAGAGATGGCACTGTGGGCACTGAGAGATGGCACTGTGAGCACTGGTAGGCGGCACTTTAATTGGGCAAAGGTGGGCACCATGGATTGGGCACATTGCAGTGAGAGGGACTGAAGTCCCTCTCACTGCCGCCGGTGATCAGCTTTTTTTTTTTTTCTCCTCGCGCTGTCAGCGAGAGGAGGAAAAAAAGCCGATTACCGGCTCTGTTATTATCACATGATCAGCTATCATTGGCTGACAGCTGATCACGTGGTAAGGGGTCGGGATCGACCCCTTACTCGGATCTGTGATCCAGCGAGTCTCACAGACTCGCTGATCACAGAGCGCGTCGCGCGCGCTCCCCCAAGTGGTTTCATTATTATCTATAAGCTGTGAAGCTGCAGAGCACTAATGAGGAAAGCTGCTGGACCTGCATCCCTTTAGACGTGTTCCTATTGGAAGTATCTCACCAAAAATTACATTTTTGTTGCGGGGGATGCCGGAAATCTGACTTGTATCTTAGGCAGACTTGTGGGAAAATTGGTGAGCCAATCACACAAGCAGGAAATGATGTTTCTGGGGAGTGGTCAGTACACACTCTGTTTACAGAACAACTTCAGGTAGCCATATTGCATTTTCCGAAAGAGCTGCAGATTTGAAAAGGAAAGGTCATTTTTAATAACATTCAATTAAAATATGAATCGTGTCGCAATTGTATACGCTATATTATTTTTTCTTGCTATTTTTTCCCCCCAGGAAGGTGGAGTGACCCTTTAAATAAATAAATAAACTACCTTTTCATTTTTACGCTATGAGGAGTCCGTCCTCTTTTTTTCTTTCCTCAGCCGAAGGATTTTGGAAGGTCCTGGAGACCCACACGCCTTTTTGATCCTTCTTGCCATATGACAGGGGGATCAACAACGTCTGGTAAGTGTGCATCTACACTGTATCATTTACACGTTGGATTTATCTTCCTCTGGGGTTTGCCATTGGAGTTATTGCATGGTTTATGTAGGAGGAATTTTCACTGGATGACTTATAGGACATTCTTTGGGATTCTGTTTTATTTTAATTTTTTCTTTGTAAGGCTTTGGATGTTGACACACGTTTTTGGCACTATATTACTGATGCGATTTGGGTTTACACATGTAAATTGAACGAGGAAATTTCTGTGAAGAGGAATCCTCTGCTCAATTATATCAATTTAACTTGCTATTTGAATATTTCATTTTCAAGATTATATATGAAATATATATATATTTTTTCTTTTTTTTTCACAATTGTTCATTTTTCACTTGAGGGTTGTAACAACAGCTACAATTTATCAATTAGTGCTTATTATTATTTATTAATATAGTTATTATGGTAGTTTTTTTGGCATGAGTGTAATTTTTGACACAAAAAGTTTTTATTGCCTCACTAAGTGTTTTGCCATCTCTTTTTGTTATGGTGACCACTATCACTGCAAGAGAAAATTATGGAAAATCCTAAATTTTACAGTTGTCACCAAAGCAAAAGTGGAGGAGAAATCTTCCAATGGGAGCATCCATTCAAAAACCAAATGGAAAACTCTCCTAATTTGTTTTAGCAATTTCTTCTCAATTGCATTGGGTAATAGTAGTGGGGATTCATTCCCCTGCTAATTGGGTGGCATGATGTGAATAATGTTATGATTATATTATGTTGTGTTTTTGTTTAATAAATCATGTACGACCAGACATTTGGCTACTGAAGGAGTGGACTATGTCCAGGAAACGCGTCAAGCCATACAACATGGGAATAATGTACCTGTTTGTAAAAAGATATTGTTTGACAATATATGATTATTCTGTGTTTTTTTTTTTTTTCGTTGTTTTTTTTTATATTTTTGTAATTGTGGTAATTGTATATGTAAGCAATGGCTTCCTTTTATGTGAATATTTGATAATAAATAATATTATTATGTTTTAAATATAAAGAGTGTTGTGCGGAGAGGCAGAATGGGAATCTGCCTTTGTAAACAAAGCGGATCCCCATTCTGACAGGGAACATGTCAGAGATCTACTGTTCCCTGTGATCGGGAACAGTGATCTCTGTCATGTCCCAGGCAGCCCATCCCTCCTACAATTAGCACACACCCAGGGAACATACTTAACCCCTTGATCGCTCCCTAGTGTTAAGCCCTTCCCTGTCAGTGTAATTTTTACATTGATCAGTGCATTTTTATAGCAGTGTAATAATATATATATATATATATATATATAATATATCAATGTAATAATGTCACTGGTCCCCAAAAAGTGTCATTTGGGGTCAGATTTGTCGCAGATCACCGCCATTACTAGTAAAAAATATAAGAAAAATGAAAAGTCCCTAAATCTAGCCCCTATTTTGAAGACGCGATAACTTTTGCGCAGTTTGGTATGTTTGCCCTGGAAATTAGGCCATGTTTTCAGCTTTTCCTTTAATTTGCACAGCTGCTTTAAGTCAATATCAATGACATGGTATTTATAAGAGCTATTTTATCAAAGGGAAGTTCCCAAAACATGGCCTGTTGGGGGTACTTGAGGACTGAGGTTGAGAATCACTGCTCTAGATGACCTTGTCCCAGCACTGATTGCAATATATGGTAACCAACTCTTATTTGCTAAAAATACCTCTTAAACTTTGTATTTTTTCCCATTGTGGATGTGCACAGTTTGATTTTGGTCCAGAGTTGTTTTCACCTCCAGTTTTGTCTGCCCCATATTGGCACTACAGTGCCTTGCAAAAGTATTCACATTGTATTGTAAAATGAAACTCAATATAATGCAGAATCAATGGGAGCCCTGAGTGTGTAATTTGCCACTGTCACCTGCCACCAGATGCAGCGTGTCACTTGCCACTATCCTACCACCAGATGTAGAATGTCACTGGAGCCTGCCACCAAAAATACGAATTTAAGGACATTTTTTTTTTTCTGCAGTTGACTCAATTGTCTTACTAACTTACATCTCTCCGCTTGCCCACTGCACCTCGATCAGTGCAGCCTTTGTGGCCCGGCTGCAAGTAAAGCACAGACCAGCAATGATTCGCAGCCCGGGGGTTGGGGACCCCCGCCCTAGACCTAAACAAGTATTATTAAAAGAGAAGTTTTTTTTTTTTTTTTTTTTAAAGAATCATACTTACCAAGGTGGATGCAACTGAGTGATAAAAGACCGATGATAGCTTGGTTCTCAATGCTCTGTGAGAAGAGACCTGTTGACTGTTCGTCACCGGCACTCTGCTCTGGTGGCTGGATCAGACTCTCAGCAGCTCACTGAGAGGCTGAGCTGGATGCTGGGCCAGGCTTCGCGATCTTGCCCAAGCATGGTCCGTCTCTGGGACATCAGCTGACAGCAGGCTTCAGCATGATGTCTGCTGAAAACAAATCACAGGAGGGCAGAACAACTGCACTCCTGTGATCCACTGGAGGAGTACAGCCAAAAGAGCCCCACTGCAAGGGAGGATTTTTACTTTTCCTGAAACTGGGCTTTAATACAAGTGCCATAATGTTTTTCATCATTGGGCTTAAAGCCGGGCTCCACTGCCCCTGACGTTTTTTTTCTTCTAAGGTCCTTAATAAAGAATCTATTTTGTAATTTATTAACTCACCAGTCCGGTTTCCAGCACTTGTGCCTTTCTTTTTTTCTCTTCAACAATCACTTTATAAAAAAGCTTGTTCCGTTCTCCATCTTGCCTGTGGGCGAGTGAAACCTCCAGGCATTCTCTTCCTGGATTTCACTGACGCCCATTCATTGTAATCTCACACATGCGCCGCCAGCAGCTCCTGTTGCCATCACAACGGCGACGGCGTCGAAAGTCCCGCCCCGTTGTGATAGCAGAGACCGAACGTGACTGTCGTGATGACGTCACATTCGGTTTCAAGTCTCGCGCGATCTCGAGCCAGGCAGCCGCACTGACTCCTGGGAGCTATGACACAAGCTCCCAGGAGACAGTGCGGGCTAGGGGATATTACAAAATAGCCGTAATATCCCCGCCCATATCCGAGGGAAGGAGAACCAGGAAGCGATGGATGGCAAGAAGAAAACAACTAAAGGTAAGTAAAAAAAAAACGACCGTTTCGGATCGAGGAAGGTGAGTATTATTTTTTATATATAGGTCTTAAAAACGGGTGGCGCTCCGCTTTAACTAGTAAGGAAGTACAAAGAGCAAAGAGAATTTTCACAATCTAGATTGTAGTTTATTGCATCATATTTAGATATCTGGCACAGGGTTGCACATGTTCTATGCTCTTGCATTGTTATACTGAATGAGAAAAGAGCAACAGCTAGTAATTAAAAATCAAAAGATCTTGCAGCTTATGCCTGAAAAGGGGTTAATTCATTCAAGCCTCTGCAAACACAAACTGAAATAATTTGGTATGCTGGGCTAACTTATCCATTTAGAAACTGATCGATAGGGTAATTACTATCTGTTGAGTCTAGCAGTGTCCATTTAGTGGGAGATGTCATAGAGATGACCCTTTTCTAAGCATTTCCTGTGACTAAATCTCTTGCTTTCATTTCATGAAAGGCATTCCGGATCATTTTGTGAGATTAGTTAAGCAGGTTGTAGTGTGGACAGTGCAATGAGACGTGCAGAACCTGACTTGCCATCCCTGTAACCTCATTTTATAACACAGGGATTATCTAGATAAACAGCCAATGTCTGCACCTTCAGAGGAATGTGTTGCAAGCCCTTTAACTCCTTTGCATCCAGAATACACTCTTTACAAAAGAAACGTATTTTACCAGCAATTTGTATGTAAGCTACAAATTGCAAAATGACCATCGTTGCTACTCATAAATGTATAGGGAGGCCCGGAGTAAAAATAAGAATGCAAAAGACGAAGGGGCCGGCATGACAGGGGTTAAAAAGGGCTTGGTATAGTTAGGGGAAGTTGGGCTAAGTTAAAAGTAAGTTCAATTGATTGGGTTAGAGGGGTTGTAAACCCTTGTGTTATTTCACCTGCAGCGCTACCCCCAGTTAAGAGAGCCGCTGGTTTGTTTTGGGTCCCTGAGTACAGCTCCACCAACCCCTGGCAATTTGCTCTACCCGCTCTGGCACAGTTAGTCAAGGGGTATGAATCTATGCACATATAACCATATCTTATACTCTAAGTGTAATGGGTATGAACTCACAAGCAGACTGCTGAGATAAGAATAACTGGCTTTACTTTGTCAGTAAGGAAAAGAAATAGTAACATGCATTTAACATATGACTTACAATACTTTAGCAGGTCCCTGCAATATGCACTTAAACATGTACACATATATGTATCAACTAGCAATGGGGAAACGGAGCGCCAAGTGTGGCGACCGCATGCTATGCACCCCTGAGGTGCAATAAATCTATCTGCGCCTACCTGGTGGACCAGGCCTGATCCCTAACAATAGAGCTCAGTCCTTGTACTAGTACAGTGTTCTTCACCGGCAATAAATCTGTAGAGGTGGTGCACATGTAGCTTTAAATGGTATCTTTGTAATCCACAGAAAGTAACATTGCTGCTCTGAGGTAAATTGCGCCTAGGCAGTTCAATAGGCATAAAACGTGTGTATCAATGCAGGATGAGCCTTCCGGCTCTCTCACCAATCCTGGGGTACCGTCCCTTCGCTCCGGTCCCTCTAATGGCGGCTCTGGTCTCTTCAGTCACAGCCCCTGCGCTCCGGTCCTCAGCTCCGACCGACCGTCTGTAGGGAAGAGTCTCCGCTCCGCTGCTGCTGACTCTGAGGTATGAGAGTCTCACTCCATCTGCTGCAAGGCCCAGGCTTCAGGCCTTCAGCTCCGGTCCGCACAGGTGTCTCCACTGGCTGTAGTCTCCGCGTCACACGCTCTGTCAGCAGAGGCAGGCCAGTCCTGTCAGGCCTCAGAAGAGGAAGTGTCCCAAGAGGAAGAGGCGGTCTCCGCTCTTCCTTTTTATAACCTCCCCCAGCAGCCTCTCGGGCGGAAACAAGCAGCCCGGGAGCCTGGGGGATTATGGGGGATGTAGTCTTTTCCAGTAAAAGGGGTACGACCCCGCTACACACTCCCCCCACTTTGAATCTTTGGTCCCCAAAGACAGTGTTCAAACTACAAGCGTCCTTGGTAACAACACGTTCACATAATTTAGACAGGGGAGCTTCCCACCAATTGGCATAAGATGGGGAGCTGTCCTGTCCACAGGTCACTTCAGTGTGGGTGACCTGTTTAACTGTGCCAGAGAGTGAGCTGGGATCCCCCTCCACCCAATGAACAGTGGATGGGTCAGGGCTTTCAGCACTTCTCCTTGCTGTGGTAACAGAGTCCTCTGAACTTTCTCCCATCTTGGGGTAAGTTAACTTCTTGGGAGGCTTCACACTCCTGCGAGCTCTCTGTTCTCTTGGAACTTCTTCAGGAACACATTCTGGCAACATCTCTGGTTCTGGAACATCTACTTCTTCTTCTGGGTAGAGACCAGGGATTTCTTCCCAGCACTCAGGCACATCACTGAATGGCACAAACTCTGTGGCTTCTGGGTTCAATGTGCTATCTTCCACATCCTCAGTAGGTGGAAGATCTATGGCAGAATTTCCTGGAGTTGAGGAAGGCCATAGCCATTCAAGTTCTCCTCTTTCTTCCTCTGGTTGGGGGTCCTGTCCACCCCTAACTTGGGAGGTCTGGGACCTAGTGTTAGGCCTGGGGGTATCCAGAATGGAAACAGATTCAGGTACGTCTCTTGCTGGAGGCATTCTGACTGCTTCAGTGAGTGGGAGCAAATGATTCCTATGCCAGGTCTTCAAAGGCCCCACTCTTCCTTCTGGCTTCAACTTGTAGACAGGCAATCCTGGAAGTTTCCTACAGATGATATATGGCTCTGATCTCCATCTATCAGCAATCTTGTGTTTTCCAGGGATCCCTAGATTGCGTAACAGTACACGGTCCCCAGGCTGTAGGTCCTGTACTCTAACTTTCAAATCAAAGTTCCTCTTATTTCGGGCCCCCCTCTGGTCAGAGGCCGCTTGAGCTTTCTCATAAGCTATCTTCAGACTGCGCCTCAGTCTGTCCACATATCCTTTGTGGGAGGCAGCAGAGGCATGGTCCAAGGATATGCCGAAGGCCAAATCCACTGGCAATCTTGCTTCTCTCCCAAACATAAGTCGGTAAGGGGAAAAACCTGTCACATCACTTGTGGTGCAGTTGTAGGCATGCACCAGAGCTGAAATGTGTTGGCTCCAATGTTGCTTCTTCTCTGTTTCCAAAGTTCCCAACATGTTCAATAGTGTCCTGTTGAACCTTTCAGGCTGGGCATCACCTTGAGGGTGATACGGTGTGGTTCTAGTCTTCTCTACTCCCAGAGAATCTAGTAACTTCCTGATCAGGCGACTCTCAAAGTCCCTTCCTTGGTCTGAATGGATTCTCTGTGGCAGTCCATAGTGAACAAAGTACTTTTCCAATAGTACCTTGGCTACTGTAGAGGCCTTCTGGTCCTTGGTTGGGAAAGCCTGAGCATAACGAGTGAAATGGTCGGTTACCACCAGAACATTTCCCAATCCACTCAAATCGGGTTCAAGGCAGAGAAAATCAATGCATACCAGATCCATTGGGCCTTGACTCTGTAGGTGGCCCATTGGGGCAGCTTGATGGGGTAAAGTCTTCCTCTGAATGCATCTTGCACAGGAATGGCAATACTCCTCCACTTCGGCCCTCATGCAGGGCCAATAAAACCGGTCTCTGACAAGTTGGAAGGTTCTCTCTGCTCCCAAGTGACCATGCTGGTCATGTAAGGCAATCAGCACAGTCTCTCGATGCTTCTCTGGGAGAAACAACTGCCACTTGTCTTCTGGGCCATCAGAGGGGCCCCTTCGGTAGACTACCCCCTGATGCACCTGTAACTTGTCCAACTCTCTCCTCAGTAGACGAGCTTCTTTAGAAGGGTGAAGGCGAAGTCCCTCTGGACTCTTGTCTTCCAGGGCTTCCAGGACCAATTTCCCCATGGGGTCTTCCAATTGGTCACACCTTAACTCTTTCTTGGACAGCTTCGGTAGGCACTCTTCTGCTAGTTGAGTTACCCCACAGTAACACTTCGGGACTCCCACTGTGGTAACTCCTACCTCTTCAGCTCTGGATCCTCCTCTGGCTTGGAGTTCAGCCCCCTGACAAAGGGCTCGCACTCCATCTGGTGCCACTTGAGTCCAGTCTTCCCAGTCATCGACCATGACATGGGATCTTCGGGACAGGGCATCTGCATCCCTATTTCCAGCCCCTGGTCTGTACTTGAGGCTGAAATTGAATCCAGACAACGCCGCCAACCATCTGTGTCCAGTTGCATCCAGCTTGGCGGTGGTGAATAGATAGGTCAAGGGGTTGTTATCTGTCTTTACAGTAAACTCGGCCCCATACAAATAGTCTCTCAGTTTGTCAACAACTGCCCACTTGAGGGCTAAGAACTCCAACTTGTGGGTGGGATAGTTCTTCTCGGAGGGTGTCAGGCTCCGGCTCACATAGGCCACTGGTCTCAGCTGGTCTTCATACTCCTGGTAGAGTACTCCACCTAGGCCCTCATGGCTGGCATCAACATGTAGCTCATAGGGTCTAGTGGGATCAGCGTAGGCCAAAACTGGGGCTGTGGTGAGACTTCTCTTCAAGGTTCTGAAAGCCTCTTCACACCTTGAGTTCCACTGGTCTTGGACCGACTCACTGGGCCTCCTAGGCCCCATTCCATCTTCCTCTCCTTCTGTCTTCAGCAGCTCGTTGAGGGGTTTGGCAATGCGGGCAAATCCATCCACAAACCTGCGGTAGTAGGAGCAGAACCCCAAGAAAGACCGAAGTTCTGTAACTGTTGTGGGCCTTGGCCACGAAGTAACTGCCTCCAACTTCTCAGGGTCTGTAGCCACTCCTTTTTCAGACACTATGTGTCCCAGATAGTTCACAGAAGACTGATAGAACCGACACTTCTCTGGAGAAAGTTTAAGTCCCTCTTCACTGAGCCTCTTCAGTACTTTCTCCAATCTGGCTTCATGTTCTTCCAAAGTCTTTCCAAAGACAATGACATCGTCCAGGTACACAAGGACTTCTATGAGGTTCATGTCTCCAACCGTCCTTTCCATTAGGCGTTGAAACGTAGCAGGAGCTCCAGATAGGCCCTGAGGCATCCTGTTGAACTCAAAGAATCCTACTGGGGTTATGAAGGCAGTCTTTTCTCTGTCTTCTGGATGCATGGGGATTTGGTAATACCCACTCTTGAGGTCCATCACACTGAACCACTTAGCTCCAGATAAACTCTGTAAGGCATCCTCTATCCTTGGCGTGGTGTACTGGTCAGGAATGGTCCTCCTGTTGAGAGTTCTGTAGTCAATGCAGAGCCTCAATGACCCATTCTTCTTCCTGACTACCACTATGGGAGAGGCATAGGGGCTTCTGGACTCCCTAATCACTCCCGTCTTCTTCAGTTCCGCAAGCTGCTCCCTCAGATCCTCCAGATCTGCTAGCGGGACTCGCCTCACTCTCTCTCTGAATGGCTTGTCCTCTTGCATGCGGATTCGATGGGTGGCACTCCTCGCACACCCCACATCAAACTCATCTTTAGAGAAAATCTTCTCCCATCTGGTCAGCTGGGCCTTGGCTCTCTCTTTCCAAGCTCCAGGTAGGTTTGGGTTTTCCATGGAGAGTTTCTTCCAAACATCTTCTCCTTCACCCGTCCCCTTCACTTCTGACCAGCCAACTGGGACAGCAGGACTCACCTGTCCCAGAAGCATCCTGGCAGGGATCTCCACGGGCTGCTCCGTGGGGTTCCTCACACTGACAGGGACTCTTCCTCTAGCCTTCTTCAGGTCCTTCAGTGAAATTACTTCTGGTATCACCTCCAGACCTGAGTGACCCTCCATTGGGTCAGGTTCCAACATTACAAAGGGGCCAGGCTGCTCCCAGGTAAGTTTCACCGTGGCTCTCATGCAGGTCACCTCTCCAGGCTGTAACACTGCTCCTTCTTTTCCAAGCCTCCATACCCTTCCTATCCCCTCACTTGGGGTCTTCTGCTCTAGGACCAACCGCTGGTAGGCCGCCTTCAGCATGGGATGGATCTTGGGAGTTGAAAGATTCTCTTTCTTCACCAGGGGGGTCAGAAGCCTTCTGACTAGGTCCGTGTTCGTCCCTATAATCAGGGACGTCTTGCTGGTTCCTGGTGGGCGGGGACACACCACTGCTAAGGTGTCGAACACTTCAGTCTTCCCAGCTACGGATGGGTCAAACGTCAACCGTATGGGTAGGTAGCCATCATAGGGGAAACTCTGCGTTCCCAATCCCCTTATCTCCAACTCTTCTATCTTCTGTATTGGCAGATGACTCAGGTATCTGTCATAGAAGTCCCTGTACAATAGGGTCACTTGTGCTCCAGTGTCCAGGAGGGCCTTCGTGTACACTCCTTCCACTTGGATGGGCACAGTTGGAGATGGACCAACTAGCTCCTCTGGGTAGGGCTGAGTTGATGCTGTCCTCTTCTTTGGACTCTTTGCTTTACCAGCACTTGATTTGCACTTGCTCCTTTCTTGAGCCTGGTATGCATTAATTTTCTCCCTCTTACTGGGAGTGTGAACCCGTTGAGGGACATTGTTATCTCTCGCTTTGAAGAGTTCACGCTTGGGGGTGCTGTGTCTCTTCGGAGGGGTCTTGCCCCCTTTCTCTGGAGTGCCCCTTGGTTGAGAATCCCTGGGCCCCTTCTGAGGGGTTTGGTCTCCTCGCTTCTTTTTCCTGTTGTGCTTCTTGGAGCTCACTGAAGGTGATGGGCACCCGGTTGACTCCTTCACCGGGGCCCTTTGGCGTTTCCCGCCGGCTGGCAGCTTTCTGCCTTCTTCTTCTTGGGGCTGGCACATACAGCTGCAATATGACCAACTCCTCCACAATTAAAGCAGATCATCTCACCGTAGTCAGGTGGGGATGCTGGTGCTGAAACAGCTGGAAACAATTCCTTCCTGCCTGTTTCTTTCTTGGGACTGGGCGTCTCTTTTGCCACTAGAGACGTCAGTATCTCCATCATCTGGGACATCTGCAACTTCAGGGCATCTACCTCTGTGTCTCTTTCAGGGGTTAAGGCCGACCTGACCGTGGCCACTGGAAGTTTGGTAGACCCCATCACTTGCTTTTCCCTTTTCTCTTCCAACATGGCCTCTTCTTCTCTGACCATTCGGATGAGGTCAGGGTAGTCCAGGCTCTTCCCATCCTGGCGGGTACGTAGAATTAGTGCGACAGGGTCCAAGGGTTGGGCTCCCCTCATCACCTGCTGGGCACGGGCTTCATCTACCTTCCCTGGATCTATCCCCTTCTTCAGGATAATCCTATGCAGGATCTTGTCTATGCGTCCCATGTACTCTGACAGCTTCTCCCCTGTCTTCTGGTAACAGTGTTTCAGTTGATAGGTAAGTTCTGTGACTTTTTCTGTCCCACCAAACACACCTTCCAGGATGTCTATGTAGTCCTGGGCAGTGCAATCCTTTTTGCTTGTCTTCAGATTGCGTATGGCCTCTAAGGCAGGTCCTTTTAGGCTCTCAACAATCCTTTGCTTCTTTCTGCCTTCTGAGACCTCCCATTCTTCTAGGGCCTGCGTGGCACCATCTAACCACTCTTCAAATCCCTCTTCTCCCGAGGGTACAGGTGTCCTCCCTGAAAACATCCGGAGTTTCCTGTATCCCGACATTGGGTAATCCCCGGGGTCTCTTCTGCACTGAGTCACAATCTCCCCTAGGACAGCACACAGTTCTGCACTTAGAGTAGTCTGTGTGGGTGCGGGACTTTCCGCGCCCTTCTGCTCTTCCTTCTTTGGGGATAGAATGGCTTTCATAGGAGAACCTTCTCCCTTGCGCGGCAGCGCATGCAGCAATTGGTAGGCCTGAGCATTCGGTGCCTGTATGCTTTGGCTCCTGAACTGCTCTGGAGTCTCTTCCTTCCATTCTATTAAGGCGTATGTGTACCCAGCATCATTTCTCATGTCCATTATCCATGACTTCTGGCATGGGGATAATGACATTATGAGCTGCTTGACTGCCTCTCTCTGCCATATCCCTGGCAGTTCAATAACTGCTGCTGCGGCTGGGTCAGTGGCCCATGTTGCGGACCACCGTCCCACTTCTATCGGGTCCATGCCGGTACCTTCTGGCGGCTTTTCCCGCTGACTCAGGATCCCGGATTACGAGCCCCCACGTGCAGCGCTACCCCCAGTTAAGAGAGCCGCTGGTTTGTTTTGGGTCCCTGAGTACAGCTCCACCAACCCCCGGCAATTTGCTCTACCCGCTCTGGCACAGTTAGTCAAGGGGTATGAATCTATGCACATATAACCATATCTTATACTCTAAGTGTAATGGGTATGAACTCACAAGCAGACTGCTGAGATAAGAATAACTGGCTTTACTTTGTCAGTAAGGAAAAGAAATAGTAACATGCATTTAACATATGACTTACAATACTTTAGCAGGTCCCTGCAATATGCACTTAAACATGTACACATATATGTATCAACTAGCAATGGGGAAACGGAGCGCCAAGTGTGGCGACCGCATGCTATGCACCCCTGAGGTGCAATAAATCTATCTGCGCCTACCTGGTGGACCAGGCCTGATCCCTAACAATAGAGCTCAGTCCTTGTACTAGTACAGTGTTCTTCACCGGCAATAAATCTGTAGAGGTGGTGCACATGTAGCTTTAAATGGTATCTTTGTAATCCACAGAAAGTAACATTGCTGCTCTGAGGTAAATTGCGCCTAGGCAGTTCAATAGGCATAAAACGTGTGTATCAATGCAGGATGAGCCTTCCGGCTCTCTCACCAATCCTGGGGTACCGTCCCTTCGCTCCGGTCCCTCTAATGGCGGCTCTGGTCTCTTCAGTCACAGCCCCTGCGCTCCGGTCCTCAGCTCCGACCGACCGTCTGTAGGGAAGAGTCTCCGCTCCGCTGCTGCTGACTCTGAGGTATGAGAGTCTCACTCCATCTGCTGCAAGGCCCAGGCTTCAGGCCTTCAGCTCCGGTCCGCACAGGTGTCTCCACTGGCTGTAGTCTCCGCGTCACACGCTCTGTCAGCAGAGGCAGGCCAGTCCTGTCAGGCCTCAGAAGAGGAAGTGTCCCAAGAGGAAGAGGCGGTCTCCGCTCTTCCTTTTTATAACCTCCCCCAGCAGCCTCTCGGGCGGAAACAAGCAGCCCGGGAGCCTGGGGGATTATGGGGGATGTAGTCTTTTCCAGTAAAAGGGGTACGACCCCGCTACACACCTTAATGCAGCCTATGTCAAAATCTTCTGTCACCGACCAGCCCCCCTGTTTTACTCACCTGAGCCAGTTCGTTCCCACGCCGGAGGCGCGCACACCCTCTCTGGCCGGGGTCTCGGCTCTTGATTGGATCGATTGATAGCAGCACAGCCATTGGCTCCCGCTGCTGTCAATCAAATCCAATGGCGCGGGCCACGGGGGCGGGGCCGAGTCCGGCATTCTGTGTCTAGATGTAGAGATGCAAATGCCAGACTCGGGAGCATGCCCGCATGGAAACCCCTGGGAGAGCGCTTCTTCTAGGGGGTTTCCTGATGCAGGGAGGAACCGCGAGCACCGTTGGGGGACCCCAGAAGACAAGGATCAGGGCCACTCTGTGCAAAACGAACTGCAGTATGATATGTTTGTTATTTAAAAAAAAAAAAAAAAGAGGGTTTACAACCCCTTTAAGGTCAGTGAGGGGACGTAGCTGCAGGGGGGGGGGGGGGGGTTCTGGTCGCTGAGTGGGGCTTCAGTTGGAGATCAGCAAGTGAGCAAGAAACTTCCCATCCACCCACCATGTAGTTGTTGGTATCCAGGTGTTGGGTATTTGGGTTGGTATGCGTATTTGGGTTGGTATGCATATGGCGGGGGTGCAGGGTCCCTTATAGGTTATGCAGGCACAAAAAAGTAAAGTGTAGGGACCTGTCTGAGGTACGGCTCCCAGTGCTTGGGATGTGTATCTGCGTGTTGTCTCCGAGTTGGTGGTTTTATGGCTGGAGGCCTGAGTAAGTGATACGCAGGTACTGTCTATTGGTTATAGAGTGCTACCATATTTCAAACAGGGGCAAGCATGACTGAGGTATTGCTGATGTTTCGACTGCCATGACCTTACCTCCCTAATTCATACCACCCGACTACCCCAATGATGACACAACCACATAATTTGGATGTAAATGGTCATAGCAGTCTTTTATTAATAAACAATAAATAACAAAATAACGTATTACTTCCATTCTGTGTAAGTAATAAATTTTCAACGATAATGTACCTAACTGACTTTTTCATGAATCTTAGGTTAATGAAGACACGTTTTCCTCTATCGTCTCGGCTGTATCAACCTCCACATTCCTATCCCAGCCCCGAGTCACAGTTACACCAGCTTGAGGACAATTTAATACCAGTTTTCCACCTGATTAAGCCTGATAACTGATAGCCCCTTATTGATGTCACCGAGTAGGGAAGGTACACCCATACCAAGATGGGCCCAACCCATTCTACCCCACCCTTTGAAAAACCTAAGACCCCTGCCTGCTGCTATGACAAAGCTGAAACCAAACCCATCTGCATAGAACATCCTAAGCAACAGCCACCCTACAGCACCCACTGCCCCTTTAAGAAAAACAACCACAGGAAAAAATGGCACCAATAAGGTAAGCCTTACCCACACTTTCAAAGCAAACCTCTTTAACTGCCTGACTGTAGCCTGCCCAGCAACTCGGCCATGTAGGCCCTCCACCTATGCTATGCATGCAGTTCCAGGCCTATTACTTTTGGTTCAAGTTGACTATGAGTTTGACTCAAATTTGAGCATAACGGGCAGACTAAATGGGCAGAATTAGCCAGTTTACCCGTCTATCTAAACCTCTGCCTACTGAAAGTCAGAAGTCATTCACTTAGTGGCAGTATTACAAGTTGCCATATTAGATGACAGGTTTCTGTGGTAGCGATCCCTTGTAGAATGCCAACCAGGGGTTCTCAAGGGTGAGGATTCTAAGCCCCAGCCTGGTTCTTCGTCAGGGTCCCACGGGTGGGGATGGACTTGCAGCAAGCTGGAACCAGGTTGCCCCCTGGTATACTCAGCTGACAAGACCACTCGAGCACAGATGGCAGGAGACAGAAAAAGACCCGGGAAATTAGCTGTGGTCAGCATGGGCGGCAGGCAAGCAAAAACAGTAGACAAAGTCGAGGTTGATACATGGGAAGTCAGACACTGAATACCAGTAATACTAGGCATGCATGAACTCAGAGAACTAGGACGTTTCTCAGGCAGCGCAATCTGCACTGAGCATGTCTTATATAGGGAAGCAAACTGGGAGTCAGGCCAGAAATTGATAGAAGAGAGAGGAATATTAACCCACAATATAGCAGGTGACACCCATAATTGAAAATAGGAGCCAAACAACACATGTGAATAGAATCAAAGGGTCTAGCAGAACGACTACACCAGGGAGGTAAGAATTTCACAGGCAGGACATTAGGTCATTGATGTCATAAGCATCCCCCTTTGTGTACATTAGCTGTGAGATGGGCATCTGCAGCTTATTGGCCCAGGAATAACAATTGACTTCTGGGTTTTGGCCCGAAAAGGTACATACAGGCGGGTTTCCATTCCTTTATAGGTGACCTTATGGTGACAGGTTCACTGTAACCTCCAAATTGAAAGTCACACCTGAACTATCAAGCCAAAATGCTTACTGGGTCCACCGGGCACTTGTTGTACCTCAAATATGACTTGAGATGGATTGAGCCTTTAATTACAGTAATTTAAAATCTGACGGGTTACATTTTATATATCATTCTTACTTTTTGTGCTGTTTTACCGAATAAGCTAAATGAAGATGAATGTGGATGAATCAGCTTTTTACATTATTAAAGTGCATTCTCTAATAAAAAAAACTATTTGTACTTTATTTATTTGTTTGTTCATTTGTTCATCCATCCATTTTGCTTCTTCATAATAACTGCCTTTCATATAATTTCCTTGCAGTCTCGGAAATCCAAGACAGCTCCTTAACACAGAGCTAAGTCTCGTGGAAAAGAGACGCATTTAAGAAGATTTGAAAAAATAAAAAATCCTTTTGGTGTTAAGGATCTATAAACAAAATATGACTGCACGGCGCTGAAATTTTAAATTTCAGACGCTGCACGCGGTTTGTCGGGTGATCTGCACTGTATTATGAGAAAACGACATTCACACAAACCTTTTTATGTCAAACCTGCAGCAAAACAACATTAAGATGCAAAATATGACGGAGAAATACGGAAATCGAAACTGTTTTTTGTAAAATAGCAAAGCTAGAAAACATTGTGCCTTTTTTTTCTTCTCTAAAGATTATGAAAATAAAGATTGCTATTGGAATCCAAACTGTAAATAGGAGAACAAATGCTTCAGACTGTTGAATATACACTGAATAAAATTTGGCTTCTTCCCATTATGAGGTGGAATGTGGTTTGGAAATGGAAAAGTTAATCACATAAAATTTGACATATGATGCATATGGTGGGGGTTGGGGGGCATAGAAAGGTATGTCATTGTGTTCTTAAAAAGACTCAATTGCCAGACCATTCATTTCAACAACACTCTTCTCAAAATATTAGATGTACATTTAAGGTCTTTTATGCACAATAATTATCTGTAAAAGCTTCCTTTGTGTTGACATTATGGCATGCTATGAGGAAGGCCATTGTGGCCGAAACGCGTTAGATGTATACACTGTGTATTTTACATGTAGCTAGCTAATAAAGACTTGGTGTTTGGAGTACATATTCGCTACAGATTTTGTTGAATTTATGGTTGCCATTTACACTTGTTTGCCAAGGACAGTCCCTGAAAAACAAAAGTCCCCAGTGGCAGTGATATATGCAGAGTGGCAACAGGGTGGAAGGTGCAGGAACAGTCTTGGCACTCCAGGTCCTGGCACTAAAGTGTAGTCCCAACTCCAGTACAACCTGGACCAACCATGGCCTGTGTTGTACCTTTTCCATGGCAGGCCCTTTCCTCTTAACCTCACTGGCCCCTCTTCCTCCATGATAAGAGAGTTTGGGGGATTATCCTGCATCCCTGTAAGTGGAGCACAGGAAATAAGTTCAGAAAAGAGGCTAGAGGGCTACCAGTTGAGGCAGACATGGCACCCTGGGCTCTCCCAGTGACCCCTGATGTTTGCACCTGTTTTGCACTGGCCTTTCGCTGCTTGTATTCCAGCTGTCTGGACACTTGTCAGCCCCTTTTATAGACTTATCAGTGGTGTGCAGCTCCAGGGAGATTTTTTAGGAAGTGCCTGGGGCTGGTTCCAGGCTGCCCAGACTGATTGTTTGTGTGGTTACAGTGCCATGCGTCAGTGCTGCTTATGTGCACTGCACATTCATTCACATTGCTCAGTTTCAGTGCTCAAGCACATGCGCGTCAGGAGTCAGGACCCTTCGGCGTAAGACCGCGCTATATTAAGATTCCTCTCAACTCAGCTCAAGCCCCATGTCTCTCTATGGCAAAATATACCTCTTCTGCAAGATGGCAGATCTGTTGAATGCTGTGCAAAGATGCCTTTGGAGATGGGATGTGAGGTGCTGTGGGGGTGTTTCTGGGCACCCCATTATTGGTAGCCCCCCTTCCCCAGTTGCAATCGATGTCACCCCTATTGTATCATCTACTGCAAGTTTATAAGTGACTTTTTGCTGCTAGAGGTCAATGGGTTTGATGGAGGAGGTGTGTAGCAATCTTAGGGCTTTTGTTTGGCAGAATATCCCAGGACTGCAATTAGAAAATGCCATGTTAATCTGATCATCCATGGCAGCTTCTATCAATGAGCTTATTGAAGGAGTTTATTTCTGCAAATGACACCAATGCAAGGGCCTATTTTACTCCCACTCTACAAGCTGTACACCATGAAGCAACACCCTCTTTATTGTGCCGACTATACATTTTTCTTCCTATTATTATACATATCTTAGTGCCCCTTATTTTAAATCTGTTTCATCTTTATACCCTGAATGCCTGCTTCTTGTTCCAAAAGTTTGTGACCAATTGTTTGAGGATATTTTAAAGCTGGGGGCAATCCTGGTAGCATAAGATACAAGTTCTGGAGTGACAACTGACCATGATCCGTAGCTCTAGGCCAGTGGTCTCCAAACTCTGGCCTAGGGGCCGGATGTGGCCTTTTTCTAACCTTTATCTGGCCCTTGGAGCACTATTTTTCTCACTGACAACAATAGTGGGGCATAATTCCTTGCACTGACACCAATTATGGGGCAGTATTCCTCCCACTGATACCAGTGACAGGGCACTATTCCTCCCACTGATACCAATGATGGGGCACTATCCCCCCCCCCCCCCTGACAACAATTAGGGGGCACTATTTCCCCCACTAATAGCAATTATGGAGCACTATTCCTCCCCCTGACACCAATTATGGGGCACTATTCCTCCCACTGACACCAATGAAGGGGCACTATTCCTCCCACTGACACCAGTGTTGGGGCAATATTTATTCCGCTGACACCAATGATGGGACAGTATTCCTCCCCCTGACACCAATTATGGGGCACTATTCCCCCCACTGATAGCAATGATGGAGCACTATTCCTCCCCCTGACACCAATTACGGGGCAGTATTCCTCCCACTGATACCAATGATGGGGCACTATTCCTCCCCCTGACACCAATGTATGGGGCACTATTTCTCCCACTGACAGCAATGATGGAGCACTATTCCTCCCATTGACACCAGTGTTGGGGCAATATTTATTCCGCTGACACCAATGATGGGACAGTATTCATCCAAATGACACCAGAGACGGGGCCCTATTTCTCCCCATAATACATTAATAGGGCACTATTCCTCCAACTAACACCAATGATGGGGCACGATTCCTCCTCCTACTGACCACCGGCACTATGTAATTTATTTACCCCCACTGACCACCAAGCTTAAGGCATTGTTTCCTCCAACCGAATACAGTACATTTTCTATCCCCAATGGCCACAGCTCAGTCCCCCTAAATTCTGAAGAACAGTAGACTGGCCCTTAGTTTAGAAAGTTTGGAGAACCCTGCTCTAGGCTGAGACCTGCTCTCACACTGTACATTATTGCTTTGCAATCTCTCCCTCCGCATTGAGAAAGCTGCTGGGCTCTTTCATCTGCAGACAACGACCACTTGTAATAAACATGGAATCACAAATGTGTCCATGTTCTTCATATTCTTGTAAGCCTACTTCTGCTAATACAGACTGACCTAGGTGTTGATTATTGACCACATGGATCTCTGTAACCACTTTGTTCTGTTACTTTACTATTGGCTGTAAATTTTTGAAAAAATAATTAAAAGATTGGGACACATTTTTGTGGTTGTGGCCACAAATTGGGCCATGATTTTGTGGGTATGCTTAGCAGTGGTTGTTTTCAGTAGGGAAGAGCACAGCACAGGACATTTGCCCTTTGAAGGACAGGAAGTATAAATCCAGCCCTGATGACAGGCGCTCTTACGGGTTCATAGTTCTTTAGCACACTGCGTATAGCCATATTGATTTAGTCATTAAAGATGTTTCTTGTTAAGCTCAGGTCCACATATGTTAGGTGCCATTGGCATGAAAGCAGTTAATACAGCAGCGTCTGGGAGTGTGATGGACATTATCCAGAGCTTCAGACTACTGCTTCCAAGCCTGGTACAATAAACATTAAAGTTAATTTGTGGTGCTATTTACTTGATGAGTAGTGTGTGCATGGCTGATTCACAGTAGTGCAGTAACCAGACCTCTCACTGTATATAATTTATAATGTTTACATGCTTCCAGAACAATTCTGATTTGCTGCGTGTGTCCCAGATTCTGCGGTTTTTATATTATTCCCCACATTTCAGCACCATCATTACCATTCCATACAAATTATATTCAGTCTATAATACACATATAGTGTAGGCTGTGTTTGCATTGAAGCTGTTCTATAGACAAAGTCTGTCTGACTCTTAGATGAGCACCAACCAGGTAATTGTCGGATTCCTACAAATAACAGAGATAAACAAATCCTGTACAGGAAATTGAGAAAAGAGAAACTGCACAAAACAATTCACTAATTCCATACATTGCATGTTTTAGTTTGTCAGCAAGAAAGTGTAAATTTACATTTTGGATTGAATGTGAAGAATAAGAAATTTCATCAGCATTTTATTTATGTGTTGGTCCCCTTTGGGGAGATATTCCTGACTTTCTTGCATGGTAACCACTGTTACTTCCTCTCTAAAGAAGAGTCCCTTGCGTTCCTTTGCATTTTGTGTCATCATCTTTACTTTCTGTCTTGGTGATAATTGGACCATGAATATGTGGACACAGACAGCTATAACAACCCGTCAAAGATCCTAACCCTTTGCTTCTGTAGCCAAAGCAGAAAAAAAATTGATTTGGTTTCAGCCTCACTATAATGTAGTGTACTGTATATCTAATGCTAGTAGTAGTTTATAGGTGGAGTGCACGTGGCGTGATGGCAGGTTTCAGACAAACTGACAGCACCTGGTCAGAGACTGCAGGCATGATACGAGAGATGGTCAGAGACTGCAGGCATGATACGAGAGATGGTCAGAGACTGCAGCATGATACGAGAGATGGTCAGAGACTGCAGGCATGATACGAGAAGATGTACAGAGAACTTGCAAGGCCTATGTGTTCCCTCCTTGTCAGGAACTTTTCCTGCCTCTGGTTCTGTCACACTATTGGGCGGGGCCCATGGGCTTGAGCCCAGTCAAGCCCAATGGTAAGTCCGGCCCTGTGTATATCTAATGCTAGTAGTAGTTTGTAGGTGGAGTACACGTGGTGTGATGGCAGGTTTCAGACAAACTGACAGCACCTGTTAGAAGGAGCAGAGTGCAGCCTGGCAATCTTGTGCCCAAACGAGAAGATGTACAGAGAACTTGCAAGGCCTATGTGTTCCCTCCTTGTCAGGAACTTTTCCTGCCTCTGGTTCTGTCACTACCAGGCTGGGTACCTGTACCTATTCTACCCACTCACAAAATGTGCACCAAGCCTGGGAGCCAAGATGACTGCCAGGCTCACATGGGCTGTCAGCATGCTATTGGATTGTTGTCCTAGTGACCCAGGAAACCATAGAGGAACCATGTTCCTCTTGAATTTCTCTCCAACTGCAGTGCTGCTGCGGAAGAGCACCACATGCAGTAGAGAAAGTAGACTGCATCTGCCTACAAATTAGTCCCTCTCAGCTGGACTTGTTTTGTTGAACAAGTTGAATGTGACTTACTACTATTAGCTATACCAATGTAATGCTTTGCGTCTATCGAGACAATATACAAAATTGGCCATAGAAACACAACCAACCATTCTCAACCAGGTTTCATGGGATCCTAGGGTTCCTCCAGATATTGCTAGGGGTTCCTTGAGCTGTGGTTGATTGCCCTCCCATCTGATGGTGCCTGCATAGTTCCAGGCCAACACCACTTGGCAGACCTCGCAGCATGACACCAATGATCTTTTTTAGCTAGCTGTAAGGGTGGGCTCCTGACCACCACTGTAAGTTGCGTTCCCCCCAGCCACCAGTGTAAGGTGCATTTTTTAAACTGACCCCCAATTAGTTGGTTTTGGCAGGGTTCCCCCGGCATCTATAAATTATTTCAAGGGTTTCTCTGGGGTATATAAGTTAAAAAAGGATGAGCATGACCTGGATATGTGAGAACCTTCATATACATATGTCTAAAGCCAAACCCATTTTTTTTCTTTGGATGTAGTTGGAAATGTTTAAAAAAAAAAAAAAAATGTTGCCATCTATCTTGCAATACTGAGATTCCGCTCTGCTTTCTGCCCCAGAGACACAAAAGATAGGAGATGAAATCTTTCCAAGGTGAGGAGAATACCCTCTTAAACAGTTGTCACAAAGAGCAAGTTTTCCTATGGCATGAGATTTCCTTTATATATGTTCTGGACACAACTACCACTAGCAACTGCTAATCCACCAGCAGCTTATACAGAGAGGGCCGGACAGAACGAGTGCAATGAGGATAGGGAGGGCCGGACATGACTGTGTGTCTAGTGACACACCAAAAAGGAATGTAGCAGGGAGGGGTTAGCAGGGGGCAGCAAATAGGAGGCAGGGGGAGCGGCATTATAAAAAGGGGGCGTGGCCAATCGGGAACACTCGTTGTATGGAATTCACAGGAGGAGGCAGTTTTTCTCACTGCTCCTCTACATCCAGCTAAAATGGCCGACAGCGACCTCGTGGAGCGACTGAGGGCCGCGGCAGAGACGAATGGGGCCGAATGGCTGCAGGCACAGGTGGCAGCTATACTTGCTGGAGCAGCATCCAGGGATGGAGGACAGAGCAGAAGACCGGAGGGACGTTCGGCGGATGGTGGTGACCGATCAAGCGGCCGGGTGCCCAGGGCACCTGTGAGGTACTCTCCAGGGGGGGTTGCAGGCCCATCCAGACCAGCCAGGAGCCCTAGGGGGGATTTATCCACACCACCTGCCAAGAGGGCCCAGACAGAGACCCCGATGGGGCCTAGGCGGAACGCACGCCGCGGGCGCCATGCGGGGGGCGGGGCTTCGGGCCTACTCAGAGTTCCATCCCCAGCAGCTAGAAGGGGGCCCTCACAGGACCCACCAGCCCCCGCAGATCTGCACAGACCGGGGGGACAACCAGCGGAGAGGAGGTCACAGCGGACGGGAGCCGGGAAGAGGGGGCAGTCAGGAAGCACATCGGCCCTTGCCACAGCGGCGTCCTCCCCAGCAGCTCTGCACGAGTTGAGGGGGGGGCGGTCAGCTCAGTCTGGAGGAACAGCCAGGATGGGGGGTAATACACCCCGGAGGAGTGCGGCATCGGACCCTTCAGCAGCTCTGCACGAGCCGAGGGGGGAGGACAGTAGGGTGCATATGTCTGCTAGTACAGCGCGACGGGCCGCCGGAAGGGCCAACACAGCAGAGGGTAGGCGGACGCCACCAGGAAGTGAAGCAAGAAGGCCAGTGGGCAGGAGCAGTGCCGGGTCCGGCCTGGCCGCCCAGGACGTGGGGAGCCAGGGAGGTGGGGTGGGGGGGGGGGCAGCAACATCGGGGGTGGTGATCGGAAGGAGCCGGGAGTTGTCCAGGAGTCCCTCCCCGAGGGGAACAGCGTCTTTCTCTCAGCAGGAGGAGTTCAGCAGGTCCGAAGGCGAGCTGTCCGAAGAAGATGAGGTGCCCAGCCGCCCACAAGTGTCGGTTGATGTCAGGCCGGTAATCCCGGTGGAGGTGCCAAGACGGCCCGGTAAGTCCAGTAGTAATAACTCTTTTACAACTGCTTTACAGAATTTGTTGGGAATTGTACCAGGGGGGGGAGGGAATTAGGGCCTCCGGCTCCGCTGGTGGCAAGCCATGACCAACCGCGGGCTGGGAGTGAGTCTCCATCGGGGGGTCAGGTGCAGGAGTTGCTGGAGGGCCTAAGGGCCCTGGTGGGGCGTTTTGAGAAGGCGGGTGGGGTAGCGAACCCCCCAAGCGGGGCTTCGGTCACAACAGCTGGAGAGGCATCGACTTCGGTGGGCCCAGGAGAGCAGGTGAGTACGCCAGAGAAGAGTGGGGGTGAGCAAGTGGTAAGGGCCGACATTGTACGGATGGCAGATGCAGCAAAATGTGAGGTATACGTTTGCTTCGAGGGCCCCCTGGGGCCCATTTAAAACAGGAAGTGAGGGAAAAAATCTGGAAGGGTGAGTATGTGGAGATTTTTTCCCTGTTGCCATTGGAGAAATTCAATTTAGACAGGGTGAAACCGGATGACACCAAAAAAGCTGATGAGGAGAAGAGGCGGTATCGGTTAATTCCACGGACATTTGCAAACTGGCTGCAAGCGTTCGCCATATTGGCCGGGGTAATTGGGGAGAAGAACCCCGAGCACTGCTCGGCGTTATTCTGCTATATGGACGCTATAGGGGAGGCGCATAGGGTCTATGGAGGGACAGCTTGGCTGCGATATGACGAGCAGTTTAGGCAGCGCAGGGCGGTTCGCCCAGCATTGCGATGGGACCATAAGGACATTAGCTTATGGATGAGATTGATGGCTTCGGCAAAGACGCCGGCACAGACATTTCTCGGGGGGGCTGGGGGTAGCCACTCCTCGGGATCCTCAGCCGGAAAGAAATTTGGAATATGTTGGCAGTTCAACGAGGGAGCCTGCAAATTTGGAAACACGTGCAAGTTTAAGCACGAGTGTTCAGGTTGCGGGGGAGGGGGACACTCGTTGGCGCGATGCTTCAAAAAAGGAAAGCGCGCCGGTGAGCCTGGCAACAAGAGGGACGACGCCGGTGATGTGGGTAAGAATGCAGCCTTTCCTAAATAGGTATCCTGACAGGGCGGCGGCGGGTTTGCTCAGTGCGGGGTTCAGGGAAGGTTTCAGGATCCCGTGCACACTGACGGAAATTCCTCCGGTGGCAAAGAATCTGAGGTCAGCATTGTTGCACCCAGAGGTTGTGTCGGAGAAATTAGCCAAGGAGGTTGCGTTGGGTAGGATGGCGGGGCCGTTCGTGGCTAAGCCGTTGACGGACTTAGTAGTGTCACCACTTGGGGTGGTTCCCAAAAAGGAACCCAACAAGTTTCGTTTAATACATCATTTATCTTTCCCAAAAGGGGGATCGGTAAATGATTTTATTGACCCGGAGGCATGCACGGTATCGTACACGTCATTCGATGCTGCGGTGCGATGGGTACGGCGATATGGCCGAGGGGCACTGATGGCAAAGTCTGATGTGGAATCCGCATTTCGACTGCTGCCAGTGCACCCAGACAGTTTTCATTTGCTGGGTTGCTGTTGGCAAGACCAATTTTATGTCGATCGTTGTTTGCCCATGGGGTGTTCCATATCGTGCGCCATGTTTGAGGCGTTCAGTTCGTTTTTAGAATGGGTAGTTAGGGATGTGACAGGCATTGATTCCGTCATCCATTATTTGGATGACTTCCTCTGCGTGGGCCCTCCAGCTTCCAATGTGTGTGCGATACTGTTGTCCACGTTGCAGCACATTGCGGAGAGTTTTCGGGTGCCGTTAGCACCTGACAAGACGGAGGGCCCGCGCACAAAATTGAGTTTTTTGGGGATAGTGATCGATTCCATGGCTATGGAATGCAGGTTACCAGAAGAGAAGTTGAGGGACTTACAAAAGGAAATTAGGGAGATTCATGGGTGCAAAAAAGTGCAGTTGCGCACGTTACAATCCCTGTTGGGAAAGTTGAATTTTGCATGCAGAATCATTCCTATGGGGAGAATTTTTTGTAGACGATTGTCATCGGCCACGGCGGGGGTGAAAGCTCCCACACATTATATTAGGCTTCGGAGGGAACACAGGGATGATCTGGAGGTGTGGCATCGGTTTTTGCAGGAGTTTAATGGGAGGTCGGTTTGGATGTCAGGTCCAGTTAGCAATTTCGATGTTGAGCTAGTAACTGACGCCGCAGGATCCACAGGTTATGGAGCGTACTTCCAAGGGTGTTAGAGTGCGGAACCATGGCCACGATCCTGGGTGGAGGCGGGGTTTACAAAGAATTTAGCACTATTGGAGTTGTTTCCGGTGGTGGTAGCATTGGAGCTGTGGGGCAAGGCCTGTAAAAATTTAAAGCTTAGATTGAACTGTGATAATATGGGGGTAGTGCAAATAATCAATAGTATGTCGGCGTCTTCACAACCTGTCATCCGGCTGATGCGACAGCTAGTGTTACGCTGCATGCAATTGAATATTTTTCTTTATGCGGTACACATCCCGGGGGTAGAGAACACGCTGGCTGATTCTTTGTCTCGGTTCCAGTGGGACAGATTCAGGACTCTGGCACCGGAGGCTCAGCAGGAGGGCGTTCCTTGCCCGGCCTGGATCTGGGACTTGGCACTAGGGTAGCAGCGGGATGGATCCAGAAGTCGGTGAGTATGTCGTCTTGGTTGGCATACCAGAAGGTCTGGAAGGAGTGGGGTGAGTTGCTGCTGGAATCGGGAGTGGGGCAGGATGTGTCACAATTTAGGCTGTTAGTGCTGTATTACGTGTCCAGAAATATGGAGGAAGGCAGGTCAGTGTCCGCCATTGAAAAACGGTTGGCAGGGTTGGCCTTTTTGTTCAAGTTACAAGGCATTGTGGATTGGACAAAAGAATTTTGGGTGAAACAGGCAGTAAAAGGGTATCGCAAAGCAAACAGGACAAGGGATGAGAGGCGGCCGATTACTTTTGCCAATGTGTTGGCATTAAGGGAGCAGTTGAGTGGGGTGTGCAAAGATGGGTACGAGGGGCTATTATTTACAGCGGCTTTTTCCTTGGCGTTTTTCGGGGCATTTCGGATTGGTGAGTTGGTTAGCCCATCAAAAAAGGAAGGGGGAGGTTTAATGTTGGGGGACGTGGAAGTTTTGGGTGACAGGGTGCTGGTGAATTTAAAAAAGTCCAAGACTGATCAAAAAGGTGTGGGGGTTCTGATTTCGTTGCATAGGTTACAAGGTTGCGCGGTATGCCCAGTAAAAGCAGTAGGGGAGTTCATGGGGGTGAGACCGGAGGTTGGGGGCCCATTGTTGGTGCACAGTGATGGATCATACCTGTCGCGATTCCAATTTGGGGCGGTTCTGCGGAAATGCTTAAATAGTATGGGTTTAGAAGGTTCTGCCTACGCCTCACACTCCTTCCGCATTGGGGCGGCCACCGAAGCCGCCAGGTGTGGGTTGGATGAGGTGGATGTGCAAAAAATGGGGAGGTGGGAATCGAAGCGATTTCGGACTTACGTTAGACCACTGTTGATTCAGGAATAATGGGGATAGATATAAAAAAAAAAAAAAAAAAAAATAAAATAAATAAATAAAGGGCGAGTTTTACTGTGTTGTTATAGTTGCAATGGTTAGTATGGTGGCCTTAGTGGTTAAGTTATAGTGCTGGTCATTTACACTATGTTTGTCATTTCAGATGGAGGGCTTCCGCGCCTCGTCTGGATCCTGGGGCACTCATATGTGTGTTGGGGAGCACGGAGAGGGGATGCCAGACCAGGTGGGAGGCAGTTGGGGGTGTCTAGGAGAGAGGCCACCATACGTTGGCTGGGCAGGCCGGGAATGTTGTGGAGAGGGTGGTGCCCGAAATGGAACGTTTCGCATGGTTGGACAGGCCACCGGCGGTCCTGGTCATACATGCGGGTGGGAACGATTTGGGAATGCGGACAGTAAGGGATCTTATTGCTGACATAAAGAGGGATCTGACCTACCTGCACGAGACATATCCAGACACGCTGTTGGTATGGTCAGATATGGTCGCTAGAACATCCTGGAGGAGGGCTAGATCAGTATATCGCCTTAACAAGGCGAGGATCCGTGTAAATAAGGTAGTGGGGAGGTTCCTGGCATGGCAAGGGGGTTTAGTGGTTCGCCACAGGGAACTTGAGAAAAATGTGGGCCTCTATTTGAGGAGGGATGGGGTTCACTTGACGGATGTCGGGATCGACCTGTGGTCGTTGGGTCTACAGGAGGGGATACATACGGCCCTGCGGGTGTGGAGGTGCCTTCAAGGGTAAGGGGTCACCCTTTCAGTCTGTGGCGGTGTTTAGGTTGGTCAGTGACGGTGGCAGTGATGTAGTTGGTGAGTGTGTGGGGGGCTCGTCATGAGATGGCCCCTCCGGTGTAGTACATCGAAGTCGATGATTACTCTGTGTGCACTGCGGGATAGGGTTTTGTCTCCGGGCGGTTAAAATGGAGGCCTACTTGGTTCGGTTAATCCTGCAGTGCCCCCTGGTGGTAGATATATATATAGTCATATATATATATTGGTTAATTAAAATGGTTGTGTTACAAGTGTTAGCCCCGTCACTGACCAACATAAGAGGGTATAACCGATGGTTATTTATGTTTACAATAAAATGTTTATGGTTATTTATGGTTAATTTTATATGGTTATTTATACGGTTTTATATGGTTATTTATATTTGGAGTTAAGTTTAATAAAGGCTGTTGTGGCCATTTACTCCACAAGAAGTACGGTGTGGCCCATTATTTAAGAGGGGTAGCAAAAAGGGGGTTTTGGAATAAAGGGGTGACAACAGAAGGGGTGGTCTTTACTAGGCTACACGAGTCAAGAGAGGGCCGGACAGAACGAGTGCAATGAGGATAGGGAGGGCCGGACATGACTGTGTGTCTAGTGACACACCAAAAAGGAATGTAGCAGGGAGGGGTTAGCAGGGGGCAGCAAATAGGAGGCAGGGGAGCGGCATTATAAAAAGGGGGCGTGGCCAATCGGGAACACTCGTTGTATGGAATTCACAGGAGGAGGCAGTTTTTCCCACCCACCCTCCCAATAGTTAAGTTTTGTTGTGAAGGTTTTAATGCTTTTGTTATCATTTCAGGAAATCAAGATGGATGTCTGGAAGAAAGTGGGTTGGCGGTGTTTAGGTTGGTCAGTGACGGTGGCAGTGATGTAGTTAGTGAGTGTGTGGGGGGCTCGTCATGAGATGGCCCCTCCGGTGTAGTACATCGAAGTCGATGATTACTCTGTGTGCACTGCGGGATAGGGTTTTGTCTCCGGGCGGTTAAAATGGAGGCCTACTTGGTTCGGTTAATCCTGCAGTGCCCCCTGGTGGTAGATATATATATAGTCATATATATATATTGGTTAATTAAAATGGTTGTGTTACAAGTGTTAGCCCCGTCACTGACCAACATAAGAGGGTATAACCGATGGTTATTTATGTTTACAATAAAATGTTTATGGTTATTTATGGTTAATTTTATATGGTTATTTATACGGTTTTATATGGTTATTTATATTTGGAGTTAAGTTTAATAAAGGCTGTTGTGGCCATTTACTCCACAAGAAGTACGGTGTGGCCCATTATTTAAGAGGGGTAGCAAAAAGGGGGTTTTGGAATAAAGGGGTCACAACAGAAGGGGTGGTCTTTACTAGGCTACACGAGTCATGACTTTCCCTCTGATTCACTGCTATTTCACTTGGCAGAAAAAAGTCCTAGCACTTTCAGGAAAGCAAAAGAGAGTTGCGACTTGAAACTTTCAAAGGGCTTCAACCTTTTGCTCCCAGACACCGAATGGCTTGGTGGGAGAGCAAAAGGAACCTGATGTAGGTGCTGCTGTAGAGGGGGAGAACCAATTATCTCCACCTCTCCATGTTCACCATCTAAAATGCAGATAGATAAACTCAATGTAACTAAAGCCATATTTGGACAAGTTTTTGACCTCCAAAATGTCCTCCCTCTAGAGCAGCCTTTCTCAACCTTTTTAACCAAGAGGAACCCTTGAAGTCAATTTCAGGACTTCTGGAACCCCTTCTAAAACCAATTTGTTTGAGATCAGTGGGAAAGATTACCCTTTTGCCATGGTGGTCATAATGTCTCCATTATAGACAGCTAAAAAGACCATTAGTGTTATGCAGTTGGCTCTGCAGATTGGCATAGGCTCCAGAATTATGCAAGTACCATCAAATGGGACGTCAATCAGCCACAGCTCAAGGAACCCTAAGCAAACTCTGGAGGAACCCTAGTGTTCCAGGTAAACCTGTCTGAGAAAGTCTGCTCTAGAGAATCCTCCATTTATTTCTGCTTGATACCTAGCTCCTGTAGGGAACAACAGTACTTGACTTCCTCTGCTGCTCACTAAAGACTAAGAACTGAGCAATCAGTGGTCTTTGAGGCACGGGGGACAGATGCAGCATTGGATCCATGCTGCACCCATCTAGGTGAGTATAAATATTTTATTTTTTTAATCCTGAACTTCTCTTTTAAAGCTGAACTTCAGGCAAAACAGCTAAATACACAAATGAAATGCATATATGGGAGATGTTTTACCTGCCAAATAATTAGTATTTCT
This sequence comes from Lithobates sylvaticus, assembly GCA_028564925.1. NCBI lineage: Eukaryota > Metazoa > Chordata > Amphibia > Anura > Ranidae > Lithobates > Lithobates sylvaticus. Next base: position 40,620,097 of record CM053034.1, on the reverse strand, counting down.
GTCCATCCCAGTCTGAGATTTACACACCTCTGACACACAGCATGGCCCTGTTTGGTAAGACAGGAGACCTGATTTTTTTTTATACTGTAGTTAAAAAAGACTTACAGGTCTTAATCCTCCCACAGTCTGTGACTGAACAGTGAAAGGAGAAAAGGCTGACTAATGAGCTCATCTCTTTGTCACTTTGCTCTCTCCCCCATCAGCATGTACCTTATTAGCACATGAGCACTGCACTACAACTGACTGGCATTTTATGCTGCTTCTCCCACTCCCATTCTCAGCTTTGCTTAGGGTTTTGCAAGAAGCTGATACCAGCTCAATTTCAGATACTTACACTGCTTACACGTAATAATGTAATATTAAATACAGAGCTGCATTCATTTGTGCTTTTATAATTAATAACTGATTTTTTTTTATAATTGCAGGCTTCTATAGGAAAGACATCTGAAAAAGTAGTAAAACAAGAGGGCATCCTTGCTAGCGCCTGATATTTTGCCGCCTTAGGCCAAGACTTATGTGTCCTTCTCATAAATTCTGATCTACGATTACAAATGGTTAACATGGGGATCATTAGTGATTCACTAATGATTCTGGTTCCATTTGTAATATCGGCTCTATAATACGTTTTAAGGACACATCTCAGATGTATTATAAATGGAAGTGATCTTGACAGGGGATGGAAGATTGCCTTTCTCCTCCGAGAAGGCCCCATGTGACCTCTTCAGACCTTGGCACTACATTAGACTTATTGTCCTGAGAGAAGATTCAGTTATGGCACCCAATTCATTTCATATAGTGCTCTGTACTTTATGCTCGTTGGCAGCTAACTTGTAAAATTTTATTAGGAGTCCTTTTTTTGTTTCCTTGATGGAAAACAATTATTCTATCATCAGCTCCAATCCTTGAAATATGAATTGCTTATTTTCTCTTCCTATATAACCAATTAATCAAGCAACAGTGGACAAGTATGTTCACTACCCTGTGTATTTGTACACGAGCCAACGCAAATGACGTAAAGAGCAACAAAAAGGATACAAAAAGTGGGCTGTAGATGTTACAAACCTTTGAAATTGTAACAAATTACCAAAGACCTTTACTTGTGAACAAATATAGGTTGTGAAAATATTATTATTTGTGTATATCCTAATTAAAACCCAAGACAATAATTAAAAAATCATAAAATGTAAGTCAAGCCTAATTTGTTTTTTGTTTTGGATATAGTGGCATAGATTAGAAGTCCTGTTAGGTTTTAACTGCTATCCTGGGCTCTGTTAAAGAAATGTTCCCTCACTTACCATCACAATGACAAGTTTTATTGGACAGGAAGTGAAGGAAAATCTGAAACAAATACATAGACAGCAATACAAATTCTGGCGGTTAAAACAAAAGGAGCACTCCACTCTGTCAGGAAGAGTAGTGCCTATTTCCAAAGGAATGTACTATACCACAATATTTATATAGTTGTGCATTGAAGGTTTCAGAAGAGCTAATGGGTTTCAGGAATATACAACCCCTTCATCAAGGGTTTTGCTCACAGCCCTGATTTCCTACATCTCCTTTAGGAGACTGATGAAAGGGGAACTCCCCCAGAAACGTGTCTCTCTGTATCAGCATTTCCCATGTTGATGTCATCCTGCAGGCTCCTGGATGACACTCCAGTTTATTTTCCTTGTGCATGGAGTAAGCATTGTCTTCATTAAGTTAGTAGATGTGAAGAGGAAAGGATAGCTGCTAATCCCAACCAGCCCAGGTGATATATTCCTCTTTCCACTTTACATTTACTAACCCCCTGGACTGGTATTAGGACAAATAAATATGACACACTATACCTGCGCTTACAATGATGGTATCTATATGAGCAGCTAGCACAATTCACTGGTGGCAAATAACTACATAAAAAACATATAAAGGTGCAGCGCTAAAAAAAACTAAAAAAAAAATCCTTATTAGTGGCTTATTTAGAAGTTCAAGATAACGAGTCCAATAGGTGCAGAGTACAGACAAATTTTTTTTGTGAAAGATCCTCCACCAACAGAAATGCACACACTGACTCTTACCATCAGGGGTGGACCACTACATACAGCAGTCAAATGCGCTCATCACAGAATCCAACCAGTATGAACGCCGGATACCAGCAATCTTCCACGCTCTAAAGGACTCCACTTCATATGGACCTCTGCTTGGATGCACTCCAGCCTTAAACAAGCTCAACTGCAACACATGTGAGGCTGGAGTGCATCCAAGCAGAGGTCCATATGAAGTGGAGTTCTTTAGAGCGTGGAAGATTGCTAGTATCAGGCGTTCATACTAATTGGATTCTGCGATAAGCGCATTTGACCAATAAAGAAATATATGATTTTGCGCTAAAAGTGACACTCGTATAAATAGTTATATATATAAAAATATATAAAGGATGAATAATAATAGTGATAATAAATTAATATAAATACAATGTTAGTGCTCAATCGCTATTAAACAAAGAATACATACATATTCAAAATTCAATCCAATAGTGATAAAATAAGTGGAAAAATAAAAATGAAACCAATACGTGTATATCACAAAGTGTAAAAAGATAAATCAAATAAATAATGTCCTGCAAATAGATTGCTGGTGATAACCATATGGTGAAATTAGTGATAATGTTCAAGCAGCCAGATTAATGAAGAAAACACTAGCACAATGTCCATTAATCCCGAAAAAAGTATTTTGTGTCCCACCAAGACCAGGGTGAATGGCTAGGCCACACTGAACTTCTTGGGGTAAACGGGGAGGTGGGTGCAGGTGGATATGGTCCTAAACTGGTACTCCCTAGCCTCTCACCTTAGGGCAGTTGTCTCAGAGCAATGGATAGAATAAGGCTCTGTCCGGACTCCTCTCCTCCACTGTCTCCTAGGGATGTGGCTAAGTGGTTAAGCTCTGTCCCGACTCCCCTCCTTCACTGTCTCCACTAATATTGTGTCACTCCTCCCAGAAATCCTCTCGTATTTCTAGAAGTCTCCAGAAAGCCGCTGTCCAGCGGAATTAACCTCTCCAAAAATGGGGATAAAGGACAAGAAAGGAGGGGGGCCAAATCAGCACGATTTGTCCTCCCCTCCCCCCCCCACCTTTCTTGTCCTTTATCCCCATTTTTGGAGAGGTTAATTCCGCTGGACAGCGGCTTTCTGGAGACTTCTAGAAATACGAGAGGATATCTGGATATATATTTTTATATATATAACTATTTATACGAGTGTCACTTTTAGCGCAAAATCATATATTTCTTTATTTATCTTGTGGTTCAGTGTTCACCATCAGATTTTGCGGCTATACACAAGAATTACATTCTGTTATTAGACACTTTTAACACATATTTAAGTGATATTACACTTTTCAACACGTGCCCCCCCCCCTTTTTTCTAGTTTGTTAGAGCGCGAAGGATACTTTTCTATTAAGCGCATTTGACCGCTGTATGTAGTAGTCCACCCTTGATGGTTCAAATAAAATGGAGTCCTTTAGCATGTGGATGATTGCTGATATCATGCTATTAGGACAAGCCTGCACCCCATGTTCTGGGACACAGGGATATGCTTTCGCCTCTACTTTGAGGGGCACCAAAAGCAATCAAGCAGGTCTCAGTGTCTTCATTGAGCTGCAGCGTGATCTCCATCCAGCATGGCCAAGCTTCCCCCAATATTCCTGTGTACTGGAGCAGACCTTCCACCTTGTCTGTGAGTGCATGTTATCCTTTTTTTAATCAATAAGCCAGTACATATATCCACTACGCTAGCTCTTTGCACTGTATTTCTTTTTCTTTCTCCTACATCTGTTACACTTGGGTTACCTTATAAGTCAAAACCCAATTCCAGCTTTAATTATTAAAAAAATATATCCAAGACTTAAAAAAGAGTTCTCACTGCATTCAACTCTCTTCCTGTAAGCCAAGGGCATCAAGGACCTTCCTTTATGCCAAGGCATCAAGGACCTTCCTGTAAGCCAAGGGCATCAAGGACCTTCCTTTATGCCAAGGCATCAAGGACCTT